>CM076571.1:985232805-985541749 GCA_034641835.2 Pinus albicaulis
GCATTCAAAAGTCTTCAAGAGCCAACAGTTTTTAGTAAGAAAAAATTGTTCCTTGAAGGCTCAAAATAGATTTAGCCACCTTTTGGGATAATCAAATTTTACAGGTGGCTAACATAAAGTAAGGAAGGTAAATCTGTGATTTACCTTCCCACAATAAAAGTGTTACTTCTGTCTAACATTTGTGTCCTGTGTATTTTGATAATTGACTTGATGAAAGATTAACTAAGGGAAGACATAAGCAACACAACAAGCTCACAAGTAATTATCAAGAAGAGAATTTGTATTAACCTTAAGCCCTCCAAATTCTCAACATGGTTTCAGAGCTTTGGTTACAAGAAAGGGCTATCAATGATACAAATCTACTTCAGTTTGGAGGTTACAATCTCAGTGTGGTTACATTGCAGCGCTTATAGCACAAATATTACGAAACCTGTTACCCACATCACAGGTTCGGTGATACTTCAGTTCAGCTACACGAATGGATGACATGTGATCTCAAGTCTGGAATAGCCTAAGAAGAGATCATTCAAGGAAGAACAAGGTGAAGATCTCCTCTTCACTTGCCAAGTATCTTTCATTTTCATTTTAATTTTGGTTAAATGACTTCGATTTGCAAGGAGATACATAAGGTGGTTGTATTATCAAAGATCCTTGCATGAAACGAGAAGGATAGTCATGTTCCTCATAGATAACTAAAGTCATAGATAAGGGTCTCTTTGAATTCATGGAAAGGAACTCTTAAGGTTCTCTCACATGAACAATATTGGAGACACAAAAGAAGCTGGAAGAAGAATTATGAACAATACAAGAAAGTTCATGTCACTAGAAAGGATGGAAGGAGTGGATGGAAAGAGGGAATAAGAGATCATTAAGACTAGTCTCCTTCATAATAAGTCTCTTTATGGCTCCTAGATCTTGCTTAAGATTTTATGCGATATGACATCATGGAAGTATTAGAAACAAGAACTCAAAGAACTCGATTCTAAGAAAATATAAGAAAGAAGAATCAAGGGATCTACACTACGATTAGGATCATCTACTTCTTTAAGTGATTTCTATTGTTTATATGATAGGAAGCAATGTAGCATCTTGATCGAAGCATGGTAGGAGCTCTTGGTGAATTGGCTCCGGGTAAACATCTCTGATAACATTACTAATGGAAAGCAGTCATCAAGAGCAAGGGTCACCGTGGAAACAAATTTCTGGGATATTGATGGAACATGCCAAGAGAATGAAGCTCTTCATTCTTGAGAAATTGCTACAAGATGACTCAAGGGAAAAAGGGTATGAGGTATGTATATATTTATATGCTAACATTGGATGTTGTGAAGTCATGTCATATGGTTGCAGGTAATGAACTTCTGTATTTAGAAGTATGATCTATAGAAGAGTATCTCTCAATGCACGGACAAATGAAATCAACATAATATGTCCTCATGGAATATGAGGTAGTTGTATATGAACAAGAAACTAGAAAGGTTGTAAGTTCCTGGGAATAAAGAATGTGCAGAGAGGAAGAGATCATGAAATACAACCATGTCAAGAGGCAGTGATCATCCAAAGGCCAAGAAGATGTGACTAGGAGATCTGGTGGGAAGATATGTAGACTCTGATGGAAGTCTGGTAAAGAAGAAGACCCTTGGAAAAACACATCATTAGGAGATGTGTCAATCTGTATGAAGGATTTCGATGCCTACATGAAGATGTCATGGTGAAAGATCATCACTAAGGTAACTTTTGTTCTAAAAAGTTCATATGTATATGTTTATCTGGATGAATTTGTGTAGGGTTGCTAATCATGAGAAATGATGTATGATCCTTGGATATGATTCGAAGGAAAGCATCGTGGCATAACAGTGGACCAGTTGAGGAAGTCTGATGAATCACTTTCTGATCGCTGACATGACTCAGGATGAAAGTGATGGATGATTTGTAACCTATGAAGCTAAAAGTTGAAGATTCCTTAATATCGAAATCCATGACATCGAGGACAGGAATTCTTCATGAGCAACTGGGTGTCCCATCATTGCTGCTGGAGGTCCATGGTTAAGAGGGAGCCTAAAGATAAGTTTCAACCATAGATCTTGGAAAAAGAGGATTGACCTCCTCCTTGAAAAGAACAAGGTCTTAGATTTGGTGAAAGGAAAAGTGAAGAAGCCCATAGAAAAATCAAGTGATGCTGACAAGGTAAAATTCAGAGAATTGGAATTAGTGGCTATGAATTTGATGGTTGAAGGCATAAAGGACAACCTTATCCCCTTCATAGCAATTCATAGCAAACATTGATCATGCCCAGCAAATGTATGATGCCTTGTCAAAACTATTCACCACCAAGAATATTAGAGGGCAAACCTAAAAAAATGAACTAAGGACTACTAAGATGACCAAGGAGGATATTGTATCTACTCTGTGAAGATAGCAAGAATAAGAGATGACCTTCTTGCCATTGATGAAATAGTGTCAGATAAAGAACTAGTGATCATAGCCATACTAGGGCTACCACTTACTTGGGGTGCATTTGTTGCAAGTCTCAACAGCTATAAAGAAACTCCCACCTTTGAGGAACTATGGACAACTTGCAGTCGAGAAGAGTTAAGAATTTCAATGGTAGCCAAAAATGAAGAAGTTTCTGTTGGAAAGTGTAACTAGGATCGGTCTTCATATTGACTATGTAATTATGTATTTATGTAATGAAGAAGACAAAGATAATAAAATATGTTTTTGGTAAGCTTGCTTCATGGGTTTCATGAGAAAGGTTTTATTATAGGTCAAAAGACTTCTTCTTGATGTCTTTTAGGGTTTTTTCATCTTTTCATAAATGTACTAATTAAGAGTCATGTTTATGAAGAGTCGAGTCACACTTGTATGCCTCAAGACATTGTCAATTAAGCTTGAAGACATGACACAAAGGATGCTCAATATCAGCATTGGAATACTCTTCAAGTCAGCTTTCAATAAGCTCTACAATTCGGCCTATAAAACAGTGCTCAAGTCGGCCTCATTACATATGGACAGGTCGGCTCAATTTCAGGTAGGGTCGACTATATATACCCTATACACTGCGCAGAAAAGGTGACACAGAATCTCGATCTTGTCTAAGTTTTTCAATAAGGTTGCGGATTAAATACACAAAGAACAGGGTTATACAGCAAGAAGAAAGTGTGAAGAAGGGAGACATTATATAAGACTGTGGTTCAAGTGCGAAGAAGGACTATATTGAAGTGTTGATATATGACTCTGTTACGTATGAGAAAGGTCTGCAATAAGTGCGAGAAGGGATTGTGCTAAAGTAAGGCCTATGTTAACCTGTGTAAGGATGTCATTATAGTATAAGGTGGATTGCTCATTGAAAGGATATAAGACAAGTGTATAGTCAGCAAGGTGAAGTGAAGATACAAAGTAAGACCGCCTATGACAAGGTGATGATATAAGGAGCCAAGTAGAGATTGAGCTCTCTAGTCTTGGTGTAGGACGGTGCAAGAAAGAAGGATCAGCTCAAGGAGTCAATAAAGTGTGAAAATTTATGATTATTACTTATGCAGAAACCCTATTGTTAAATCGTGATTTACTTCTCCTACTTATACAAGTTATTAATCTAAAATATTCAGCATTAACATTGAAGTAAACACATTAACATTCTACACAAATACAGATCTAAACTGAATACATGCACAATGATAAAGTGACACACGGGATTTTTTGGACAACTATCCCCGGAAAAACCCAATGCGGGAAAATCAGTCTTCTGGCTGCTGGAGGGTTTATATTATTAAGTATATTCTAAGTACAACAAATCTAGGCACCTTACTGGTTAACCGGACAGAGAAATATAAGATTTGCAGCAATACCTCTGTTCTAGAGATGGAAAATTGGACTGATTCACACCCTCAAACGGGATTTACAGAACTCAGCCCCTTTCAGCCTCTAGAAACCCCAGCACTTCTCTGAAGCCCTCTGCGTCAGCTCTGCTAGCCTTATGATGCCCCTGCGCTGCTCAGGAGAGGGTTGTGTAACCCCAGACTGGGTACCGTAGTCCCTACGCTGCCCTGGTTGGGCATGCGTAAGCCTGGATGGCCTCCTGCTGCCTTTGCGCTGTGCAACTACTGTGTAGCTATTGCTCCCTCTGCGCTACTCTGGTTGTTGCTTCTCTGCGTCTTACTAACTCTTGGCTCTGGGATCAGATCATCCCCTTAGCCAATACTACCCCTCGTTGCAGCTGAAACACTTCTGGAAATTCTTAGCAAACCACGCCCTAGAATTCCAACTTAGTCTCAGTGCTCTGTCTCCGTGTGTGTGTCCTCCAACTAACCCCAAGCCTTTCATTTATACTTTTCTCGTTGGGAAACCAACAGCCGTGATCTAATCTTTATTCGACGACTAAGATTAAAAGAAAGTTTGATCCATGTGACTTAAATCATTTTCATCACATGTTTAAATTAATTACCTTTAATATTTTAATTTTCCTAACTTAGACTTAGGGTCCTTAACTAAAAATATTATTTAATTAATTTTCTCTTAAACTGGATGGAATTTCTCAAATCCCTTTTTGGATCTTGGAAATCTCATGTACTCTAGTCCCTCCACAAAGTTTGGGAGCTAGAGCACATCTAAAGCTACCCCAACACTCCACAAATATCAACATAAAGAAGTTGTCACAAGGTCTTGGAGGCATACAAGAGTCAAGGGTCTGTGTCATGGTCATGGAACTTGTCATCTTAAAGTCTATAAAAAGAATTTCTTTCGGGTTTTTCTCTCCAAGAGGGAGAGGTTTTGGCCCTGGCTCGAAGAGCCTAAATTTGTCTCTCTTGTGTTTTTGGTAATTGAATTGATGAAAGACAAAATAAGCTAAGAAGAGAAGACATAAGTAAAAGAAGTAAGCTCATAAGTAATTATAAAGAAGAGAATTTGAATTAAACCTAGCCCTACCTAATTCTCAACATGGTATCATAGCTAAGGTGTTGAAGACAAGGGCTACTTGACAAGGAGACACTCAAGGAAGCAAGGATCAAAGTCAAGGTCAAAGTTGGAGTTAAAAATATAAATCAGTTTGCAAGAAAGATTCTTCAATATCATTCAAAGGATCCAATTATCAAGCCGATAATCTTTGCCATCAAAGATTCATGACATTGAAGACATTATTGGAAGACACATCATCAAGCTCCATCCTTCAATATCCAACATCTACATTGGAGAATTCAATCTAAAGAGGGAGTTCCTATCTTCATCTTCATCATCATCAAGGAAGTTGCTAAAAGGAGAAGTCACCCTATTCAAGTAAGTATCTAAGACCTCATCTAAATCTGTCAAAATGACTTATTGCAAAGAGAGCAACAAATTGGTCGGGTCATCAAACTTTAGTGCATGGAAGAAGAGGACAGATTTGAATCTAATCGAAGATGAAGTTATGGGCTACATCAAAGGATCCATAGTTCAACGCTCAAAAGAAGATGCTTCAGCTCATGCCAAGTACATGAAAGGAGAAATCAGAGCCCAAAGGATTCTCATATAATCCATTAAGGACTCACTCATGCCCTATGTATCAAAACTGGAAACTGCAAAAGAAATATATGAGAAACTGGTGGAGTTATTCTCTGTAAGTATTGCAGGAGAAGCAATCTCTCTGAGGCAAGAACTATACAAGATGAAATTGTCAAGAGAGGAAGGAATCACTACATATTTTATGAGGATCTCTGAAATAAGAGACCAACTGCAAAAATTAGGAGAAGTAACCTCTGATAATGAGATGTCTATAGTGGTGTTGAATGCTCTACCAGAAGAATGGGGAAACTTCACTTCAAGCTTATACGGGAAGAAAGAAGCAACACTATTCCACGATCTATGGTCTCTATGTAAAATAGAGGAAACAAGATTGAAAGCCAAAGCTGATATAGGATCAAGTGAAGGGAATCAAGCCTTTGCAGCCATGTCAAGGAAGAAAGGAAGATTCAGTAAATTTGGTCCTCATAATAGAAGAAGAAATATGGACAAAGTGTGATGCTTTGGATGTAATGAACTTGGGCATTATAAAAGGGATTGTCCTAAATCTGGGAAGGACAAGAGGAAAAAGGAAGAAGCCCATGTCACAAATGAAAGGGAAGAACCGGATGCAAAGAAATATAAGATAGAAGAAGCGAAAGATCTCTATTATGATTGAGATCATCTTCCTCTTTAAGTGATTTCTGTTGGTTGTAATATAGTATGATAGGAAGCAATATTAATAGCATCGTGATAGAAGCATGGAAGGAACACTTGAAGAAGTAGCTCTTGGAAACCTCACTGATTACAACATTGATGGAAGGCAGTCATCAAGATCAAGGGTCATCATTCAATAATTGATATGGAAACAAGGCTGACATTTTCTAATGGGATTCTTTATGGATTCACTGGTTAGAAAGAAAGTAAAAGGTTTCATCGAGAATTCTATGTTACAGAATTATGAGATTAGGATATGATGACATATTGATGAAGCAGGTCAAGGAAATGAAGTTCTTCATTCTAGTAAAATTGTTGCAGGATGACTCAAAAGGAAAAGGATGAGGTACATATATCTATATGCTGACATTAGATGTTGTGAAGTCATGTCATATGGTTGCAGGTGATGGACTTCTATCTTTAGAGGTATGATCAAAGGAGGAAGGATCTCTTCTAGTGCACAGGTTGCCACTAATAGATGAAATCAAACATGTCCTCATATAAAATATGAGGTGGTTGTATACAAGCAAGGAACTAGATACTAGAAGTTCCTGGGAATAAAGTTGTGTGGAGAAATAAGGGAAAAGATCATGAAGTGCAACCATGTCAAGAGGCAGTTATCATCTGAAAGCCAAAAAGATGTGACTAGGAGATCTCCTACGAAGATATGTAGACTTTGATAGAAGTATGGTAAAGAAGAAGACCCTTGACAATACATATCTTTGGGAGATGTGTCAATCTAAATAAAGGATGTCGATGCCTACAGGACGATGTCATGGTGAAAGATCATCATTGAGGTAACTTTTGATTTAAAAGTCCTTGTGTATATGTTTATCTGGATAAGTTTATGCAGGGTTGCCAATCATGTGGAAGGATGTAAGATCCTTAGGATATGATTCGAAGGAAAGCAGCATGGCATAAAGATGGACCAGATGAGAAAGACTGATGAATCACTTTCAGGTGGATGACATGACTCATGGTTGAAAGTGATGGATGGTTTGTGCCCTATGAAGCCAATGTTAATCCAAGTTGTCATTGATAACATGGAAGATATCATTTGAAGTTCTCCTACTGATGTTGCTTTATGACATATTACTGCACTATTATTGAATACATGATGCTATACCTTCATGACTTTGCTGGGTACTATCATGATGACATAGATGTCCTATATGATGACACTATGATCCTATGATTGATAAGCCAAACAAAGGAGAAGCCAAGCAGTGGAAAAGGCATGCTGTCCTACTCACCTCCTGCACACAAAAAATTATAGACAGTCACAAAGAAAAATTGTTTTATCACCTTGGAGGCATCCTATCAACATGGGTCCTATACCATCTTGTAGAATATATTTTTCCTGTTCTAATGAGCCTTTACTTGCCCCGAAACTCCCAGCGGTTTGTGAGAAATTGATTTTTTAAGATCGTATATTTTATTGTTTATCCTAGCCGACCTATGATTCTCTACACTAGTCGGTCTCCCTCCATAAGACACGTCCTTTTATTTCAAACAAAAAACTCGTATTAATATAGGAGATGTTTGTTCATTCAAATCATTCTTTTTCGGACAAGAATACAGTGAGAAGGAACAGTAGTTCACATCTCGTGAACTTAAGAGCGTAGAGGAAAAGGAGCTTATAATTTGGGCTTATAAATCTCATCAAACTGCACTAGAGACCTCAAAATTTTTACAGTTCTATGCAAGCTCGGATCTGTCTGAAATTACAGTTACTATTATTGCTCGGATTTTTTGAAAAGTGCAGATCCGAAGTTGCAAAGGCTAGTGGTTCAGATTTCTCCCTTGGCACATTCAAATCCAAAATTGCAGATCTTATTCTTACAGTGGCAGTATATTCTGATTGAACCACATTGAAAAGTTTCAAATCCAAAGTTGCAGAAGCTAGGGGTTCGAATTAGGAGCAGTTAATCCTTTCAGGGCTTGGACTGTGCAACATCCTTGAGCATTTCATATAATCTATCTCGGACCTACTATGGAAGAACTTCTACCTTCAGATTATGATGAATACATACGTTGAACTATATGGGCATATAGTGACTATGGTGAAATTTGGTGTAACAGCCTTATCTTACAGTAGCTTGAAGTCTTATCTTACATGTGGAGATCTTGATTGTTGTGGATCAATTGCCTAGGTTATGCCATCATTATCCTTGCGCTGGTAAACACAAATTGTAGAAGTGTTGGAGTTGTGTAATAGTGGTGGAGACCTTCTGGACAGTCAAGCATGGTTTTGGCGCTGATTAAAGCATTGAACAGTGAAGAATTTTGTTGAAGACACTTTTATAAGTACATTACACATTTTCTATTAAAAAGACTGAAGGATTGGTGTCCTAGGGGTTGGTGCCTCTAAACACAAGGTTGGAGCCTTGAAAAGGAAAGGGTCGAAGCCCTAAAGGTACAACGAAAATGACAAGAACAAAGATTCTAATTAAATTAGAAGAAAATTGTAATTCCACATCACATGACAACTTGTACGAGTTAACTAAGTTAGTTTGTTTTAGTTTGTTTAGTTAATTCGATTTGAGGGTCTAACTTGAATCATGTATTGTGGTTCCTACTTTTTAGGAGCCTTGGTGGAGTTTATTTTGAGTTGTAATTAATTAATTCAATTTAACTGAGTTAAAGTCAGTTAAACTAGTTCCAATTGTTGGAGGAACTAGTGGGAGGTCTAGTAGTGAGTTGTGTACTCTGTGATCAACCAGTTAACTTATAAATCAACCATAAATAACTCATGCATGTGTGATCTACGAGTTACCCAGTTGAGATTGGACTTCAGGGGCAGTGTACTATCAGTGGTATAATCATCCAAATTGTACATGTGGTGCATGCAATTAGAGGAAGGCCTATGATGTATTGCGTATTTGTGGATGAGAAATTTCCCTAATTAATAGGGGCTAATTCCCAAGGAAACAATGCAAAGAAATAGGGACTTGGGCAAGCAGAAAATTGGTTAAGTATTGGGCAAAGCTTGTCTAGGAAGTAATGAGACAGATAGAGATAGTCCAGAGGTTGCTCGGGCTTGAGAAAAACATTGTATTCTTCTTATATTTTTTGACTAATGCAATATACAAATAGCAAGGGTTTTTAGCAGTGTTCCACGGGGGTCGCGTCCCCAGGGTCGAGTGCATGCACCCCTCGCACCCAAGACGAGGAGTCTCCTGAGGGTGCCTTTTCCCATGCACCCTTTTTGGGAAGTCTCGGGGAGACGCAAGGGGGTGCATTTCTCTAGTGTGGGGGATGAAACTCCCCAAAAAGGGTGTGTTTGGGCATCCCCCCTCAAAAGGGGTGCTTTTGGGCGTCCCTTTTGAAGGGGGACGTGTCAAACTTCAGTATCTAGTATGTTTTGCTTTCAATTTTGATTCTAGAATGATGAATGATGAAATTAATTTTTAAATCAATGTACATAGTAGATTGTAGAATGATGAATGATGAATGATATGGATCAATGTATTTGAATATTTCATTATTGAATTTTTTTATTGAATGATTATGGATGAATAATAAATATGTTATATGAATGATGTATGTATCAAAATGAATGATGATGATGGATCAGTGTATGTCATTATTCAATTCAATTATGAATTTAAATTTTATGTGTAGATCAAATTTCAATTTTCAATGTATTGGTATTCATATTAGTATATTACTATTAGTCTATTTAATATTTATGCTTTCATTATTTAACAATGAATATGAACTTGAATTATATATATATATATATACCCCGACCTCCCCCCGCACCCTCGAAATTTCCCTAAAATTTGAGGGTACTCCCACACGTCCCTCTTTTGCGTCTCCCCGCACCCGTGTCTCCCCACACCGGAGTCTTGGTGGAACATTGGTTTTTAGCTATGGCTTTCCTCAGGAAATCATTGTGTAATGTGTTGATTGAATTCTTTCTCTTGTATGCGATTGTTTAATTGTTTCCGCAGTTGGTAGAGTAGATTCAAGTCTATTGTTTTAGTAAATTACAATTAGCAGTTTGAATCTACAAGGAATTTCTACATTCATCAATCAATATTTGCATGAGGCCTTATCGAAGTGTATCTACTTACCAAGTATGAATAGCGTTTATTTTGCCCAAAGTTCATGAGATGTTATGAACGTACATGATGCTACTTGCTTTTGATTTGACAGAAAAGCAGAAACAATAGGTAAAGACAAATACAAATCATGGCTGACAGGAAAATCTAGAATATGTCGTAGATGCAATTTGGGCTTGGACATTAAGCAATAAGAATAAGAATATAAACTGCTTATGATGTTGCTTTGGATTTAAGAAGCATAAATAATATGTGAAGAGTCAAGACAAGTACAAAACTGGCAATGTTTGCAGTTGTGGGTGTATTGCCAGAAGGAAGTATGACTTTTGTCCTAATATGGATCATAGCGTTGAAAACTGTTATTATACTTTTTATGTTGTTTTCAATTCTAATCTATCAAGGCGTTGCCTCTAAATGTAGGTGCCATTATGAAAGTAGAACAATGTAAATATGCTTCTTATGTTTGAGAATAGTTATGGCTTTTTGGATGACATTTACTTCGGTTGTTTTCAAGCAGTACATTATGAGGGCACCCTTGCAGAAACTGGTGAGGTATTTGACACTACTCGTGAAGACAATACTCTCTTCTCATTTGAGTTGGGCAAGGGCACAGTAATCAAGGCTTGGGATATAGCTGTTAAAACCATGAAGGTAGTCAAGTGTTTGTATCCTTCACACCCTTTTAAGTTTTATTTGAATTTGTCTGCGACTTACATGATTCTTGTTGTACTTAAAGCTCACATGCGATTGTCTACTGCTTCAAGGTTGGTGAGGTTGCAAGAATTACTTGCAAACCTGAATATGCTTATGGAAGTGCTGGCTCTCCTCCAGATATTCCAGAAAAGTAATATATATTCCTGTGTAATGATTTTAAATCTTGCAATTTAGATTTACTGTTCGATAAGTGGCAGCAATTAAATGAAATATAACTCTCTTATTTGGTTAGTTATATTTTAGTTTCACTCTTCTTGTTCTTTTCTGTTAGTGCAACACTCATTTTCGAGGTGGAGTTGGTAGCATGCAAACCACGGAAAGGTTCAACTTTTGGCAGTGTTTCAGATGAGAAGGCTAGACTAGAGTAAGTTTCTGCCTATCTTGCCTGGTCCATGGGCTATATATAGTCCTGAATGCTTACCACTCAGTTAAGAGTCGTATAGATTATCATGGCTGAATATAATCTTAATATCTCTGGCAGGGAGCTGAAGAAACAGAGGGAAATAGCTGCAGCTAGCAAAGAAGAAGAAAAGAAACGCAGGGAGGAAGCCAAAGCAGCAGCGGCTGCTCGTGTTCAAGCAAAATTGGAGGCAAAGAAAGGGCAAGGTAGAGGGAAAGGGAAAAACAAGGGCAAATGATACACTAGCTCTACAAAGCCCTAGGATGTTGGACTTCATTTCTTTTGCATTAAGATGAAGTTATAAATATAAACTTCAATATATTAATTTTTGGTTTGCTTCACACTTTATTAAAAACCAAAAAGGTCCATCTGAATTTTTGTTTTTGAATGTAAGTTTGTGCAATGTAACTGTTTACACTTCTCAGTTTTTGCTCATATTCTCAACTTTGTACCTAATCATACTTTTTGCATGTTCCTGTGTTACGTGTGTTTGTTTTCAAATCAGGCATTCAACCTTCACCAAGTAAGAAAGATGCAACAAACTTTCAGTGAGTATATATTTATCTAGCAGGTGGCTTAATTAATGATCCTATTTTCTCGGGTGTAATTATGCAATGAAAGTACTACAATTCGTGTTTTTCCATTAGGAAGGGTGGACCCCTCCCTTGATATTCCAGTCTCTTAGCCTAACCTTAGCATTGAATGGATTGTCTTGGCATGTGAGCTATTATAGTGTACCATGACTATAATAATCCAGATTAATTAAAATGCTCCTATTTGATCGGGTGTAATTATGTAATGAAAACACTTTAGTTTTCCCCTTTAGGAGGATGGCCCATACCTTTCATAATCCACTCATATTTTGGCATTTAAATTATTATATTGGTCCATGACTGCAATAATAATATTAATTAGAGTAAGGAATAGAGTACATAATATATATTCGAAAGAATCGTTGTTAGATCTTACAATGGTTTCTCTACACTAATTTCATTTCTATAAACATTATAATACTCCCCTTCAACCTGTTTTTTCTTCCAAAGAAATACTCTGCGGAGAATCCCAGGGTAAGCTGGTAACTGGACAGCGGATAAATTGCTAGTCATGGAAGTGACTGGTAATTCTAAAGGAAATGGTGGGAATGCATCCTGTGACCTCCCTTGGTATTTTGCTCATTTGCGGATGGTGTTGAACCAACCAAGCTTTCCCTTGCAGCTTCTCTCCTTCAACTCCTCAAAGTAGTACAAAATAAATCCAAAATTTGTCACAAGTTCACACTACAAAAAATAGCGTGATAAAAATTGCTAACTGCATGTCAACCCCATTCATACTATGTCTCAAAAGAATGGCACTAATTTGGTTCAGCATGGCAGAAAATGGGTCATCATCATCACTATATTTATTTGACAGTGTCAAAAAAACCAACGGAGCTTTCTTTGCAGCTGTTCCCCTTCTTCTTACAATTGTACAAAATAATTCCCAAATTTTCACAAGTTCAAACTACATATGCTAGTTTGATAAAAATTGCAAACTGCATGCCAACCCCATTCATACCGTGTCTTCAAAGAGTGGAACTAATTTGGTTCAACATGGAGGAACATGGGTCATCATCATCACTATATTTATTTGACTGAGAAAATGGCTTTAGTCTGCTTAGAATATGATGGCTTCAAGCTTTAGTTATTCAATTCTAAAAACATGTCAGTCTTTATTCGAATGTTTGTTGAGCTTCACAATCTTGCCGAGATTACGATCTTCTGCTTGATACCCTTTTTGTGGCAACTTCCCCATGCAACAATATCGCAAGACTGGAGTCTGGACCAAAAGTGAACGCAGTTGACTCTCATTATATTTTTATTTAGTAGTGGAATTTGGGTATGCGATTTGAAATTTGTCTAAAAATCTCGCGAAAAAGGAGCATTCTACTGATTAAGTCCTTTGCTTGGTATGATACATGACCGATACCATGAATTGCAAAAGCAAAGATTCCCTACATGCAATAATCCTTACATGAGAAATTTTTCGAGTGTAGGAGTAGATGCCCATGGGCCGTTGGGAATTTATCATTCAAACTCGAAATCTTCTGCAGTTAAGTTCAGAGTCTCCGTGGCAAGGTTGATTCCCTGAACATTCCATCTTTCATTAACATGGCGGAGTCAGAAATTTTCAATTGAGTAACTAATCCTCGGGCTTTAAAATTTTGTCCTTGCAGATAGAATCATCCAAGTACTCCCCCTTTTCGTGAGCTTGATGAAATTTAGAGTCAATCACTTGTGTCCTTTTAATATCAAGTTGAAGAGTCTAAGATAAGAGTGTAAGTTAAACCTGTTTTGTTGAGAGAAACCACATGTTTAGTTATGTTAGGATTGCTTTGAGATGCCCCACTAAATAATGGTGTTGTGATCGAGGATTTAAAGAGAGGTTTGCGAACATTGCGTTTATTCTTGATCTGTGTTAGATTATCGAATCTAATTGTCAGGTTGCATAAGCTCAGAATAGCTAAAAACCTTGTCAAGATTGTGGTGTAGGTATAGTTGTTCAACTTTATAAGTTGAAAGGCAAGATTGTGGGTCAAACTAACGTGTCTTCAGGAGGAACTAACTTGTAAATCTGATTTGTAAATCTTTTATAGATTGTGGGGCAGGCCCATTTGTTTAGGATTTACAAGTTCGAGGGCAAGATTGTGGGTCAAACTAACATCTTTCTAGGTACAACTTTAAGTTGAGAAAATGGATTATCCTGCAACCCTAGGTTAGTGTTATTGACATCTTGTAACCTTGGGTTATGGGACCAACATGTCTCTGCAATGACAAAGTGGAGAATTTGTTGGGCATAAGTGTCAAGGTCCCTTCTTTTAATGATAGGTCGTGGGACAAATATATTTGGAATGATAAACTAGAAATTTTGTTGAGCAAGTGTCAGGTTCCATGATAACAAGAATAGATTATGGGTCAAACTAATTCTCGTGAGGGGGGACTAACTTGTAAATCTAATTGTCAGGTTTCATAAACTCACAAGAGCTCGAAATCTCTTGGAGATTGTGGGGTAGGCATAGTCGTTCAGGATTTACAACTTGAAAGGCAAGATTGTGGTTTCAACTAACTTCTCTCTCGAGGAACTAGTAAAAACTTACAATTTTAAGTTGTTAGAATGGATTATTCTGCAATCCTAGGTAAATACGACTGGCATCTTTGTGGGACCAACATGTCTCTACAATGACAAAGTGGAATTTTGTTGAGCAAGTGTCAAGTTCCATTATCACAACAATAGGTTGTGGGACACATTTTTATAATCCAAATTTGCTGAAACACCATACTCCACAACATCATGTCGCATGCCGAAAAAATAAATGTGAACATAGAGAAAAAGGATAACAACTATAGGTTGCAAAACAATGAAAGATTGCAATCCAAGGTCGTAGGCCTGCTTAAGTCAAGGAGGTCAACCACAAAAGATTAATAACGGGAAAAGAATTCCATTTATCAGCAAAATGCATGGATACATGTATGGCTTGTAACAAGAAGTGGGGAAGGGGAAGATGCAAGTGTAAAAATTGCGGTGCTGTAATAAAAGATTTGTTTATAGTATATTGCTTGTGTAAATTCTTATGTACATGTATGGCTTGCTTGTTTATTGTATATTTCTTGTGTAAATCCTTGTATACATGTATGGCTTGTTTTTCTTGACATATTATAGTTTGTGAATTTGTTTTTCTTGACCAAGAAAAAGCAGAACAACAAAAAAATGCAAATGAAAATTGTGAATATGATGCATATACAAAGAAATCTGATGTGAATAATAAATGGAAGGGTTACTCTAGTCTTCAATTTGTTTTTCTTAGACCAATAAAAAGCCCAATAATAAAAAAGTGAATGAAAATTTTGAATATGATGCATATACAAAGAGATATGTTGTAAACGATACATGGAAGGGTTACTCTAGTTGTCAAGCTTTAGAGAGAGCTTTCCATAGGGTAGAGCAAGGTGTAATTTTAAACATGACATTTTTTTTTTGTAAGTTAGGTGGTACCTTTCTATTTTCTATTTATATATGCAGGACAGGCTACATTAAAATAGTTATACTTTGGCCTCAACCTGCCCGTAGGAAACCAGGTCTGTTGGCCGTCTAAGTGCTTTGAATGCTTGCCAAAATTGAAATTGTCTCTTTATCCTATACAGCGCATTAACTAGCTGTCCTACTGCTTCACCATGTTCAAGCTGATAACATAAAATAAGTTCTAGCTTATAACATAACATAAGATGCCATACTTCCAAAAAAACAAGATCCTATGAAAACTATCCATCAGAAGATGAAATTGGGGCTGGATCCTTGGCATGTGATCCCGGCATGTCCACCTGTTGCAGCTGTTGAAGCAACTTCTCCATACGTTCCATCCTATCGTCCATTTTCTGAATGCGATCAGTTACTTGATATTGGGTAAGTTTAATATGGTGCAGGTGGCTTTCAATCTTCTCCAACAAATCTTTAAGGAAGTGTTCTGTCTTTGGCTGTACTTTAAACTCTAGAGGATGTGCACTTTGGATTGCTTTAGCTAGTAGGCATTTCATTAGCCAGTATGTATGAATGGCTTGGTTGAATAGACTGAGGCGACCTCGGGTGTTACCAGGGTCGTGAATGAAATCTAGAATGTCAGCTTCAGCGTCGGTGTCTTCAGGGTCTGTCTGCAAATCTCTTTCCTAGCCACGAATTTGCATTCGGGTTGGAGAGGAATTGCCCAGAATGTAGTTGACTACCAGATTTTCCATATGCTCCTGGTTTGTTTTCCTTCCTCGTTTCTGTGGTAGCTGTTCTTGCTGTACCTGCTTCCCCTTGGCTGTTTCAGAACGCAGACCCCGTTTCCCCATGGTGCCTTGGTCCCTATTCAGGAGAACATACATGCAAATAGTAATAGTAACCAAAGTAATACTTAGAGTACAGATGGCCTCTCTGTTGTCAGTAATTCCAGTTCTAAAGTGCAACTGAGAGCAATTCCGAAAGCAATGCCGCCATAAGGCCGTGCGCGCAGAGCATGAACAGTATAGAAAAATAAAATGACAGACAATGGAGCCCATAACCTCCAGGGTAATGGTAAGCCCATAAGGCATAGGAGAACAGAAATGAGCGCAACTGACGAGCATGCTGGCATATGCAGAGAGTGCGGAATTAAAACCCACTACAACCCAACAAAACCCAGGACTCAGCAGGACCTTTCTAAAGTGAAGAGCCAACAAACCCCAAGTAATGTTGTTTGCATGGCTGCTAAAAAGAAAGAAATGAACAGAGGGTTCCCGACGGTAGGGGTAAGACAAACCCAGAATATCATGAAGCCACTTTGCCCACATAATGTTTAGGATGAACCCCGGACTAAGGCCTCGAAAATGGAGAAGGGCCAGACCTATAAAAACCCTATAACGCTTCTGAAGGAGAACTTTTACAAAACTGTGACCGAAAGTGGGTAAAGCATTACTAAAACAGAGAAAAAAGAATGGCGAAGGGTCCCGAAAACAGGGACGCACTGGCATTTTTGGAGGCCTAAGAACCCAAAACACCCGAACAGGAATCCAAACAATCCAACAGTAATCCAGCCATATTTTTCTATGAACTATTTGATCCATGGAAATGAGGATGGAGGTTGATACATACCAAACAATAGTTGTGAAATTGTCAGGGTGGTCGCACCTCCTATTCGTCTCCCAAGCTCTTGCATGCAGCAGACTGTGCATGAGCGTTTTGGACGAAGGAGGGCGAAAACATACCTTAAACAAACCTTCCGTCCCGGGCGCTGACAGTCTATCATCACTGGCTCTCTGCATCATTAAACCCGCACAAGTGATCACCACAACTATTGATAGAGCTTGGCGGTGGATCATGATGGTTATTAACTGTCGGAAGGGTGGCGTGCCGTGAGCCTGCCACGGTTTGTCCTATTGGCCAGCTGTTCACCCCGATCGGGGGGTTTAAACATGACATTTTATGATGCATTGTGAGCTATAGTTATTTGGTCAGTAAGACCATATTTTGTAATCGAAAAACATATATCTATGGTTATGGGTCATCGTTCTATTTTGTTGTCTCATTATGTAAGGCTTCTTATATAAAATAATATTTGTTAATTAAGTTAAATAAAATGCTAGGTTATATGGTAACTTGGACCACAACCTTCGGATTTTCTGTCTCTCTCTCTCACATGCTCACACATGCACATAAAAGACTTCCTCAATGGTTTTGCATTTATTGGATGCAAGAACCAAATTATAAATCACTTGTAAATGGGAAATTATGGTATAAATCACTTATAAATGGGAAATTATAAAATTGTTTATTCCGAGTGAAATCAAGATCTAGCTTGGATATGAGATGAACAAAAGGTATTGGATATGAGATGAACAAAAGGTATTAACCAAATTTCCCACATCACTAGTGGATTTTAGCCCTAGTTTTTGGACTTGAGCAACAAAATACAAGTTGTTAAGGGTGGAGATCAGCATGGTTTACCATACAAACTCAATGTTGCAATATTTGTTTACCATATAAACTCAATGCTGTAATATATATCCCGACTTAGGAAACAAAACTAGTTTTATAATTGTTTCAACTCTAAACTAAATTATACTAAAGAATTAACATATCTTGCACAACACAGACATAATAGAGGCATAACCATAACATGGTAACATCCCTTTGCAATGATTCATAACAATGAATAAACAGATTCAATTTTTTGAAGGAACCAAACAATACAAAGAGATATGGTTACTTATGATAGAGCTAATTAATGTCTTATTCTATTTTATTACAACTCTTGCTATGTAATCATAGTAGTAAATATATAATAATCAAGACATTATCACGCCATTTTGGTCCACAAGACAACACTAAAACATATCAACATACAATAAATCATCATTCAAAGGCAACTACAAAGGCTACAATTACATGGATCCATAAAATACCTAATGAAACACGTTGTTTAGGGGTGTGAAGGGATTGCAACCCAAGTATGTACCTTGGATAAAGAGCACACAGGTGAAATATTTAATGTTCTTTATGAAGTGGTGTAATCAATCCACTAATGAACTAGTTCCCCTACTTCGTGTCAATTTTTTAAATCTTTGCAAACCTATTATCACTAAGCTGGAACCAATTGGGTTGTTCAACTGTCAATCTAGTGCAACTATTTCAAACCACTTTGGATTGTAAGTTAGCCCTTCCAACCAGAGAGGGCTCTCTCAAAGAAAAGATAAAATACTCAAGACAAAGCTTATATTGTAGATGGTTAAATATTCTGTGTTTTAAGTGATTTTGCAGGTGGAAGATTGTATGAATGTTACCATTGGGCATGGAGTTTGCTATGGGACTTCCATTACAAGCAAATGCATACATGGAAACTGAGGCAAATGAGCTTAAAAGATAATTTTTACAGCAAATTCATAGCACATAGGAAATTGGAGCATAAAACTATGAATTCCAAGTATTCATAATACTTTGAAGCTGATGACAATATGCAAAATGGAAAGACACAAATACATAAGCCCAAAAAGAATCTCAGGTTTGAAAGACAATTGCTGCAAACTGTATATTAGCTTGATAGAGAAAATTTACATAGTAGCTTCCTCATAACAATCATCAACCCCTTCAAACTCAATAAACTCTTATTTATAGAGTGAGGTTTCATAAAATGGTTTGCCACCTGGGCCAGCCTCAAATTCCTACTTAAGAGATCTATTCCTAATAGAATTACATCACTTGGAGACTTCCTAGGGATATTTTTAATTTGACAGAGTTTGAATACAAAAATGACTCTTCTTTCATTAAATAGCTCAACGAATTCTTTTAATAGCCCTTATCAAATGCAACCAATTGATCTTCTGAATGTGTTGGACTGCTGATGTGTCATCATGCCACGTGGACGCTGCGCTGGACCTCCACCAAGTCGAATTTTAAAATTTATACACAAATCTGGCTAGTAAATTTTTTGAAAAATAGACTTCAAAGATGAGTGCTCATTTTCCAAACCCTGATGGCTATGCAAAAATTGAGAAGTTTTTGTAGATGGGCTCATGCTGAAGAGAAGCGTCCTTCAAATTTCCAAAATTCCTTTTCATATGGTCAAAAAGTGAGTTTGAAGTTGACTGCTAAAACAATCATGTACAAGAACTTTCGCAGCAAACTCCAAAATCCACCTTTTGCATAATATTTGACCTTTTTGATTGTTGGAGGGTTTTCCTTGAGGCTAATGAGGTAAACACATGCTCTAAGTCACCTTTGTTCTATGATTTTTTCAGAAGTTTACCCTCAGAAACCTACAACACTTTCGTAGCAAAAACTCATCTTTAAGCCTGAAATGCACTACGAAAGTACCTAGTTCACTAATATTTTGCTCCTTTTTTTTTACCTCTAAAACACTACTAAAGGCTGCACATGCCTGGTATGATAGTATTAGACATAGTATGGTCCAAAAATGTGTTTCCTTACCATGTTTCATGGAGTAACGTCATAATCTTGCACAATCATCTTAAGACCCTTTTTCTTCAATTCTTATTGTACCATCTCTATCGAACCAAACTACCATGCTGAGGTGTTGGCCAACTAATACATTGGAGTTAAGACCTTGTAAACCTTAGTTGAGATGGTGATCTGTCCAATTGATGAGCTGTCAGCCATGCCAGTCATGTGGAGTTTGACGACTGAGCTGCCCCCTTGAACAAGTGGCACAAGGATATTCATGATCTTATTTGATGATTCATCCACCTTTTCGCTGCGTTCACTACTCAAAAACATAAAAAACACACAATGTTGGAAGAAAAACAACGTACAAGAACTTTCATAGCAAATCATGACATGTTTACACTGAATTTGCTGCAGAAGTTGGTAAAAGTGTCAAATTCACTCTAATGACCAGATTAACTCATGCATGAGATATTTTTGGATTTTTCTTTGACATTGACCCCTATCACGTCAATGATGACCTTCAAGACCCCACGTGCAATTTTTTGAAAATTATGAATTCAAAAGACCTTATTCAACCCTAAGTGACTTACCCTAATCAACTCAAAACCAACCTAATGGTTATCATGGATAACAAAACCAATAATTATTTTCGAGTAGATTTATGTCTATTGAATAAAAGCACTAGCTAGGGTATTATTTGAATAAATTTAGCAGAAAGCAAACAATACCAATCTCAATCACGAAAATGACAGATTTTGCTCAATTAGAGTTCTTCATTAAGTTTTGAATTGATTTGGGTCCCCTTCGTGGGAAAATGTCCCAACTAAGGAATTCCATACAACATTGGATCAAATCCAATTGATCAAACACTCCTTGACTGATTTGGATCTCCTTGTGGGCCCTTCCTCGAACCCAACACACTCACTGATAAGTCTCTCAAACTTGTGCTGTTGTATGGTGTTTTCTCCCTCTCCTTAACCTGGCTTTTATAACTTTACATTGAGCTAAATCCATAACCCTAATATCCAAAGTGACTTGTTGAAAATTGGCAGCTCAAGGATGAATTTCTTTGAATAAAATCTCATTTCTGACAATTCCGGAGTGACTTTCTAAAAATAGAAAGTCATGTCTAGCATCTCAAATACAACTTTCCAAAAATAATAAATCACTTTGCATCAATTCGTAATCAAGTATAGTTGAAGGAAAGCCACTTAACCTATCATTAATTAGTTTTAATAGTTCAATCTCGACTTAATCATCGATATTATTATATTAGTATTATCTTTTATGATACTATGATATTATTATTAAAAATGAATTACAAGTCACCTTACCTTTATCACCTCAATCACTTTGCACCTCTCTCCTTGATGACTCACATGGCACTATGTAACTCTCTCTTTGTCTCTTAATGATACGTTACACTCTCTTAGACACTCTAAAAGACATGGCATATTCTTCTTACACATTAAAGGCATGTGATAAACGATTCCTCTTACGCTCTCTTTAATGCATATGTTGCACTCTCCTTAACTAAGGCATGTGTTTCTCTCCTTAATGACATGATTTACACTCCCCTAAATGACATATGATACTCTTCCTCAAGACATGCGTATTGTTTCTCATTTATGACAAGAATTCGTTGCTCCTATATATGTGTCTCATGTCCCTGACCACTACTAGTGTGTTGTGAATGAAGAATTCAAACTTGTGAGAGAGAGTTGGAGAGACTTGAATAATATTGTGAGAGAGAGGGGCTTAGAAAGTTAGAGCAAGACGTGGTGAGCCAAGGTTGATTTAGCGCTTCAGTGTTGATTCAGAAGAAGGGAAGGTTGATTCAATGTTTGCATCTATTGCTGCTACCAGTGATCTTCATGTTACAACTTGTTTAGATTTGGGTGAACTTATTCATTCTCTTGATCTCTCATTGTACTTTGTATCTCTGTTGAACAATTTATATATAATAGAAGAAGAATCTGACTGGGTTTTCCCTGGTCATTGGACCTAAATTCTCTGTCTCATTTTGTTCTTGACTCTCTTATTATGCATTTGGTTTATGTTCTATCTACATTTGCTTAACTAATATTGCAACAAATTTTTTTTTGGAATAAGTAATTGTTTTAACATAAAACATCAAAATTTCAACATGATTGACAGTTGAGATTAAATCTCGCCTCACTTGAGATCAACGGTTTAGATTAAAACATAATCAATAAAGTAATTTACTTTATTTCTCCCAAGTTTACTTTAGCTCAATAAGGCAACATAATTACTATGTGCTTTTCCTAAGTTAGACTTGGGCTAAGTTACAAAAATGACTTGCTCACACTAGAGCAAGTATCTAATGAGACTGTGGGCAACTTTTGCATGCCTAGACACTTATGCCTATGCAGAAGGGCCTACCTGGGTTACAAACATCAACTCCCTCTTTGTGAGGGAGGTACTTTTTCCACATGGAACTGAATTCAATATAACATTCGCTGCCTTGGCTTCTCCCTTTGGATTGTAAGTGTTTCCTGCATTATGGTTTGGAAACATCCTCGAAATATTAGTTCTCATCTTGGTTCATAGAAGCTTCTTGCTCCTGAACATTCCGTAAAGTCATCTCATACCAGAAGCCCTTCTGGATAGACTTGGAGGAATTTGTTGACTGCTCCTCCCCTCTTGAGCTTGAAGGTTGACTCCCTCTGAGTTGCTCAACTTTTGTAGTGTTATCAAAACCAGATCGGATTGGACTGAATCGACCAATATGATGGCTTTAAAGGGAAAACCAATATGAAATGGTGTCATTGATTGGAAAAGGACAGTCGGTACCAAACTGACATGTTTTCGTTGAATCTGTTGGTTCGATATTGAACTAAATGGTTTTGTACAAGGTTACAAAAGACCCTTTGAACACATTTTTTAAAGCAATAATTTATGAATGAGGAAGCTTAGTATTTCATTTTCATCCTTCTACTTAAATTTTTAGCATTACCATGAATTAACTCGGGATGTTTGAGTGGTTCCGACCTCACTGGATTTCATTTGGAGAAAGTAGAATTTTAGATCCATACAAAATCTCGCAAACTTAACAAATTTTTAAGATTTCAGGATTGCGGGGATTGCAACACTCCCATTGGATTTTGTCATGTATGAGGGTATGGAACTAGCATTTAAGTAATAACACTAAGCCCTTTGTGTACCTTAATGTTAGTGGCATTGATTATTGAATTCCTATATCACGGCCCTACCAAAAATGTACCCATCACTGAAATATAATCTTGACTTGGCATGCTAAGCTTATTCTATCTCATTTTAATGCTTAGAGGGTGATATTGATGATGAAGATCCCAATATAGACAATGATTTTGATAATATGTACGTATTTGTTGTAACATGATTTTTTTTGGATGTTAGAGGTCATCTAGGGCCTGTTTGTTGATGTATTTTCGGTTCAAAGATGGATTGCACTCGATGTTATTTTTTTTATGTGCACCCTTAAATTTTATATAAATGAGAACTTTCACTTATTTGTATATAAATGATTTGGATTCATATGTATGAACATGAATCTATTTTTTTTTCTTTTAATTTGAATATTTTGTGTTTTTGGTTGATAAGTTTTTTGGTCTATTTTTTTTTACTGACTCCATTCTAGTTTCTGACCAGTTCCCGTTTTAAGGGGTTTACCGGTTCGATCAACGGTTAGGCTATGTTAACATTACTTCAGAGCTACTTGCTCCTTGTTCTTTATCACTTATTTGCTTTGTGCCTTTGCTTAAATAAACTGGCCCTTTTGCCAATACATGTTGCTCTAACTCCTAAAACACATCCCTCATCAGAGCTAGATCTACTGGGTCTAATCAGTGCCTTCCCATCCTGGAGAACAACACAAAACCCTTTCTTCTCCATCATGGAGATTGATAGCGAACTCCACTTGAGTTTCGACACCCACAACACGTCCTTCACTTCCATCTTGCTTCTTGAATCAAGTTGGAATATCATTGTTCCAACCCCTTTCACTGCATATTTGGCATCATTACCAAACTCCACATGCAGTTTTGAGTCCCACTTGGTTAGGTTGTCGAACTCATCCCATTCTTGTGTCATATGCCTTGTGGCTCCGCTATCTAGCAGCTACACACTCACTGCTAATGTGCCCGAGGTAAGTTAGGAAACAAATATGAATTCTATTTTGAACTCTTGGCAAACTCCTCTTGAGCTTTTGTCGATGCAGTTACAGCGGGTTTCATGCCCTTTCCTCCTTTCTTCCTCTTCAGACACTATGAAGCATAATGGCCAATTTTATGAAAGGTGAAACACTTGACCTTAGTTAAGTCCTACTTCAACTATGAGGTTGACTCTTCACCCTTTGTGCTCGAACCTTCGCTCCTCATTGCCCGACTAGCAAGAGTAAGGTTCTCATCATCTCCATTATTCTGCGATCCTCCATATAGGAATTTCCCCTAAAGCTCCTTTTGGGTGAAGCCATCCTACCATTTGTTCCAATTTGGTAGATTTTCTCTTGCTGGAAAGCTTGTTACAAAGAGAGTCAAGGGTTTTGAGAACCCGCTCAGGGTTGTTCTTACAAACTCATCTCAAAATTTATGAGCCCTTGTGAGGTATGCAACCATAATGTCTGATTCAAGCATCTTGGTGTTCCTGAGCTTCTCCCTCAACACCATTTTTCGATTTTGATTGTCACTCTGTTACATGCTCATTAGAGCGATCCACATCTCAAAAGCACTATCCTTCTCTAATATGTGAGGGATCACATGATCCTTCACCCCATCCATGATGATATGTCCGGGCTTTACGTCTTTTAACTCATGAGTTTCCAGAGTTGTAGTTTTTGAAGGAGTTGTAATCTTGGTGGTTTGAAACTACCATAGGATGTTCCTCTTAAAAACCAATGCTATCCTCTACTTCCATGGAGTGAAGTTCTAAGCCCCATTTAACTTGTCTTCAAACCTCAAATTGGTTGATGCCATTCCAAAATTGGAAAAAAAATCATTAATTTTTACTCACACCTTAACTGGTATGTAATCTCTCTCACCCTCTAAGAGCTAACCTCCGTCAATCATATTGGTATTGTTGTCTCTTCTGCCAAATTATCGTGGACCCTGACCACGCCTCTCGCTTGCTGCCCGACTACTTGGTGGCTATTGTGGCTGGTTTTATGCCTTTCCCAACCACACTTACAATGGCCCGTGCACTTGGTAGTCGATTCACTTTCCACTCAACAACTAAGCCCCGTACTCACAACTTTGTAGGGAAACTTTGTTAGCTTCCACCCACTGCTAGTCACCTCTAGCAGTCTAGACTCTAAACACAACCTTCACTACTCAACAACTTACATGGTGGTTGGCCCCTTTAATTTGTCACTTGTTGCGTCTATAACCTTGTGTGTCACACTCACACAACATGGACCTCTTGCTTGACTTGCTTCAATTGACGTCCCTGGACCACTGCTGCTCCCTCGACCAATCTCTCTACGAGTGTGGCCTCTTTGTGGTTTTGTGTCTGTTTAGCTTCCCTCGACAACCTTTCCCAGCATGTGACTTGCCCTTGTCGGTCCCTTTTCTCTACTCGCCACATGCTGTTCCCGTCCTGTTACGTCCCCACTCCTCTGCTGCCTATTGCCTTGTTGTCTTGTCGACTCTGTTGCGGCTTCAACCAGTGCATTTTCTTCTTGCATTTTCATGCTGGGGACTAATCAGTGCGATGTCGTTTCTCCACCTTCTATGCCTTCCTAGCAAGCCACCCTCGATCAAACTTCCTTTTCAATGCTCATAGCCCCAACACGCTTTGTGTCACTGTCGACGATCTGTGTTTGGTGCTCTAGTGCCTTCGTTCGCTGGCAACTGTCAGGGACTAATCTTAAAGCAACTCCCTACGTGCTTTGCTCTAGTGGTTGTTGCCCGACAAGCTTGTTTGCCACCACTACCATTTTTTTTTTAAATTTGTCTTCGCTACAATCAGTGCAAGGCCCCTTTTTCATGATTATTTATTTATTATTATTATTTTAAATATATGTTTTGTTTATTTAACTCGGCGAAAATTTCTAGCCCTCCCACAAAATAATATTTTTTCTTCAGGGAACTTTATTGTCGATTTTTTTGGCCTTTTAATTTTTTTTTCCTACTGATAAGATTGCAACCAAATTTGGCCCCAACAATCCAGAGGAAACTACATTAGTTTCATACTTGCGTGAGATAATGTTGATCCCAACTGCTACCACTATAACCTCTAAGTGTCCACTTATACCCCTTCCATAGGCACATCCACACAGGTTAATCCTAGGGATTTGAACCTAGGTTCTCATAGTTGACACAATACTTCATAACACGACCATCGCTAGTTCAACTGCCCTTGGAGGCTTCATCACCCCTAGTTAAGAGTCATTTGGAGGGTCTATTTTAGCACTTATGATTCTTTCTTAACATTTCTTAGGGCTGTGTCTTTTCTTTTATGATTTGGAATTAATTATAATAATGAATTATTGACAAGTGACCTATAATCTAATACACCTATTTCCATTAATGACAATTGAATTTTTTCACTTGGTTAGTGTTCATGTTCAGAGAAAAATTAGACAGGGAAGTCACAATTGTGTCCCTTGAAAAGAGAAAACCAAAGGAAAAAAACTACTTATAACACAAGCAAAACTTGTTCCTTAAATGAGAGGCTTCAATTACCACCATTTGAGGGTCATACATGAACAAAAAGTCACCCAAATAAAAATATTCTTGAGGGAGTGATAAGAATTTCTTCATAAATATGGTCAAATCTCTAAAGAAATGAGCCAAAATGAACTATTCAAAGACAACACTGGAAAACAAACGAGAGCGATTTTCTCTAATGAGATTGCCATATTACCTAAAAAACCTGGAAGTTATAGCATTGAAGCCATCAAATAGATGCCTAGACTTAAAACCATTAGATAGGACCTTGAATTAGTAGTTCAATAACCTCACATGGAAGATTCCAACCACAATGCCATAATTCCATAATGGTTGTGCCAAAAACCATCCACTTGTCCATAAACATGCAAAGAGGTGAGATAAAGCATGTCGCTGGAATCTTTTGTGTGATCCGCGATCCTTGCAATGGTCCATGTGCCATTTTAAGTGTGATTTACAAACAATTTCTTCATCATTTCAAGCGATAGGTTGGCAATACTCCTTGCCATTAATTATGATACTCCTCATTTTTCAATATTGCTTGATGACAAAACAATCCAAAATAACTGTTATTTTCCTACATGGCATGATAAAATTTCACTATTATTGAGAGAACACATTTGACCATATGATTATAATAACTAATTTGTTACAAGTGTCACTATTATTAATAAATTATTAATTAAATATAATATTTTTAATTAATTAAAAATAATATATATAGCTATGTGAGAGAGAGAAATTAACTACTATGCTAGTCTTGTACTCATGTGACACTACCACTATAACCTCTAGGTGCCTATCCATGCCCCTTCCACATGCACAAGTGAATCGGGGATTTAAACCTTGAATCTCTTTGCACATGACACTTCATTTTCATGACCATTTCCAATTGAGTTGCCCTCGAGGCTATTAAAAATAATGTATATTAATAAATATTTTCAACTCTTAAAGATTTTTATTTATTATTTATTATTTATTATTTTTATTATTTTCAGAGCAAAAGATCTTATATCCATGAGGTTGAATATACATGTTTCGGTCCTATATCAAGACTATCCTAGGCTTTATAAATAGTCTAGTTACTATCCTAGGCTTTATAAAGAGTCCAATTTGTGTTTTACACAAAAAAGTCAAATTAACTATAAAAAAAGTTGCTTCCACTCTACTATGCTTTTGGAAAATGACCCTAATAACTTATTTTACAGATACATTACCATAAAATATCCTAACTCTCAGAAGTACCTTCCTTGCTTTCACAAAATATAATTAAAATTGGAATTCCATTGTCTCAAATTCTACTCCATTTACATATTAATAATAGACAAATGCCCAAATAGGGACAAAGAGAATTCGTTGGAAATCTCATTTGCATGTGTAATGAGTTCCCTATAAAGGTGGTTGAAGGAGAGCAATTAAAAGAAATGTTGAAAATCCTCAATATCCTATAAGAGTCGGCCCTGCACACATATTCCATTATAATCGCCTTGAGAGCCCAATCACTAACAAGAGAATGTTAGTTTCTTGTGTCTGTCAAAAAGTAAATGCCATCTTCATGAAGGGAACATAAGAGGGACTCAGAAAGACAACACTCCTCCTTAGCCCCATCTAGGGATGCATACGGGTTTTTAGTTTGCAATGTTTCTAATTTTCCAAATAGTCCATAGACCCACTAAGGGAAGCTATCACCAACGATTTCCAAACAATAGAGCATTTTGCAGATTTATTAGGAACTCTATGCTAGTCTTCAATAAACATATTTTCCTAAGTACTTGGATTTCAGAACTTTTTCCCAAAAGGGTCGAATTATGGGTGACCCTCCAAAGTTTTTTGGCTACCAAGGAGAGTGCTAAAAAGTAGATGTTTTTTTACTCCCCATCTCCCAAATTTTTTGGAAAGCTACCAGCTCCATTTGACGTGGGATGCCACTAGAGAGTTTCGAGCTCGACCATAGGAATTGAAAACTTAACCTTGGTTTTTTTATATTTTAAGGAATTACCTTTTGGCACCACCACAATAAATGTCCAATACAAATGAATGCTCTCTAAGACCATTTTAAGTAGGGTCAACTATCCCCTCGAGCGCATAAGATTTACTCAAAGAGTAATACACACTTAACTTATTTATACAACCATGTCTAATCAACTGACTTAGATCCATTTGGTTTTAGAAAGAAGCATAAATATTTAAATGCAAAATCCAGATCCTTTTGAGGGAATGGAAGTGATTCCTTAATGTAATGTTCCCAAAATTAGCATGAAGCTAATTGGAACATTGATTTTGCTTATGTCATCTAGGAGGTGAATAAAATGGGTGAGGAGACCCATGAGTAGAAATAAATTCCCTCATAGTGTGAAAGGGATCATTAGAGCAACTATATTTTGCACTTTCTAGTGTGAAAATGAGCAAATGCATGAGGACAAGGTCAAGTTTGACCAAGTCAACAACGCTGCCATAGAGGGTGCGGATTACTTGGGAAGACAATGCAGTTTGTATGGGAGGAAGATCGCTTGGTGGAGGAAACCCTAATGTGTGGGGTCCAAGGCAAGAAGGCTTTCATTTGCATAAAAGGAGGAAGACACAGCCATAGAGGATCATGTTTGAGTATTTGATTTTGGTCTATCTAGACTCTTTGCATTCTCGGTTGTTTAGTAGAGTTGCAGTGCTATATAGCACAAGGAATTCCTGTTTAGGGTTCCTTCTCCTTCTTGAGAGGCCTCTTGAGGGATTGTTATGCATTTCTCCACATTCAGGCTCAAGGCCAAGCCACCTCCTTCAGCTACAACGTAGTTTCTGTTTAGAGCTGGGTTGTGTTGCAGGGTGTTGCAGTGGAGAGTTCCATCACAACACTTCCGGGGCTTATATTTCAGAGGAGGGAACTTCTATTCCTTCGGGAGATCAATTAGGAAGATTTCAGAGCTGATTTTCATATCTTGGCATCAGGCCGAGCATCTCCCATCTACTACAGCGCAATCCCTCTCCTTGACTGCGTTATTCCAGTGTGTATCTGCAGTGGGGGTTTGCACCACTATTTTCGAGGGTGAGATCTTCAATTTTAGGATCAGCGTATCACTTGAGAGAACTATTGGAGGAGGAATATTTCAGATTGTGCATCATCTTCAGCCATCTCCATCCATTTTCTAAGTTGCAGCTGCTACACTGCAACTCCGACATTTTCTGCAGTTTTGCAATTTTGTATATATTTCAGCCAATCCTTCTAAGGATTGTTGTACTATTGTTTCCAGGGGTTGAGAGCTTGCTCCCCCACATTTCTTGAGCTATATATTGTCATATCATTGTATTATCATTCAGCATGTTGCAGTGTCTCCTATAAACTGCGCTGATATAGCCTTGTGTAAATTTTGTGTAGCAATGTTCCTCAATGTCTTATACATGTTCTGTTGAGGCTTCATTGCCTAGCTTGAGTGATTGATTCCTCAAAGAATTGTATACATTTGCTACTATAATATCAAAGGGAAGGCTATTTACATATTCTTGTCTCAAAGCTAATAAAAATAACGTTGTCATTCCATCTCTTGTTCAAGAATTGTTGCAGACCCTCCGTCGGGCACTTTCCAAGGCAAGTAGGTGTGGGAGACCTATTTAACCCACCTAGAGTGATTTCTTTTGAGCCTTCTCTTGGATTTCGGTCTTAGATACATTGATCTAAGGGATCCATGCCTTGGTTTCAAATCCTGTAGCAGCCATTCCTGGAAAATGCGTTTTCTAGTCATGCTTTGGCCAGTAGATCCCATTTTGGGATATTACAAAGGTATCAAAGAAACTTTCTTGGCTCAGCCTGTGAGTCTTAGCCAAAGAGGTCAGAAGAGTGAAGAGGATGAGTTTTATCTCATCATATTCTAGATCCATGAAGAACCTCCCCAAGGAGGATAAGCAAATAGAAGAGGGAGAACCCTGCACTTCCTATTCTCATAAAAAATGAGACAAAGAAATGAGTAGGAGAAATACTCCATCTTTTGGAGGAGAAAAAGGGGATAGGCTTACAAAGCTTCTTCCTAAATATGTATAGAAAATTCATAAATATTTTAAGAAGATAAGAGGGGAGATGTATGGAGAATCTCCAAGAGAGTTCGATTCTGAAACAAACTCTAGATTTTCATATGAAGAGTGTGAGCATGCAGTCACACACCATGATGTACAGTGCAATAACATGCCTAGGTTTGCCATGAGAAGGACAGAAGAAGAAGGAGAGATTGCTAGGAGGGAAACTCTTAGTGACTCCCTGGAAAAGTATGAGTCTCAAACTCAGACATTCAGAGATTATCTCAGTTTTTCATAGTTTTGCAAGATCAAGGTGAAGGGAAGAAAACAACATGATAGATTTCTTCTATCAAATTTTGATGGGCCACCTACATGTTCAGCCAAAGCTTGGGTGGATGAGCTAGACACCTTCTTGCAGCAGCACCAAATTCCCGAAGATGAAGCCATTAGGATTGCAGCACTGCATTTGAGAGGTAAGGCCTATGCCTGGTGGGAATTTGAGTCCCTTTCTTTAAAAAATGAAAATGCTTCATCTTATGCAAGTTTCACTAAAACATTAGTGAGGAGATTTGATAGGAGGATTCATGATACATATGTGATGGAGCCAAATGAGGAGACTCAAACAAAAACCTTGCATAGAAACTCAAAACCACTTCAGAAAACCTTAGAGGAGGCTGAAAACTTGCACATCTTGGGGCAGGAAAGCATGGAGATCTCTTTTCCAAAAGAGGATCCAATCATTGGGAGATTGCCCACTCATGATAAGGAGGTTGAGGGCAAAAGCGCTGACATATCTAGATTTGATCTAGCACCTCATGCAGAGGAAGGAGGAGCTCTTGCTCCAACTAGAAGGATTCTTGCTCCCTTGCAAGGAAATCCCCAGGATCTCTTGTGTGGAGGTCAAGGCACAACTCATGATCTACATGTGCCATTGGGGATGAGGTGTGAAACCATGGAGACACAAGAAGGATATAGGGAGGAGAACCAACATCATGGGATGAGGAGTACCAACCCTGATCCATTTTAGGAGTTTGATGCACCTAGGAGGGAGACTGGATTGCGCAGTGAGGGCATGGACAAATCTGTCCATTCATACATACAGTGTACTCTTGATGATGATGTCTCATTGCATGGAGGAATTGCACCGGGAAGACCACTAGATCAAAAAAGGAGGATGGGTGCTCCACATTTGGAGACACCACTCATTAATTCCATAGAGGTGGAGACCTTGGGAGAACTTGGTACAGCGTTGAGAGTCTTGGGTCAACTCAAGGAGGAGAGAGGCATTCTCTCAACATCATCTTTATCCACTCCTAGTTCAGATTCTGCGCTGTGGCAGAAGCAGCAGGGGAAGGATAGCAACCTTCCAACTTGCATCTTTGGCATGGGAGATGTCAAAGAGGAGGATGAACATATGACAGATGTTCTTCATGAGAGATCATCAAAGCTGTCACTATGGAGGATAGATCCATGTTGGGGCTTCCGGCTGTTGGTGGAGTGTTCCAAGGATCATTTTTCCTACATGATATTGGATTATCAGCATATGAGGAGATGCATGGATCATGTGGAGAGGGAGGAGATACATAACTCTTTGGAAGAGTTAGCACAACCACCTCTTTTCTCTTTAAGGATAAGAGGAGACTCGTCTATGAGCTACTCCCTTTGCATGCACAAAACATATGGTAAGAGTGTTGATTGTTTACATGATGATTTATATAATGTATGTATGTATCCCTTAACCATATACGTGCAGGATGTTGCTCGAAGGAGGAGCATTCTTTCTTTTGGGCTTCATGGTCTACTTGAGGCCATAAGCATGATTGATGGCCACTCCCTAGGAGGACTTGGGGAGGAGATGTATTATGGAGGACATGCTCACTTTACACCCAACATCATTCACTTCCTCCATACTTATGAGGAGATTGGGGCAACAAGCAAGTGGTTGACAAGCCACATATTTTATCAGTCTCTATTGCAGTTGAGAATTAAGATGCGTTGGCTACATTTGAGGGACCATTGTCCTTCTCACTTATTACACATGGCAGCAAGCATGATTCTCATTTTGGCTCCCTATGTTTCTATTATTTCTGTCTTTATGAGGAGCATGTTTGGGAGAGAGACACATTGGATGGATGTGTCCTTTGGGAGAGGAGATCTCCATATTTTGTGTAGTACATGTTCTAAGGGGAGCATGGAAGATGATATGGCCACCACAACAACACAATTGTCTCTTTATGAGGGGGGCCATAGGATTGAATGGACTCCATATGATGGTGACTTCCAACTCATCATATATGGAATGGTTTGGGCCAGCTTGATTTGCAGCGTTGGAGGAGAGATCTTTGGAGATATAGTCCTCATCTTGTCACTTGAGGGAAACATTATTGTAGCCCAAGATCAGCCAACACTCTACACTTATCATAAGTGGAGAGATGGACGACGTGGGGTAGGCTACCTTGTCTACCATCTTCAGATTTTCAGCCCACCTATTTTGCATGAGCCAAAGGTGGAGGAAAATTTTCAGGAGTTTCCTAGTTGGAAGGTGACTCATTTTGCATGGCTAATAGCTTGGGGATGGAGGATCCATATGGGGGAGATGGTTCCCATTCGATTTCAGATCCCATTCCTCAAAGGGACCTCTAGACATCACTTTGTTATCCTCTTGAACACTTCACCTTTACATGATGATAGCTTGATAGCTGACTCGCATGCTGAGGAGGAGCAATGTGAAGATTTGATTGATGAGATAGCATCATTTTACTTGGAGGAGTTAATCATACATGGATGCTACAGGGAGAGGAGGAGAAATAACTCAGTTCTATCCTTAGACTTGCTTGAGGACAAGCAAACTTTGAGAGGGGAGGACTGTAATGTTCCCAAAATTAGCATGAAGCTAATTGGAACATTGATTTTGCTTATGTCATATAGGAGGTGAATAAAATGGGTGAGGAGACCCATGAGTAGGAATAAAATCCCTCATAGTGTGAAAGGGATCATTAGAGCAGCTATGTTTTGCACCTTCCAGTGTGAAAAGGGGCAAATGCATGAGGACAAGGTCAAGTTTGACCAAGTCAACAACGCTGCCAAAGAGGGTGCGGATTACTTGGGAAGACAACACAGTTTGTATGGGAGGAAGATCACTTGGTGGAGGAAACCATAATGTGTGGGGTCCAAGGCAATAAGGCTTTCATTTGCATAAAAGGAGGAAGACGCAACCATAGAGGATCATTATTGAGTATTTGATTTTGGTCTATCTAGACTCTTTGCATTCTCGGCTGTTTAGCAGAGTTGCAGTGCTGTATAGCACACGGAATTCCTATTTAGGGTTCCTTCTCCTTCTTGAGAGGCCTCTTGAGGGATTGTTCTACATTTCTCCACATTCAGGCTCAAGGCCAAGCCACCTCCTTCAGCTACAACACAGTTTCTGTTTAGAGCTGGGTTGTGTTGCAGGGTGTTGCAGTGGAGAGTTCCATCACACCACTCCCGGGGCTTATCTTTCAGAGGAGGGAACTTCTATTCCTCTGGGAGATCAGTTAGGAAGATTTCAGAGCTGATTTTCATATCTTGGCATTAGGCCGAGCATCTCCTATCTACTACAACGCAGTCCCTCTCCTTGACTGCGTTATTCCAGTGTGTATCTGCAGTGGGGGTTTGCACCACTATTTTGGAGGGTGAGATCTTCAGTGTTAGGATCAGCCTATCACTTGAGAGATCTGTTGGAGGAGGAATATTTCAGATTGTGCATCATCTTCAGCCATCTCCATCCATTTTCTGAGTTGCAGCTGCTACACTGTAACTCCGACATTTTCTGTAGTTTTGCCATTTTGTATATATTTCAGCCAATCCTTCTAAGGATTGTTGTACTATTGTTTCCAGGGGTTGAGAGTTTTCTCCCCCACATTTCTTGAGATATATATTGTCATATCATTGTATTATCATTCAACATGTTGCAGTGTCTCCTATAAACTGCGCTGATATAGCCTTGTGTAAATTCTGTGTAGCAATGTTCCTCAATGTCTTATACATGTTCTGTTGAGGCTTCATTACCTATCTTGAGTGATGATTCCTCAAAGCATTGTATACATTTGCTGCTATAATATCAAAGGGAAGTCTATTTACATCTTCTTCTCTCTCAGTTAATAAAAATAATGCTGTCATTCCATCCCTTGTTCAAGAATTTTTGCAGACCCTCCATCGGGCACTTTCCAAGGAAACTAGGTGTGGGAGACCTATTTAACCCACCTAGAGTGATTTCTTTTAAGCCTCCTCTTGGATTTCGGTCTTAGATACATTTATATAAGGGATCCAGGTCTTGGTTTCAAATCCTGTAGTAGCCATTCCTGGAAAATGTGTTTTCCAGTCATGCCTTGCTAGCAGATCCCATTTTGGGATATTACATTTAATTTGCCTGATTGATACTTCCAACAAGTGATAAGGAATGGCATGATTTTTCAAAAATGATTTCCATGTTCTTCACTAAACATTAAATTTCAAATCCTAAGAGGCCCCTTGCACGAAAAATATCACATCATCCATAAATAGTAGATGAGAGATCTTGTTATGATACCTTGATTCCTTGTAACCTCCCTTGAGACCTTGATAGTAGGAAGGTTGTTAGGTCCCTATATTACTAGTGTAGTCCCTTATTGTTGTTAGTGTAGCCCCCTTACTGTTATTGTTTTACCCCTGTAGTTCCCATATTGTAATTATTGTGCCCCATAAAAGCCCACTATTTTTATTGTTGTGCCCTTGCATTATTATTGTTAAGTCGGCTAGGAATATATTGTGACCCCATGGACTCCTATATATGAAAAAGAGGTTTTGTCATTTGTATCATCCAAGAATTATTCATTTATGTAATGTAAAGTAGGTCTCCCCCTCAAAGTGGCTTATTTCTAAGGCGTTGATCTCTCTTTTCTTCTATTTTGGGAGCTGGTTTCATAACATTTGGTATCAGAGCTTTGGATTCTAGGGTTTTGCTGCTTCAACATGTCATTGTGCAATTTTTTAGGAAGTTGCAGATGTTAAAAAAAACCCATTTGCGATGAAATCCCGAAGAACTTCGTGAAAAAATTTCAGATATTGGTTTGCAATATTTTCAGAGATATGATCTGTGGAAGTTAGGGTTTTTGCAGGCTCCCGAATTTCATCTAAAAGCGGTGATCTTGAGAAAATCATCATAAATCTCTCTCTGAGCATTGGATTGGAATTCTATCATAAGTGGCCGAAAGTACACACACTATAGTTTCCTATATATCAATTTCAGAGCTGAAGGAGGAAACAACGACATGTGGCACACTGTACATGTTTGCTCTACTGAACCAGTCCATAATTAGGTCATTGTGGGAGATTGGGCATAACTTTGCCTTGAAGAATCCAAATCAGGGTCAGACCTATGGCATTGGAAACAAGATTCAGAGGGATACTAAAAGATTGAAGATAAAATCTCAAGGATCCGAAATTACAGAGATACATCAATTTCAATATCGATCTCCTCAAAAGAAAGAAAAATGTGTATTTGTTTTTCAAATTGCATAAGTCTTGTTTGAAAAATTAGTTTGAAGTGATTCCAAGGGAATATTGAAGCATATATATCAGTATTGGGTTATAAAATCCCCCCTAAGCCCTCAAAATACTCTACTATGACTCATGAAGAGGAATGAGTGCAACATGATATATCAAAATTACAAAACCAAGTGTACCAAATTTCACTCTCGCAAAGAGTAACAAAAAATGAAATGGAAGTTTTGAAGAAAGGCATGGAAGCTAAGATGGATGGTTTGAAGAAAGGCGTGGAAGTGAAGATGGATGGTTTGAAGAGTGACATGGAAGCTATAAGATGGATGGCATGGAAGCTAAGATCGACGAAAAAATGAAAGACAACATGGAAGACACGAAGAATGATCTAAAAGCAGACATGGAAGGTTTGACAAAGTTGATACAAGAAATGATTCCTAATGGTGAAAAGGTAGTAGAGGAAACTCATGATGAGAACAAAATAAATGTTAATCGTGATTTCATAAACTCTAATGTTAGATTGAAGACCCACCATATTCCAAAGATCGATATGAGGAAGTTTGATGGCAAGGATCCTGTAACATGGATACTACATATGGAGAAATAGTTTGATCTCCATAATGTGCAAAACACAAAAAATGTACGCATTGCAACTTTATATTTAGAACAAAATACATTTGTATGTTATCGATGGCTTTGCTCTCGTAAAAACATTGTCACTTGGTCAATTTTTATGGAGGAAATGATAACACATTATGAGGATGCAAAGAGCAACACCTTCTTTAGTCAATTGATAAATCTCAAACAAAAGGGTTCAATGGTGGAGCACATTGAGGACTTCCAAAAATTGAAAATAAGGATAACTGATATTCCAGAAGAACACTTGATTGATGTCTTCATAGAGACTTTCAAGGATAACATCCAACACGAGGTTTGCCTTTGGGAACCTGATTCATTGGAGAAGGCATTCAGGTTGGAAAGAAAAATTGAAAGTAAAATTATGGCGACAAGGAAGCCTACTACTCACATCTATAAATATGGAAGTGTTGCTAGCCCTAGACTTCCACAACCTACAAGGTTGACACCACAAAAATTGGAAGAGAAAAGAGCAAAAGGGTTAGCTACAGTCATGATAGAAAATACACTAAAGGTCATATGTGTGCTGAGAAGAAACTATTTTTCATAGATTGTGAAGAGGAGGAAGAAAATGAACAAGAAACTTCAAAAAAAGAGGATATACACCAAGAACCAAACCTAGAGAAAGGAGAAATGAGTCCGACCATATCCTGTAATGCATTGGTAGGAATTACCACTCTTCAAACTCTCAATATAGAAGGACATATCAAGAAGAAAAATCTAATAGTGTTGATTGATTCGGGTAGTACCCATAATTTTATTCATTGTAAGGTAGCCAAGGAATTGAATTGCTTCCTATACCCAACACTAGAGTGTCAAGTGATGGTTGCAAATGGAAGAACTATAAATTGCTCTGGAAAATGCCATAATATCAAGCTAACCCTGGGGGAATATGTATTGAATAGTCCAATGCTTTCCATTCCAATGGGAGGCACTGATGTTATACTAGGAGTACAATGGTTACAATCTTTGGGGACGATAGCTTTTAATTTTCAAGAAATTTTTTTGAAATGTTTTTCAGAAGGAAAGAAAGTTGAATTATGAGGTATCACAGGGAAGCCAAGAAATATAATAAGCTCTAATGTCATGACAAAGATTTTGAAGAAATAACAACGAGGCGTAATTGCACAATTATGCTCACTTGAAGTTCCAACATCAAAATCATCTATTTCTCTAGATCTCCAAAAAATCTTGGAAAATCATTCCAAGGTGTTTGAAACTCCCAAAGGACTCCCACCTATTCGTCATAATGATCATGCTATTCATTTGATTCCAGGAAGTGTTCCTCCAAACATCAGGCCTTAAAGATATCCTTATGTCCAAAAGAGCGAAATTGAACATATTATTGCCAAAATGTTAGAGGCTGGTATAATTCAACCTAGTCAAAGTTCTTTCTATGCTCCAGTGGTATTGGTGCATGAGAAGGATGGATCATGGCGCATGTGTCCGGATTATAGGGAGCTCAATAAGTTCACTATTAAAGATAAATTTCCCATTCCTGTGATTGATGAATTATTTGATGAATTACATGGAGCAATTTAATTTACCAAGTTGGATCTCCATTCAAGATATCATCAAATTAGAATGAAGATTGAATATATTATGAAAACAAAATTTCAAACTCATGAGGGTCATTATGAATTTTTGGTCATGCCTTTTGGCCTTACCAATGCACCTTCTACATTTCAAGGGTTGATGAATTCCATTTTCAAACCCTTCCTTAGAAAATTTGTGTTAGTATTTTTTGATGATATACGAATCTACAACAAGTCTTGGAAGGATCATGGTCAACAAGTTGGCAGGGTGCTCAAACTATTAGAGGAGAAACAATTATATACAAAAACCTCCAAATGTTTCTTTGGAGTACAGGAGGTGGAATATATGGGTCATATTGTATCTTATGAGGGTGTTAAGGTATACCATAACAAAATTAAAGCCATTAAGAATGGAAAGTCTCCACAACCATAAAGCAGTTCCGAGGATTTCTCGGGTTAACAGGGTATTATCGCAAGTTTGTTAAGAATTATGGGAGAATAGTAGCACCTCTAACAACATGATTGAATAAAGATGCATTTTCATGGACTCTTGAAGCAACTAAGGCCTTTGAACATCTTAAAGAGGCATGTGCCTAGCACCGGTCTTAGCTACACCATACTTCACAAAACCTTTATTGTGGAATATGATGCCTCAGGAAATGGAATTGGTGTTGTTTTAATGCAAGAAGGAATACCCATTGATTTTGAAAGCCGTCCAATCAAAATAAAGTATATACATAAAGCTATTTATGAGAAGGAAATGTTGGAAATACTACATGCACTAAAGAAATGGCGACCTTACCTAATGGGAAGACACTTCAAGGTAAAAACTGATCATGATAGTCTTAAATACTTTTTGGGACAAAGACTATCTTCATAAGAGAAGCAAAAAAAGGTCACAAAGATGCTGGGTTATGACTTTGAAATCATCTACAAAAAATAGAAGCTAAATGTTGTTGCAGATGCACTGTCAAGAAAGGATGAGGAGGTGGAAGCATTGCTTTTTTCCATTTCTATTATCCAACTAGATTGGATAACTGAAGCAAGGGAGGAATGGAAGAATGACGAAGAAGTGTGGAAACTCATTCAAAAGTTGTAGCAAAATCCCAATACATATGATACATTTAGTTGGAAAAATGATTCCTTATGGTACAAAGTTCGTTTATATATTTGTAAGAATTCCCAACTAAAACAAAAGATTCTTTTGGAATTGCACACCTTTCCCGTAGGAGGACACTCAGGATTTTTAAAAACTTACCACATGGTGAAGAAATAATTTTTTTGGGATGGCCTTAAATTTGATATTCAAAATTTTGTGGAAAAAAGTTTGGTTTGCCAGCAAAATAAAGTTGAGACAATTAAGAACCTGGGTCTGCTACAACCTTTATCCATTCCAAGTCAACGTTGGGAGGATGTTTCAATGGATTTTATCACATGTTTATCTAAGTCCAAAGGAAAGGGTGTCATCATGGTGGTAGTTGATTAACTTACCAAGTATGCACACTTTTGTACAGTTGCTACTGCATTTATGGAAACAATTCAAAAGCTACATGGAAACCAAAAGATTATTGTAAGCGACAGAGATCCCATTTTCACTAGAAATTTTTAGACATAATTATTTTCTTGTTTGGCTACTCAACTAGCTCATAACTCATCTTATCATCCTCAATCCAATGTGAAAACTGATATAGTGAACAATTTTTTTGAAGTATATCTTTGTTGTTTTGTATATGATAAACAAATACAATGGGTTAAGTGGTTACCTCTGGCTGAATGGTGGTATAACACTTCCTTCCATACTACAACAAAAATTACCCCATTTATGGCACTTTATGGATATTATCCACCATCCATCACATCATCTTTAAGAGAAAATTCTAAGGTTCAAGCAGTGGAAGATCACATTGAGCATCAACAAAAAGTTCTCCAACTCCAACAACAAGTTCTCCAACTTTTAAAGGATAACCTAAATTTGGCACAAAATCGAATGAAACAATGAGTATAACAACATCGCAGCGAGAGAAGTTTTGATGTAGGAGACTGGGTATTTTTACGGCTACAACCATACAAACAAATGGCCCTCAAGCAAGCTAAGAAGGATAATAAATTATCGCCAAAGTACTATGGTCCTTACAAGGTGTTGCAAAAGATTGGTACTATGGCATAAAAATTGGAGCTTCTTGTTTCTTCTTGAGTGCACCCAGTTTTCCATGTTTCATGCTTAAATAAGGTTATAGGTGACAAACTTCCAATTCAAACAATATTGCCAGAAATTGATGAGGAAGGAAAAATAATATTGGAACTTGAAGCAATCACATAAACAAGAACTCGACAACTACAAAATCGATCAATTTCAGAGTATCTCATCAAGTGGAAGAACTTACCCATTGAAGATTCCTCATGGGAGGATGAGAATTTTATACCGAAGCATCCAAAGCTACTCAAGCATTGATGACAACACTTTTTTGAAGGAGAGGGGCATGTTAGGTCCCTATGTTACTAGTGTAGTCCTTTATTGTTGTTAGTGTAGCCCCCTTATTGTTATTGTTGTACCCTTGTAGCCCCCATATTGTTATTATTGTTCCCCATTAAAAGCCACTATTGTTATTGTTGTGCCCTTACATTATTATTGTTAGGTCGGCTAGGATTATATTGTGACCCCATGGACTCCTATATATAGAAAGGAGGTTTTGTCATTTGTATCATCCAAGAATTATTCATTTATGTAATTTAAAGGAGGTGTCCCCCTTGAAGGGGCTGATTTCTAAGGTGTTGATCTCCCTTTTCTTCTATTTTGGGAGCTGGTTTCATAACAAAGGTGCAGACACATATCAATACGAACAATTTGAATAAATGCCCAATTAACATCATGTATTTGTCTTCTCCTTAGAAACCCAAACCGTTTTTCTGATGTTACATCACTCAAAATGGGTTCAAGTCTCAGAGATAACCTTAGCCATAAACATGTAGATTATGCTACAACAAGCAATAGGCCTGTAGTTATTAAAAGACACTACATCTTTTTTTATTTGGAACGAGTGTTAAAAAAGGTAGAGTTCAAAGATCCCAAGACCTTTTTAAAGAGCTATGACTCATAAACTACATTTAAAATATTTTCCTTCAAGAGATCATAAAACCCTAAGAAGAATTCCACTGTCTTTGCAACAAGTGTTAAAAAAGGCAGAGTTCAAATATCCCAAGACCTTTTTAAAGAGCTGTGACTCATAGACTACATTTAAAATATTTTCCTTCAAGAGATCATAGAACCCTAAGAAGAATTCCACTATGAGTCCATTGTGCCCTGGGCTCTTGCCTTTTTGCATGGAAGCTAGGGCCTCCAACACTTTATACTATGAAACTACTTCCTCCAAAGCATTGTTCATATCATCTGAGAAAATTATCGGGAACTTGGTGATAACTCCCATAATTTCTTGAATCGGGCGTCCATTCTATTCCTTGAAGAGAGACTGAAAATGACGAACTCCTACTATATCCTTGAACGAGTTAACCACTAATTCATTTGATGTCCTAATCTCCCATATCATGTTTAGATTTTTCTTGTAGTTAGCAAATTGGTGAAAATTTTTCGTATTGTTATCTCCTTCCTTAACTAAAATGGCACGACTCTTCATCTACCATGATATCTTTTCCTTTTCCAAAATAGAGTGGCAAATGGATTCCAAAGAGTGAAGCTAGAATAAGTTGTCACATGATGAAGAGCCTGTTTCCATGTCTACATATAATCTATCAATATTATATTATGAATATTTCAATGAGGCGTGTGGCCTTTACCTTAAAGGAATACTCGATTGCTTCGTCACAACTTTGATACCGACGATATTTTCAGCCATTTTCCTCATGTAGAAAGATGGGTAGGAGGATAATAGTGGAACACACATATCGTTGACCAACTTCCTCTAATATTCTTCCATCAACCAAATATGATTGGAATTTAGAGAAGGTGGAACCTTCTCCCCTCTAAAGGCCATTTGAAAAATCATTGGGAGATAAATGGACAAACCTCTAAACAAAACCCAAGATTTAATAAAAAATGTGCTGGTCATTAATTCTTTGGACACCTTGAAGTGGTCTATCCTTTTGGAAATCGTTGCCTCACCTGTATGAATTTTTTTTCTACTTTGGCACCACCTTCAAAGGTTTCACATACTTTATCTTGTGCTTTTTAGAAACCAACTTGAAAAAATCACTTTGGGGGTTTGGTCTAGGCTGACTCTAAAAACTTCCTTTGGGGACAAAGACATGTTTAATTCTTCACCAATGAGTGTAAATGGAGTGTCGAAAACTTTGCAAGCTAAAAAGTTATCCCAAAACAAGATATGTTGAACACACAACCCATAAGGTATCCCATGTTTTTTACTTCTAGTTGAACCAACCTGAAAGAGTTTTGCATTGAGACAGACAAAGATTTGAAATTCGAAATCCATCTCACAAAGAGACCTCCTGTTTTCCCATCCACATCCAACGTTAAAAAATATTAATTTTTTTAGCAATGGTTTTAAGACTAATCTATCCCTAGCACCATCCAACATAGTTTCTTGCAACATGCTAATGTTAGCCTTATGGTTCTCTATGAGCCATTTGAGGGATAAAATTTTTCTTGCACCCTTGACCCCTCTTGCATTTAAAGAAAGGACAATCATGGGGAAACCCTTTTGGGGCATAAAAGGACTTCCCCTGTTGTCGCAACAATAATGATGCAACTCCCAAGGGTCTCAACTTTAATTGTCAACTCGGGGTTTGTACGAACTTAAGAGAGGTCGGCGGAACCATATTTATAGTAGGAACTATCTTTCTCTTGTTGATTTTTATGTAGGTCAAAGCGTTTGAAATAAGTTCTAGATGTAGAGAGACCAAGTTAACCAATCTATGCTACAAGAAAAATACAATTTGCAGAAAATGACTTGTTGAAAGGAAAATGACATGCAAACCTAAGCTACTTGCAGCAAAAGAAAGCACACTTGCACACTTCTATACTACCTGCAATGAATTGAAGGAACACTTTCACACTTTATGCTATTTGTGGGGAAAGGAAAAGCACACTACTGAAATAAAACACCGTGAATTCAAAACCCTAATTTGTAGGAAAAGAAACAATTTTATGAAGAAAATTAACAAAAACATTTATAAGGTATCTATATTTCCAAGTTCCATTATTAGTGTTCCAAGAGTGTTGTAATATGATAAAGAAGTCAAATCATGAATTTATTGCAAAGCCAAGTGAGAATGGAAGGTTGGTTACAAATTGCTAGAGGAGTCCCTATTTTTCTATAGGAGATAGTCCAATGAGCATGTAACCAAGCAAAATGTGGGTTTGAGAGGATAGGAAGCTATGTAAATGGTAGAAAATGATAAAAACAACCCGATCAAAGCTTGACGACAACCTATTGCAAATTTACTCTACCAAAAGTAAACTTTGTGTGTTTCATGTAGCTACAAAATTGGTTACACAACAAAAAGAAAATAATGAACAATAATTGAGAAAACAATGAAAAATAAATGTGTAACAACAAGATAAATAAGTTAAAATGAAGATATAAAATGACATTAACCAGTGCTACTACTACAATCAAATGCTCAACTAACTTGTAAGAAAGAGTTGTTCATAAAAACCTTCTAATTCATGAGTGCTATGAAATGATAACTTTCAAAAATGCTACAAAAACAAATAAAAGCATGATACTAACAAAAAATATAGGAGGGTTATGGAGCTCTTGGGGTGGGTCCATCCAAATAATGCTCAAAGTCCCTTAGATGAGAAAGCCAAACTAGGAGCTAAAATAGAACATCACTTTCATTAACTGGAGAAACTATTTTCATATTACAAAATTACAAAACTTGCTTGAAAATACAAATCTAGTCTTCCTCCTATTCTTCACACTCTTCTCCACATGTATATTGGGCTACTCGAGCTTCTTGTTTATACAACAAGTGGGGAGAAACCTCTTTGAGAGGAGGTCATTCCTAGAAAAGGGGATCTTGCTCCTAGTCCACCTCGAAACAACAAGAAAGGACATTAAATTCCCTTATACATCATAGAGAAGGCTCTCCGACAGCAGGGAACAAGTCCCAAAAACATTTCTAGTGCTTGATCTCTTGAGATATGTGCAATATCTCTTCAAATCCTGCACAATGCACACATTAACACACAAAATACAAAAAAACTCATTGACTCTCCTAAGAACCCATTAAGCTAGGAAAATGTATCATTAAGTGCAAAAGGTGCGTTTAATATAATTTTTATGTTCTTAGGAGTGGATTTATGGGCCTTATGATTTACCTATTTTAGAGGCCAATCACCTGCTCCAAGGGCCCTCACAATAGTTGATTTTGTTCCTTTCCTATTGTCCATCATTTCCATTGTTGAGCCTTCAATAGGTGAGATTTCCTCCCAACTTGGTTGGACTGAGAAGCATCCATTGTAAGAACTTTAGACATTGACAAGTCTTCTTTAATCTTAGCAGTAGATCTTAGGTTGTAACCAAATTTCTGAGAATCCTCTTAAAAAATTGGGGGAGAAGGAGTCCCGAACTTCCTTACCTTTACTTGTTTAGAAGAAACAATGAGAGAGGGAATGGTAAAGAATTTGGTATATAGACCAAGGGGAGGGAGATGCGGTGTGGGTAGTCTCTCATAGAGGAAAGTTCTTATTTGGATTCTTAGAATGGGGAGGCAACGATATAACATCTTTATAAATTAATCATAAGGAGGGGAACAAAGTAGAAGGAGGGATCAAACTACTTTCAGGAGGAGGATGAGTTGAATCCTTCCACACAAAGAAGTCCTGAGCATTGATGTAAACCCGAGGATGAGCTATGTCCACAGTTGGCTTGAGAAACTTCCCGACTCCAACTAAATCCTTAGAATGTTCAACCCATATCTTTTTGAAATTGATTTGAATTGGGTGAATCTTACCACATTGGTCCTGGAGGTGGCCAAATTTGTGGAATGAGAAACACCTAACTGGCTATCTCCAGTAATATTTTTTTTCCTCTAAATTCTATCACCAAGAACTAGATCAAGATCACTATTGATCTGATCACACAAATCAAATTTGAATTGAATCCAATCCCTTCAATGATTGTTGGGCTTAAGTTTCCAAATGGTTTCAAGCCATAGAACTTACCAATTTTATTTCTAATGGCTAACAATGAAGGCTTGTTCTAGAAAATCAATGGAAGGCAAGGTAGAATTTCTGTTAATTTTGGGAAACTAGGTCCAAAATCCATGTTGTACTGCTCATATGATGATGATTATATTTTTGTTGGATTCCTCTTTCGGAGAGGTGAAATATTGATCTAAAGATCATCTTTTTTGAATGAGCAGAGCATATATTTTGATTTTATTTTCCACACATGTGCAAGGTTGGTGAGATTTGTAATGTAGGCTCACAAGCCTTATAGATTTGTCACACACCCTCATTGATGGATATAAATCGGAGAGAGATTTTGTCCATTCATCATCAACTCAACACATACATTCATCTTGTGATTTGATTGGTTCGTAAAACCTAGGAGAGGCTTCCCTCCCTCACACGTGTGAATCAGAACCTGAAGAAAGTTGTTGTAATTTTCGGATTGTTTCTAGGATTTCTAGACAACGTTGACCAGCGTTGACTTTGGGTCAAATCTTGGAATTTGACTTCTATTTTTGTGCAGGAATTCCGATTTCTTGAGGCCACATTGGAGGGCATAGAAATAGAGGAGAATTGTTGACTTTGATTGCTGTTTGTTCACTGCAATGTTGAATTTTGCATTGACTATTTTGGGTTGACTTGCATTGAATTTTTAGAGTTGTCTTTGAGGGGTGTGTATGACACTTGGAGGAGGGCTGATTTGGCTGTTGGAAAAGTTAGTTTGAACAACTCAAGACTTTGTTGGCTAGGGCATTCTGTTGACTGCTGTAACCACATTGGAGGGCATAGAAATAGAGGAGAATTGTTGACTTTGATTGCTGTTTGTTCACTGCAATGTTGAATTTTGCATTGACTATTTTGGGTTGACTTGCATTGAATTTTTGGAGTTGTCTTTGAGGGGTGTGTATGACACTTGGAGGAGGGCTGATTTGGCTGTTGGAAAAGTTAGTTTGAACAACTCAAGACTTTGTTGGCTAGGGCATTCTGTTGACTGCTGTAACAAACATTTATCTATCCATGTGCTGGACAAGGAGAATTACAAATTCTGAAACATTATTTGGCTTGTCTTCTGTTGATCTATTTTTATGTTCTATCAGCATTTTACTTTCAAGTTTATGTGATTGGTAAATATGAATTGGGCCTTAAAGAAGATTGAAGTAAAACAACATTTAAGCATATAACATACCATGGTTATCTAAATTTAACATGGTATCAGAGTTGAGGTGAAGACAAAGCCCACGATAGTGTGAAAAGCAATCACCGAAGAAGAAGTCCTATCAAGGATCAGTGGCCTCCACATACAAGGGTTTCAAGTCTGATGATAACCTGAATGACAAGTCTAATTATCATGCATGGAAGATGCCTTTGGATTTGGCTTTGGAAGACCAATATGTCATGGAATATGTGCAGGGGAAGATCCATGAGCGTCCATCAAATGCACCGTCTGCCACAAAGACAGAGTATAGAAAAGGGGAAATCAAAGAAAATATGATTATCAGAGATTCAATACATAAGCACTTGGTTGCTTACATCTCCGAGCTGAGCACATCTAAAGAGATGTATGATAATTTGGTTAGCATGTTCAGGGCTAGCAATGCTAATCAAGTGCTTTTCTTCAAGAACAAGTTGAAGAATATCAAGAAGGGAAAATATGAATCTATCCAATCATATTTTATGAGGTTCACAGGAATCAGGAATGATCTCCTTTCCATAGGAGAAAAAGTATTTGATCCAGAGCTTGTCCTCATTGCTCTTGGAGGACTTCCCTGAGACTGGTATGTATTTAATACTACGATTCTTAATAATAATGTGATTCTTGATTTTGATGAATTGCTAATGAGATGCACTCAAGAGGAGACAAGAATGATGGAGAGAGACCATCCCTCTAATGGAAATGGAGGTGATCCTATTGCCTTCACTGTTCATGCAAAGAAGAAGAACCATGGTGGCCCGAGAAATCAAAACCATGGAAGAGCGGGGCCCAAAGGAAGGAAGGGAAGATGTTACACTGGTCACTATGCAAGAGAGTGTCCAAATAGAAGGGAATCTCCCAGGGATAATGAAAACAACAACTTCAAGGGGAATGGAAGTTAAAGGAACAACAGGTTCAAAGGAAAGAGGAAGGCTCCCTCTGATCGAAGTGGAAATGGCCAACCTTTCAAGAGGTCAAGGAATTCCAGGTACGATAAGTCTAATGTTGTTGATAATAAGAAAAATGAATATATTCTTGTATCTGTCATCTCTACTGCATCTCCTCCCGACACCCTGTATGTTTGGTTGATTGATAGTGGTGCTTCAAGGCATCTCACTGGTTATAAAGAAGCCCTCTCTTATTTGATTGAGAAGGTTACTAATTTAGAAATTATCCTTGGAGATAATGCCACCTATCCCGTGAAAGGGATAGGGACTGTGACCCTTCATCTTTCTCAAGGTCAAGTCCTCCACTTACAAGATGTGTTGTACGTACCTGATTTGAAGAAGAACCTTGTGTTTATTTCGGCAATGGAAGGCAAAGGATTCAAGGTGGAATTCGTTGATGGAAAGGTACACATCTGGAAGAAGAACTTCAAAGAAGCTCTTACTATTGGTTTTAGAGTTGATACACTCTATCAGGTTAAAGGAAGTTCGTTGGGGCTATGTCATGTGATACAACACTTCAAACCAAGCTATGGCACCCGGAGGTTTGCACACCTTCATTACAAAGCCCTTCTCGAAGCAAGGAAGGCCGTGACAGGGATGCCCGAGTTCAAAGATGATCATGAAGGTATATGTCAGGGTTGTGCCAAAGGAAAGCATATAAGGGGACCATTCCCCTCAAGTTTCACAAAGACATCAGATATCTTGCAAATGATTCATTCCGATATATCTGATATGATGCCCGTAACATCCTTCGGAGGATGTTCCTATTACATGAATTTTATAGATGACTTCTCCCGCAAGACTTGGATATATTTCTTAAAGAAGAAATATGAAACATTCAAATGGTTTTGTACCTTCAAGGCCTTGGTGAAAAATCAAACCAGGAAGAAAATCAAAATTTTGAGGACCAACAATGGGACCGAGTACGAGTCAAATTAATTCAATGAATTTTGCAGGGAAGCTGGAATTAAGAGGGAGACCACAACTGTGTATACTCCTGAGAAAAATGGTGTTTCTGAAAGAAATAACATGACCATTGTGGAAGCTGCCCATGTCATGCTATATGACCAAGGTCTTCAAAAGTATCTATTGGGGAGAAGCTATGAAAACTACTTGTATGTTCAAAATAGATGCCCACATTCCACATTAGACTCCAAAACTCCCGAAGAAGTCTTCTTTGGTAAGAAGCCTGATGTCTCCCACCTTAGAGTTTTTGGAAGTCCTGTTTATTTTCATGTGTCGAAAGAAAAGAGAAGCAAGCTGGATGCTTATGGGAAGAAGGGAATGTTTGTGGGCTATAGTGAAACTTCGAAGGCATATAGAATCTATGTGCCTAGTCAAAGAGAAGTGGAGATATGCCACGATGTCACCTTCGATGAAGATGCTGCCCTCAAGAAATTAAGAAATCTTCCTAGCTCAAAGGAAGACAAAGAAGAAGAAGAAGAAGAAGCCGGAAGGCAGGAAAAATCAAAGGATGAACCTATGGCCATTGTTGAAGGACCAATGGATCCTATTAATCCACCTCTTTCAAATAAGAGGAGACCCTCATGGCTGAGGGACACTCTTGAAGATGCCGAGAGAAATATTGCCCTAAGGGGGACATTCCGTGAAAGCAAGAAGTTGAATAGGTACCAAGGGTACCTAGCAGCCATGAGTACAATTGTACAATTTGAGCCTGTATCATTTGAAGAAGCTGTAAAGCATCAAGTTTGGAAGGATGTTATGCACGAAGAATATGAGTCCATTATGAAGAACGATGTCTGGGAAGTGGTCTCGAGACCGGAGGACGAATTTGTTGTCACCTCGAAATGGCTCTTCAAGATCAAGCATCGAGCCGATGGAAGCACTGAAAAGTACAAGGCAAGATTTGTTGCCCGAGGTTTCTCTTAAAAGGAAGGCATAGATTATGATGATATATTTTCCCCTGTCGCTCGCTATACCACCATCTGATCTATCATTGCCCTTGCTACAATGAAAGGATGAAGTCTCCATTAGATGGATGTGAAGACTGCTTTTATACATGGTTCAATAAAGGAAGATGTTTATGTGGAGCAAACTCTGGGGTTCGAAGTCCAAGATAGAGACTCATATGTATGCAGGTTGAAGAAAACCCTCTATGGGTTGAAGCAAGCCCCCAGGGCTTGGTATGAGAGGATCAATAGCTACTTGATGAAGCTGGGCTTCACTCGAAGTGATGCTGATCCAAACCTTTATTTTAAGGTTGATAAAGAAAGGCCTCTCATTCTAGTTCTCTATGTGGACGATCTCTTCTTGACAGGTGTTGACCCTCTCATTCATCAATGTAAGAGGGAGCTAGATTCCGAGTTTGAGATGAAAGACCTATGAATGATGCATTATTTCCTAGGCTTGGAGGGCAAATGCCAGGCAATATTTTCCTTTCTCAAGGAAAATATGTCATGAAGCCACTGGAGAGATTTTGGTATGGTAGACTGTAAGTCTGTGTCGACACTGATGGAAATCAACTTTAAGAAGTTGTGTGGAAGCGCTGTTGGGCCCGAGCTGGTAAATTCCACTGAGTAGCGACAATTCGTAGGGGCCTTGATGTTATTAGTGAACCCCCGTCCAAACATATGTTTTGCAGTGAACACTTTGAGTCAATGTATGGTTGAGACACATCACATTCACTGGATTGGTGCCAAGAATCTATTGAGATATCTTCGAGGCACAATCAACCATGGGCTGAGATACACTGTCAGGAGTTTGAAACTCCATGGATATACTGATGCCGATTGGGCTGGTAGTGTGGTGGATCGTAAGATCACATCAGGATGTTGCTTCACCTTGGGTTCTGCTTCGATATCTTGGATGAGCAGGAGCACCGCTGAGGTCGAATACATTGCAGTAAGTATGGTCTGTTGTGAAGTTGTTTGGTTGAGAAATCTCTTCAGTGACTTGTTTGGACATGTGCTAGATACCAAAATTATCCTTTGTGATAAGCAGAGTGGGATTTGTTTTTTCTGAGAATCCCATGTTCCATGATCGATCCAAGCATATTGATATTAGGTACCACTTTATCCAGGATATGGTACAACGAGGGACCATAAGGATCGATCACATATGAACTGATGGGCAGGTTGCAAATATTCTCACGAAGCCCCTAGGGAAGGTCAAGTTCCTAACCTTCCGTGAGAAGATTGGAATCATGGAAAGACCCTATTGTGAGGGTCTTGTTTGAGTTGGATAATGAGCTCTAGGAGCTCCAGGGGGCATGGGGATAGCTTCTTGGAGCTATAAGCACACACGAGACTAGGCTTGCCGAAACTTGTTGTGCTTATGCCCCACCGTTATGATGTTGAGTTGGTTCACCCTCTCTTTATCTATGCCCCGCACGCATCCTACGAAGTACCTCTCATTTGGCCAATGAGGTGGGAAATGTGGATAGAGACCAGTAGCAAGACCGATGGACGCATCAGAGATTTCCGTATTCTTTATATCTAGGATGGGTTGTGTCCAACACCTTGATCTGGGATCAAGTCTGATGAGGTTCTTACCTCTAAACTGACTTCGGGTCAGTAAAATAACTTTGGGTTAGTAAACTAACTTCGGGTTAGTATGTGACTCTTTCGAGTCTATTGAGGTTTTACCCTCTAGGTTGACTTCGGGTCAATAGTGTGTGATTTATTTGTGACTCACTCTCGTTTGTTTGCCCTTAGAGCCAGAAAAACATGTTACAATAGGATGATGCAGGATTGTAGGATGATGATGATGATAGCACACGATGGTACTGATGACAAGATGGCACGGGTGGACAGATGGAGTTCTCCCTAGTTGAGAGGGAGTGTTAATTTTGGGAAACTAGGTCTAAAATCCATGTTGCACTGCTCATATGATGATGATTATATTTTTGTTGGATTCCTCTTTCGGAGAGGTGCGAGATTGATCTAAATATCATCTTGTTTGGATGAGCAGAACATATATTTTGATTTTATTTTCCACACGTGCAAGGTCGGTGAGATTTGTAATGTAGGCTTACAAACCCTACAGATGTGTCACACACCCTCATTGATGGGTATAAATTGGAGAGAGATGATGTCCATTTCATCATCAAATCAACACACACATTCATATTATGATATGATTGGTTCATACAGCCTAGGACAGGCTTCCCTCCTTCACACGTGTGAATCTGAACATGAAGAAAGTTGCTGTAATTTTCAGACTATTTCTAGGGTTTCTGGACAACGTTGACTTTGGGTCAACTCTTGGACGTTGACTTTGATTTTTGGGCAAAAATTTCGATTTCTTGAGGCTGCATTGGAGGGCACAAAAATCAAGGAGAAATGTTGAATTTCACTGTTGTTTGTTGATTGCAGTGTTGACTTTTGCATTGACTAGTTTGGTTTGACTTGTGTTGACTTTTTGGAGCTGTCTTTGAGGGGTGTGTGTGACACTTGGAGGAAGGCTGATTTGGCTGTTGGAGAAGTTGGTTTGACCAACTCAAGACTTTGCTGGCTAGGGCATACTGTTGACTGCTGTAACAAACATTTATCTATCCATTCACTGGACAAGGAGAATTACAAATTCTGATACATTATTTGGCTTGTATTTTGTTGATCTATTTTTATGTTCTATTAGCATTTTACTTTCATGTTTATGTGATTGCTAAATTTGAATTGGGCCTTAAAGAAGATTGAAGTAAAACTGCATTTAAGCATAAAACATACCATGGTTATCTAAATTTAACAATTTCCCAAACCCTCTGAAATGCTATCAAACCATGAGTTGGGTCAAAATAAATTGACCATTTGTGGAGAAATAGTCCCATAGGCTCCCAATTCCCACTTCAAGAGAGAATTTGAAATAAAATCATCCCTGGACCAAAACGTGGAAAACCAATGAGTATCCCATAATAGGCTTCCAATTGGAGTCCAACCAAAGAAGGAGAAAATTAGCACATACCACCTTACTGCATAAATGTTTAACCAAGGTTTTTCCCAAAACATTCGATAGCTCCTCCAAAAGAACAACTTTAATAGTCACCATCGAGACCATTTATTTTTGAATACAAATACACTTTTTAGAAACCATGGAAGTCTCATCTCACAAAATTGGCTCCCCCTTGAATGCACTTTGCCTTTTGGGGCCTAACCAGAAGAAAGAGAGGGATACTTAAGAAGCTTAGCGAACAAATGAGCATGATGAGAGGGAGGAGGAGGAACTAAAGAGATGTAAGTTCCATTCCCCTTATTCGAAATCACATCGCCTGTGCTATGCTTGGAAGGGTTAAGACACTCCTGAGTGGACTTGTGTGAGGGAGCATATGATATTGATCCAACATCTTCCAATTGTAGATCTTAAGAAAACCTAGCCAAACACTTTCCATCCAATGATCAATATGGTATGGGAGGAAGCCCAAGAAATGTTGGGAGATGAGCTAGCTTGTAGTTTTGGTTGACAATAAATTATGAGTAAGAAAAGAATATGTCCTATGAAAGGGAGAAATCACTGCCAAAATCCGAACAATTTGACTCCATTAATGTAGCGGAATGGACCAACAAAATGATTTGTTGCCATGTTAGGATGAGAGCTGCGATGGCTGAGAAATGCCACACCATCCTGCACTACACAAGACACAAAGCTAATTGAAATTTCTTCTATAAGCACAGAAATTGTAAACACACCCCAAAAAAACAAAACCACAAACCACCATTTTTTTCTAATTATAATAAATAAGCTTTTAATAATAACTTATATACCATAATAAATTTTTAATAAATTTGGTCCTTTCTAATTTTTGCTAATTTTTTTAGTAATTAATTATTAAAATTAATTAATTATTTTAAATTAATTAAAAATAGAAATTTTAAATAGGAGCAAAATTGCTATTTTATTACCTTCATATCAATTGAATTATAATTTTAATAATTAACATAAATTCATACTAATTAGCATAATATCTAACTTATGAGACCTTTAATCACTTTTACTTTTAACACGTATAATCCTTCACCCCAATCCTCATTTCTTATAACCCTAATCATTCAACCCTATAAAACCACACCCACGTAATAACCTCCCACACTTAATAATATTCATTATTATCATAACTTTTATTACTTAATTAACTAGTTCGTCATCTTCATCCGGTAGAAATCTTGGTTTCGTATGTTCATCTAACAACCAATTGAATTTAATAAATGTGTTAGGGAGAAAAAAAATCCCAATTTTTTTATTAAAGACTTTTGATGTCCACCCATAAGTATTGTATTGATATTGTTTCATTTGCAAAATAAATGTATGAGCTTTGGTTCAACATTGAGTGGTTCCTTCAATAGGAGCTTGAACTAGTTTATTAGTTTATCCTCAACTCAAAGTGTAGGTTCATAATTTTATTAGGATATAATATTATGTAAATTCATAATTTATTAGATATAATATTTCTTAAGTTTATAATTTAGGAGATAGTATTTAGTTAAATATGAAATCCAACACTTCATACTCATTTATCTTTATGATAGTATAAATTTAGCTGTTTTTGCATTCGGGAATTTCGTTGAAAGGAATATGGGAATTTAGTTAATATAGTAATAATACACAGGAGTAATACATTTATTGGAGTATAAAAAATAGAAAGAAGAATTTGGGTCTAGTGTAATGGCTTTAATTTCAAGATTGAATAGATAAAAACAAAAACAAAGATTCTAATCATTAACTAATAAATAAAAATAAGATTTCATTAATAAAATTCATAAGAGTAACGAGTAGTGAAAGAAGACCCATGAGGTGTAGAGTAGATGGTGACACGGTGTTTTGTTAAGGCACTCTGTGATGTGAAGGTCACCAGTTTGAAATTCCATGGGAAAAATTCTAGCCACACTAAGGGTTGGTATGGCCTAGACCGGGTGTGATCCTTGGGTGATTTTGAAGGCTTAGATGCTTTGGGTCATGACTACCCAAGCCATAGGTTAGTCGTGCAATCATCTTAGGACTCACATAAACTACAAAGAAAAAAAGAGCGGTGAAATACTTACATGTGAGATGAATAAACACACTTACTTGTAATGCTATGATTCATAGCTATTACACTTTGAACTATGATCTAGCTTGTTACAACTATTGTGTGGGGGACAATTCTCCACCCAACCATAGGCTCAAATGCACCATATCTTCTACAACTAGCCATCCTCGAGTCCTCAATCAACTACCTCTGCTAGTGCATAATCCATGCTTTTCCATAATTCTATATGAAAAGGATGCCTCACATTCTTCTTATATATTAAATAGAACTCCTTTGTCCTAAAACCAAAAGGAAAAACTCCTTGGTACATGTAAATATTTTGGAAGGAAAACAAGAAAAACTATTTTTTTTAATTGTATTTTTAGCTTTTTTGGAGGGAAAAGAAGAAAAACCTGTTGAACACACTTTTTTAATGTATCCTCAATTTTTATCAATTTGGGTCTTCTCAAAACTATGCATTATGGGTACTCACTGGCTGTAGAATTTAATTCTGCACCCAATGAGTGTCTACACTTGAAATTTGAGTAAACCTCTCAGGAGATAAGCCAAAAATACAATTAAAAAAGGTAGTTTCTTCTTTTCCCTCCAAAATTCATAAATCTTATTTTATTATTTAACTATTATTTTATTATTTTTCCTTAGGAGTCCACTTTTAGGCTGAAATTTCCTCTAATGTGGCTTATTATTTCTTTCTATGAGAATAGTTCAATTTCTATTCATTTCCTTTATGTACATTTACTTTCATTCAACTTTCCTTTTTTGTTATTAGAGTACTTCTCTTTCAATTTACAACTTTCATTGCAATAGAATTATCATTTTATTTATGTTTGTTTGCTTGTTTAGATCTTACATTTTTATAATTAGCATGCTCCATTTTTGAAATATGGTTTTTTCAATATAGTTTGCATATACAATGCACAACACCTTGCAAGTTTGTACAAACATTGAGTTGACATTTAAAGTGAGGGTTTCAACATTATTTTTGCAATTCTTTGGCCCATCAAAGCCTATTGGTCTTATTAGATCCCCAAGGCTCAATCCTCATCTATCCCATGGAAGGAATTTGATATGGTTGTCATGTATCCTGTTGTGGATGATTTTGTCACCCTCCTAGAGACAGCCTAGAGTTGCCATAGACCAGTGCCTAGGACATCTTAATATAGTAAGGAGTCCTTTATAGTTTGGGTTGTCAGTCCAAGGGACTCACCTACTATCTCTTGTTCTAAACAAGGAAATGGAATTAGATTGAATGGGTCCAAATTCTCTCTCAGAGGCTGATACAAAGGTAGGAGTAATGTAAAGGCATAATGTAAAACTTCAGTATGAAAGTATCAGACAGTTAAGAGACCGCTTTACTGTAAAGAGGGCCGATTCAAATAATATATCACAGAAATCAGATATCAAGAAGTGCAGGCAGTGAGGAAACATAAGAAGATATTACTGACAAAAGGGCGCATCAATTTACGAATCCTTAAGCCACTAATATAGCAGAAATTATGGATAGAGTGAACATGTAACAGCATATCATTTCTAGGCCTATTTAAAGTGCTTGACTAATTCCAGAAAAGGGCACCACTTAAGATGAATCCTTACTGCAAACTAGTGAGCCACTCGCATTCTAGAACATGATACAAGAAGAAAGTTTGCATGAAAAGGATGATATATTAACACATGAGAAAAATTACATACTGCAATATACCAAAGATCAGAATCCTCAATACAGTCATAACCCCTCCTCACTGAGACCCAACGGGCTCTAAAACTTCATACAGAAATGTCACAAGATGAATACAATAGACTTCTCGCTGCACAGCTCGCTTACAGAAATCTGGAACCTCAACAATGTCTTCTTTTTTGGTATTTATAGAGAATACCGAAACTTCTAGATGAGGGGGAAAAGGAAAAGGAGCAATTAATGACTACATTTCAATCCAATGGCGGAAAACACTAGCGCCTTTTACATGAATGACCAGTTATAAATGAATACCTAACCACCTATATACAGAAATTAATGCTAAGAGATAAAAATCTCTTTATATACAAGACAGAAATAATAAAATATGTACATCGGGATGCTTCTGGCTGAAGGCAAATCTGCTACCATGAGAATTCTGAGAAAATCTTCCATTCAGTACTGTACGCCTAGCTTTTGATTTTGAACTGGAGTCCCGGTCCTTAAATGCGAGGTGAACTTTTCTGGAGGGTTCTGAGAATTTGCATCTGTATTTTCTTTAATGGCTGTCATTTCATGCATCTGCTCTCAGCTTCTTCATTAAATTTCGCCCGTAGGAAATCACCTTCTGATATATTCTAGTTTCTCTGGAATGAAGGCGGTGGGTTTAGACGCCTCTTCTACCATTTGGAACCTGCAAAACCCCGAAACTGTTAGAAAAACTGACTCAGACGAGGGCAGAGGTGACGGAGGTGTGAATGGAGGAGATGATGGGGACACAGACCAAAAACGATGACATACGGGGTGTTGGGAGTGAATGGTGGAGACTTTTCGCAAAAAGAACGAAATGTGACACAGTGAGGTCGGGGAGAAAAACTAGCGGCAAATGCGAATAAAACACACAAGATATATATATATATATATATATATATATACATATTGGCGCGGAGGGATGTATGGGGGAGGAGACACGTAGGTTAACAGGGGGCGAATGGGAGGCGACGTGGCGAGCGGACTAATGGGCGGAGGGACGCAACAGTGACACGGAGGCGGGCCATGTAATACGGTGGGGACAAAATAGCAAGCGAGCGACTTAAGAGGAAGTCCACCGTCAGATCGGGCTTGACAGATCCAACGGCCCCAACAAACTCCGCTACCCGGCCACGGTATGATCTTTATCGCGCGGGAGGAGAGTGGTTTCCCCGCCGTACTGAGGACACGCGGCACCACTCCTGTGGAATCGCTGGCCCCGCGGTAAATACCGCCAACCGACAAGAGTGGTGCGGGGGGGAAAACCGCCGGTTTTGTTGTGTGCCGGGGCCATATGTGGGGTCCTCGTCCCTGAACAATCACCGCGCCGTTGATTTAGTTGAATCGGACGGTTATAACGGCGCCCGGGATTTAAACGATAACCCCCCTTTTTCTTTTGGCCTGTGGTCCTGGACTCGGGTCTTATGAAAATCAAGGCGGGGGGGGGGGGGGGCTAAAGCCTGAGGGGCTTCGGCCCGACATATAAAATATGTAATTTGAACATTTAAACAACGTATTTTTTAAAAGCGGCAAGAGGGTTTTTAGCCATAGAATGTAATGGAACAGGTTTGGAAGGGATCGGCGGCTAAATCTGAATGGAGGGAAAAATGTACAACATATCCCAAGCATCCCCAAAGCTTGACCTATTCGCAACTCCGACCATGTATATCCCAAGCGTCAAAGTATCATACACAATTCCATCCCTTCTTCTGTCCTTTGGCATCACAACTCCAATATTAGGCAATCAACCTTCTTAATATGGTTTGATATCTCATCAATAATTATACAAGGCAAGAGAAATACTCACATAAGTAGTTGATTGATTTTGTATCCATCCCAGAAGGTGTTATGTGTTCTCCCTTCTAGGTATGGGATCCCATGATATCATCAAATAAAATGTCCCTCTCAGTCCATTGGTGAAGTCCCTATCAATCACCACCTCAAAACATGCAACAAATACATTAGTTTTTAAAGAGAGAATCCATACAGGTGAGATAGTTTATAGAAGAGAGGAATAACCTGTTACCGAGTTTTTTTTTTTTTAAACTCAGTAACAGGTTATTCCTCTCTTCTATAAAATACATTAGTTATAATCATAACATCATTATCTCATAGAAATTAATCCACAAGTCGACTCTTGCATGTCATCATGGGAACACTGTATCATTGTTATCATGACATCCTAAATTGTAGTACACTACATGCTCATCATGCCATAATTATATATCTTATCATAAAAATTGCATACGATTACCACATGCCATCACAACATGAAATACTATAATATTATAACATCAACACATCTGTATCAAAGACATATCATTACATCAACATAATAAATGAAACCACATAATTTCATAACATAACATCATAATTATTATAATCATCTCAATACATATCACATGTAGAGGAACAATGCATCATGAGTGTTCTTATCATGATTCATTAACAAAATAAAAGTCATTAGCCTGCATAAATAATGAATACAAACTATTACATTAATTATAATAACATCATTAAACACCCTTCTAGGACATACTTTGGTTCTATCTATTAGCTCTAGTTAGATCATCAATACTATTAGTGACATTTTCTCACCAAGATACCAATTTCTTTAGGATATTCATTTGCTCTTATAATCATTAAAGAAGATAGAAAATTTAATGGGTAGGTATAATAACCCTATTAACATGCTACGGTTTCTATGTATTTCCCTTATTTATCACACCCTTAAACTTTCAAGTAAGCCTCCATCTTCCAAAGCCATAATTTCTAAGCACACATTATTTATTGAGTAGTGAAATTCAACATTAAGCTATTATTGGCCTTACCATAATTCCATAAGTCATATAATTCAATATTAAATCCCATGATTTTTTTCTTCACTTCACATATTTTGTTCATCCTTTCGAGAATTTCATTCCCAACAACACATAAACACTAGGTCATCACTATTTAAGTTTTTTTTATCATGTTTAATCGACTTCTACTTTCACCAAAGGGGTGGCTAATGCCCAATTATTTATCCATCACCTCGTAATTATCATTGTTCACCTTTAGAAAGATTTGATAGTCTCTTCATGTTTCCAATCCATTACCACTTCAAGTTAGATTAGGGATTCTTCCCCTTTACTTTTGTGCTCGTTAGATACTACCTATGGTTTATAATTACTACTACCATTATCATTTGAAAAAAACGTCCTATATGTTTGGTTTGCTTTGAAAATATCTTCTTTCAATGCTAATGGCACAAACTTGATAATTTGCTTTATATGAATTCTCAGTGAATATATCATCAATCCAATAATAAATGAAAATTAGTCAAGTATACTCTCTGTTAGATGATTCACTTCTTTTGTCATTTTTTTCATAATCCTTCTCAAGGTGTTGTTATAGAATTTCCATTAACCTTCTTTCTTACAATATTTTATAGGTGTTTGCTCATTAGTTTATATAGTCTATTTCTTTTTCCAAAAGGTAGGCAATTGTTATCCTTGATCATTTAAACCTTTTAGCCTTTTTCTCGTACATCCTTAGCCAATGTGAGCATTTTTAATCCACAATTACTTATCTTGACACCTTAGGAATAATAGGGGTCATCACTAAGACCCTCAGTAGTAATCCATAGTAGTAATTCATCCTATCCAATCCACTCATCAATATCTTCAAGTTGGCTTGTCACCCCTTCACTGCTTCATACTAAATATTAAAAAACAAATACTCTACTAGTATTCTTAAAATTTGTTATCTACTAACCGCATAGATGTAAACCTTTTTGAATTTAGAGAACACATTATTGCATTATCTTTGACTCATCACCCCTAATTAGCACAGTTTCTTTCACTCCTATTTTATATGCACTCATGGTTTAATTACCTCTTTCTTCAATGTCACCACCTTTTCTTTAGTTCCTTAAAATTTCCTATGCCAATCAAACAATTGAGCTAAATGATTGAAAATATTTTCTTTCTTATAGGCATCATCCTTATTTATATCTGATAGTGATTCTTATCATGTTTTCTATTAAGGAGCACTTCTATAATTTGAAAACAATTTTCCAAAGGGTTACTCATTGACAAGATACGTTAAGAGTGCTAAATTATTTCATCATGATTATTCCCTCATGACCAATCCAAAATATCCCATCATGTTTTAGCATAGGTTACTACTATTTATTGATTTCTTATACCATTTTTTTTGGCCACAAACCACAATATGATATTTTCTTTCATCACTTTCCAAACAAATTGCAAGTTCATCCTTTTTCCTGCCCTTCATATGGTAAATTTATCAGATATATACCATTGACATTCGAAATCAATCTTTCATTATTTTCTCAAACCCTTGTCAACATACTTATATTTTTCCATTTTCTCATTTTAATAGTGGGTTTTCTATCCTTTCAAGGGTAGCTGCATATTATCTTGAGAAATATATATCTATTGATACCAATTTAACTTCTCTTAGACCTATACTTTTGAGAAATTGTACTCCTATTCCCTTAATTGATCACTTATAGTTCCCCCTCATCTTGCCTAAATAGTTAGTGTCTTATTTACTTTCTTAGGTTACCTAGGAAATTTTATCATATCATGTGATCCTATAGTACTTCATATATGGTGGCCTCTTTTGAATGTCCATAGTGAGGCCTTTAAGTATTTCACTCAAGATACATCTTGAATCTTCTCATGCATTCATTAGTGCATATACATAATGTATTTCCATTATCTTCTTGATTGTGTACACTAAAGTGTTATAAGAAGTGTATGAAATATTTCCATGATGTCATTTAGACTAATCATAACTTGCTTCCTCTCCTTAGATGTATAGAATTTCTGTTAATATCTTTAACATTATATTGTGAATATGAGTTTAATTGTATCCTCGTATTAGGTTATGCCTATATTTTAAGGGCATAAGTTGCATATTATCATATGTTTCAAAATAATTATGTCAAATCTTTGAGTACTGGAATTTCCTAGTGAACACAAAAAACAACCTTTCTTCCCCTTTTCAATAGGTGATGTTCTCATAGCTAGGTTGACCAAAAAGCTATTCATATTTCCAACATTCACCATGATTCCACCTTAAAAAATTTCAATCACCTAATCTTCTTTAACCCACTAATTCATATCATTATTACCAAGTTCCTATTTCATTTGAATTTCTTTTAATGAATAAGTAATCATATATGGTCTCAATCCTTGCATCAAATTTTTAATTAAAAATATCGCTATGTAAAAACAATCATTATAATATAAATTTTCTTTCAAGTTATTGGCAAAAATATGCACTTAAATTAAGAAGAAAAAATATCAATATACACTTAAAACCTACTTATCTAAACTTTATAAAGAAAATGATACTTCATAAAATTAAATTAATATCGATATCCTTTTTATAATTTACTGACTTACACTAAAATAATTCCATACAACTATATATTTAAAACTATTTTATTATATTAATTTCTCTTCATATCTTAAATATTAACATTTTATTCTTCCATTCATATTACACACCATTCTACTTTTACATATATAAAATGTAAATAAAATATACTAATAAATAAAAAACCTTATACACTGTTGGAAATATTGTCATTGATGGCAAAAGAGCACAAAGGAGAAGCACCAAGACAAGGGAGAAAATTAGATTAAGAAAGGCCACTGATTAGAATATCAGGCCAGAAAAGAACTCCTATGTAAATATTTACTGTTAATACAGAGAACAGGTTCCAAATTCATTGATTGAATGCTTGATTCAGTTTTAACTCGAGTGAAAATCAGGGTTTGGCACAATATATATGTATGCAGATGAATTGGGAAAATTCAAAGGGAAGTTATGAGACTGTGTGTTTAAGAAGTGTAACATTCAATGAAATAGTGGCAGAAGCAGAAATCTATGGTTATCAGCATAACTTAGGGAACAAAGGAGCGGAATGAAATGAGAGCACAATAATCGTTGGATCTGAAAGATCAACGAATGAAATCGAAAGGGAAAGTGCGGAATGTATGAAGAAATGGGTGGATACGATTGAAACAGGTGTTCATAAACAGTGTGAGTGGTTTCACGAACCGGTGGTGGTATTCACATGCATCTAAAGTGGTAAGTGGTAAAAGTTTAAATGAACGCGATAGACCTCCGGAAGTGACACGTCGCAAAGCAATACCACCTATTTCACGTGTCTTTTGAGAGATAAGTCGCCGAGGTTAATTGAATGTGATAGGCGTTCAATCATCGACAATTGAGATCTGACGATGTTCGCATCAGAAGTTGTGCAGAGGTTAACAAAAGGTGTGGGACTGGTGTCACAGAGTTGAACAATGAATCTTATGAGCGTGGTTAAACATTGATCTGGGATCAACGGTACCGCGGGGGCACAAACAACCCGATAGTTAAACCAAGGGGGTGCCTCCGCAGTTGACTCGCCCATCGGGCGTTGACCGCAGATCGACGGTGGTCTTTCACTGCGGTAGCACAAGCCCGATGATGATTCCATACCAAGGAGTGCCTCCACAATGCTGTGAACTGGGACCAGCTCTCCTAAAGCCCAGAAGTACAGTCGTCGGATATATGAGCGATTAGATCGATGGTGTAAAAGGTACATTGAAATAAAATTGTGGGCTCGTAAATATTCATATGGTTCTTTTGGGGTTTAAACCATAGAGTTGAGAATCATAAGTGGAGATGATATTATGCTAGAGCTTGAGTATTAATCGGAAGTGCCAACAGCAACGAGGACCGTAGATCTGGATAGATCAATGGTGATGATCGCAACGGTGGAGATCAGGTCGCATATCAGACATCGCAAGCTAATGCGATAGCCGCTGGATGGATGAGAAAAGTTGCGATGCGATGGATAGTGGGGATGCGATGTGATGAGAAGATAGATGCGATGTGATGCAATCACATATCGCAATCAGGGCAGGAGGAAAATTGCACAAACACAGTGGTCACAGAAAATGCGAAGTGCGATATGATGACGTGGCAAGTGATGTGGCAGTTGACGTGGACCTGACCCCACAAATCGAAAATAAATCAAGATGACATGGCAGTGACGTGGCAATGACATGGCAAGGTGACATGGCACGATGACATGGTCCTGGCCCACATATCGCAAATCACAAGATCAGAAGGGTGAAGATCGTAAGAGTAGGGTTGAATCGTCGAAATGCAAAACGCGATAAGAGTTCCGGATGCGATGCAACTTCAAAGCAAAAGTATAAAGGATTTCAAATCCGAAGGTATAAGGTTTCCCTTTGAGAAGTCGCATCGGCGGTTGGAAGAGCTATGCATAGCAGGGAACACACGGGAAAGCCGAAATGCGAAGTAGCGATAGAGTCAAGTGGGACCCGTCGCATATCACATATCGCAATCGACAATGCTTATGTGATAAGAATTCGTAAGTTATAGAACTTCCGATGCGATCGTTGAATGCGATGCGATGGAGGCGATGTGAAGTTCATTACATATCGCAGATCGCAAAGCTTAGGAGAGATATCGCACAATCTTAGAAGTCATGTGAGTTGCGGTGTGAAGTAGCGATAAAGTCAAGTGGGACCCGATCTCAAATCGCTCATCGCAAGCTCAGGACAAAGTGCGATAAAGGAGCCAGATGCGATGCAGCTCAGAACCATTATTTAAGAAATTTCAAGTTCGGGTGTATGTGATTTCCCTTTGTAAATCACATCGGAAAGAAAAGGAGCCATATAGCAAAGCAAGGTTGAAACGCCGAAGTGCGATAAAGAGAGCGGACACGATGAAGACCAAAGCTGAAACCTAAAGCATTTAAAGTCCGGAAGTATGTGGATTTCCAGAACTGTGTTGAATGTAATAGTAGAAACCAAAACGACTCTGACAGCAACAGAAAGACAAATGCACAACGAACCGAGAGCTAAAAGAGCTGAATTGAAATATAATTGTTGTAACTGTAAATGTAAATGATTTAATTATTTTATTGTATGTGATGCAAAGGCAAGTCTCTGTAGGCACAAAAAAACTCCACTGTAATACATTCTGTTATATTATTCTGAATGTGCTAGACAAGAAAATGAGAAGGGGGCAGGCAAAGGGTCATACCTGTTCATTTCGAATTCCTTGTGGAATGCAAACAATTATGAGGTGATCCCTATAAATAATATTACCAGCATATGCATAAAGAGGTTGAGAGAATGAAGAAATAAGTGAGAAAGAGTAAGAAGAAGAAGGAGCAGACATAGAAGCTGTGAAGATCTAGGGATAAAGGCAGATATGAAGGGTGGAGGACAACAGTGAAGAAGGAATATAACAGAGTTGATATCCAGGTAAATCAGCATATGTTTTCATAGTAGTGTGAGGAAGTTGGTGCTTCCATATCAAGTTGTAGCTTGATAGATGTCCAGTTGTGGCTGGTTGAGGTAGGAGCCTCCTGTAGGTTGTAGCCTGCAGAAAATAGATGGGAGTTGGAGCTTCCTTGCAAGTTGTAGCTTGCAGAATTGAGGTAGTAGCCTCCTGTAGGTTGGAGCCTACAAAAAATCAGTGGTGAGAGGGAGTTGGATCTTGCCTTTGCATCACAACAATAATAAGATGTGGTTTTCTCCCTTATGGGTTTCCACTTATATATGTTGTCTATATGCATGATGATTATGTGTTGAAATTCTGTATTTAATCTTCTTAATACCTGCTGCTCACTTGTACATTAAGTTGATCACGAAATGAAGATGTAAATAAGTATAAAAGAAAGTTTTACAAGACCATGACTGCATTAAACTGATTCACCCCCACCTCTCAGTTTAACCAAGGGTTCAACAATTGGTATCAGAGCAGGTTCCTTCTGTCTCAGTTTAACAACTGGAAGGAGATCCTAGGTCCCCAAGATGGCTAGTATAGAAGGTGTTAGCCACCTATAATATTTGATTATACCAAAAGGTGGCTAAGACTTTTTGAGCCTCCAAGGAACAAATTTTATTACTAAAATTGTTGGCTCTTGAAGACTCCTTGAAGGCCTCATGCCTTTGTCCAAAAATCTTCATTACTATTTCCTTTTATTTTTTACTCAGAAAATTCTGCTGATTCCAAGTGAAAGACTGCTGAAAGACCTTCATTTTTCCCCCTTCTCAAACCTTCGTTTGCTCCCCTTTTTCTCCATAGAAACTCCCTTGTTTTCATAAATCCTCTTCTTCCATTTATGAAAATCACTTTCCCATAGTTAAAAACCCATTTTTTAACTATCCCAAAACCATCAAATTCTATTGAAAATTATGAAAAATTCATAAAAAATACAAGTATTATGACTATGGACTTAAGCCCCTTTGGGCTAAGTCCTATCCACTTCCCCCCACATGCCTATGTGTTAAAACCAAACGCCAAAGCCTTTCGGCGCTAATCGCCTCGCACAATTTCAAACAACACAATTCTTTGACATGTTTCCAAAAGTTTCGATGCGATTGGTTTTGCATTAAAAAGCCCCGATCGCATTATATTTTATATATATCCTGTGGGCTCGACTCGACGTTTAAAAAACATGTAAATATTTCATGCCTGATCCGTTTTTTCCTTTGTAAAACCCAAAACCCGCTTATCCAAAATTTTTTAACCAAAAACCAAAGTCACGTGTTTAATATAAAAAATGGGTAGATTAAAAAGACTCGATCGTGCAATCGCGATCGGAGAATTCACAATGGGTTGATCGGAAAGACCAGGCCCACAGTTCTGATTGCGATTGGCCTTTGATATACTAAGCCCCGGGCCCTTTGTGTTCCATATATCCAAAGGCCCCGCAGGCGGGCGCCTATCCTTTATATATATTTTATTTTCCGCCCCGATCCATTAAACCTTTGTTCATATTAAAAAACTTTGGGTTTTGGTATAATATAAGGGTTTCCGCTGGTTCGTTTTAAAAACTAATCTTTGCTGTTGATCGACAGCCGATCAAACGGCCATCGCTCAGTCGCATCGGCGTTTTCAATCGCATGCGTATTGTTTGCCCCTCCGATTGCAACTCCCCGATTCATTCCCCACCGTTGATCGACAGCCGATCCAACGACCATCGCTCAATTGCATCACAAAGTTTAATCGCATGCGTTTTGTTTGCCCCTCCGATTACAACTCCTCGATCCATTCCCCACCGTTGATCGACAGTCGATCCAACGGCCATCGCATCGCAAAGTTTAAATCACATGCGTTTTGTTTGCTCCTCCGATTGCGACTCCCTGATTAGATCTGGACCGTCCACATGTCCTGATCCTACGGCTATGCTCCTCTCCCGCCTTCTGAAGCAGTTTAACCTATATTCGCAGGATTTCTTAACTATTTTTGTTTTGCAGGTGTTTTTTTATGGTTTTCCACTGTCTAATGAAGAAGGGCCGAAGGTTGGGAAAGACGTTTTCCACACCTTTGAATTATTAAAGGGAACCATTCCGCCAGGCTCTATTTTCATTGTCCGTCGATACTCTGTGGGGCATTGATGCCTTTAAAAGCCCTACGTGGCTCTGCACATTGACAAGACATTGCATTTTAAACGCAATTTAAAGAGTATAAGTTTGAAGACAACGCACAGAGATGAAGATTGAAGACAGATTTATGAAATTACGGCTTAAAAATAATTATCAAAAGCTTAATTTCCAGAATTAAAAACACAGTCAGGAGAAATTATAAGTGTTTGAAAGGAAGAAAGGACCTCCACCGCTTCAACTGAGGCGAATTTATTCCTCAGCTACTACAAGAGCCACCTGTTGCCTCAAACCATTCAAAACGGAGGCCGAAGTTATTGCTTAAAGAAATATCTACCTCCAGCGCTTCCAAGAAGTTAATTCTACCACAGGAAAACTAATGCAACAAATATTTGCGGAATTACTCCACATTATGAAGAGCCTCAAAGTCAATAAAGCTCCCATCAAGCTTTGATATTAATTGTAAAACAGTTAATACAGAGAAACACCTGTAAACTTCTTCATTGAGCCCCTCAAAAGGCCAAGAAGTCTTGAATATGTATTAATTACCTTAGGAGATCTTTTATCAAATCTCACCTCCTCGTCCTTCTATAGATACTTTTGTAGAAGATGAGAAGTGGTTGGTGGGTTGTTGTTGATCACAGGCTGTAATATTGAAACTCTCTGAAATCAATACATAGTCCTTTGAAGTTGAAGAACAAATTGAAGTCTTGGAGATATTGATGATGTTGTTGCATGTTTGTTCCTGAGAAGGCTCTATCATTGGATTCATGAGCTTGGTTGTTGGTGAAGTATTCTGAACTGTTTTATGTTTCCCCCTATTTTCATTATGTTCCATAATTTCTTACTACAGTAGGCTGAAAGTTTTAGGCTAAGAAATGACTCTTGGAAGCACCTTAGACCTGTTCACCCTTCACTGTTTTATGTTTTCTTCTGTTGAAGTATTTTAGAGGCTTTAATCTTTCTCTTTAGTCTTCATGCTTGTTTATTTCCTTAATAGTTTGAACAGCTGGTTTCAGCGTGATTTATGGTTCTCCCTGCTTGTCTGTTGCCACTTAAAAACTGTTATTGAAGTCTCCCTTTGAAGTTCTTTGCTTATAGTGAATTAGAGAGGTCTGTTCTGATCTTGCCCTTTGTTCTCACTTAAACAGTTGGCTTAAAGGTCGTTATAATTATGATCATAGATGTTTTTAGGTGTTCCCTCTTCTATGACTGTGATTATCAGTAAATCTTATATGTTTTCTAAAGTCCTTTAGAATAAAATCTTTGAGGAAATAGGGTGTTCCCCGAATCTTAGATTTTACTTTGAAAGTTGTTTTGAAATCATTGTTTGCTTAAAGGTATGATTTGTAGAATTTATGGTTAGCCCTATCTATCAAAGAAATCTTTATTGTTTCAAATTATGCTTTCAAATTCCCTTTGTTGAGAATTAAAACTCTCTTTCCAAATCATTAATGTTCATTCCATTCCAAAAACAAAAGGATCCTGTGGCCAAGATAGATTTGCCCTTTGATATCCCATATCCTTTTATAAGTGTGTTATGACCTCTTTTTGACTCCATTGCCCAATGAAACAGATATTTTACTGTTCTATATATCTTTCCTAGACCTTTCATGTTCTCCTGTATCAATTCAATCCAACCAAACAAATAAACAAACACCTGCAGTTAATAACTAGTCTAAAACCAATACTCTAAGCACACAAGTTAAACCTTTGCAAACAAACTTTAAGAGATCCCTCTCTGAGAGCAGGAGGACTAGATCCTGTAACTCTAAAGATTGGTTCTGATGTTGCCTTGTCTTTTGATTTGCCAAACTATCAAAACATGGGACACCAACAGAAGGATGCTCAACAAATAAAGCCCCTTTGTTCACTGGTACAAATTATGCCTTATGGAAAATAAGAATGAGGACGTACATAATGTCTATAGGAATAGAAGTTTGGGCTGCTGTGGAATTGGGATATGCCTAAAAGGAGTCTGACTTAGAGAAAGATGCCAAACTAGATTTTGTAGCTAATGCAAAAGCCATGAATGCTCTCTTACGTGGTTTGTGTGAGGCATAATTTATCAAAGTAATGCACAACAAGACTACCAAAGAAATATGGGATACATTAGAAAGTATCCATGAGGGAGATTAAAAGGTGAAGGCTACCAAGCTGCAAGTCTATAGAGCTCAATTTGAAAATATAAAAATGAATGAAGAAGAAGACGTTGCCAGCTTATTCTTAAGGGTTGCAAAAATTGTAAATAACATGAAAGCTCTAGGAGAAACCATAAGTGAATGTGTAATTGTACAAAAGATATTGAGATCTTTACCATCCAGGTTTAACCCCAAGGTTTCTGCCATAGAAGAAACAGCTGATTGGGAAACATCGACCATGAAACAATTACTTGGAAACTTAACAGCCTATGAGATGAGACTTCCACAGAGGAAGTCAAATGTGAGGGAGGCAGCCTTTAAGACAGAGAAGAGAAAAGAAGAAAAAGAAGATACATGCTCTTGCTCTGATGAAGAAGAGGCCAAATTTGTCAGAAGATTGTATAGAGGCTCAGGAAAGTATAAAGGTAAACTTCCATTTAAATGCTCTAACTGTGGAAGAGTTGGGCTCTATGCATCTAAGTGTCCTCTTAAGAAAACAAAGAATCAGACTCAAGAGACAGAGAAAACCAAAACAAATAACTAGCAGAAAGGGAAGAGATTCAATAGAAGATCATTTTATGCTCAGCAAGATAGCAGCGCATCTGAAAACTCAGATGAATCCTCAAATGAAGAAGCAACCTCTGAATTTGTGTTGATGGCCAAGGAAGAGCCTGAAGGATTCCTTCTAGAAGATGAGGAAGAAGCTGAGGTAGATCTTGAGGGGGATCTAAGAAGTGCCCTGGAGGAAATAGATAGACTGAAACTCAAATGCAGAAAACAGAAAGGCATTCTCCTCAAATGTGTAAAAGAGGTACCAAATTCTAAAGACCTCATTCAATTGAAAGTAGAACTTGAAGAAGCTAAGAAGGTGGAAGACATTATGCTAAAGCAAATTAAAGATAAACATCAGGAGCAAGAGAAATTGGAAGAAGAAGTGGTATGGCTGAGAAAGAAACTAGAAAACACCCAAAGGGAATTGTCAATGAACACTCCTCGAGTGACAAGCACTGAACAATTGGACATGATTCTAAATGCTCAAAGGTCTCCTCTCATAAAGGTTGGGATAGGATATGAAGGAGAAAACAGTAAGTCCAAGGTAGAAGATAACAAGAATATCATTTTTGTAAAAGCTGTAAAGGATAATGAAACAGCTAAAAAAGGAACCACAAAAGCAGAATCCAAGAAGAAATTGATGTGTGATGAAACAAACAGAAACAAGAAGCAACGTCAAGAGACAAAGAATGAGAGGAAGAAGCAAGCAGTGGCAAAAAGCTCAATTGTTCCTGAAGATCAATTAAACAAGTTCGGAAGATCTCAAAGGAAATAATTTCCTCCTATGAGAAATGTCACTTGTTTTTCTTGTCACAAATTGGGCCATATTGCTGCATACTGTCAGATAAAGATAATCGATTTCAACCAGCAAAAGATGCAGAAATTGAAAAGACTACCTCAAGCAAACAAATGGAGAGGACAACCCTACACCAGGTACACTAATCGTTTCCATGGGTATTGTTTTTATTGTAAGGGGTTCGGCCATAAAGCCATGGAGTGCAGAATGTATGGACAAAGACTGATGCTTAAAACCCTAAGGAGATTTATGAACAATGGAGAGTTCACTCGTACACATAATCCATTTAAAAATATAATCAAATGCTTTGTATGCCATCAAATCAGACACATGTCTTCCAAATGTCCTCTCAAAGAATGTGGTCCATCTTCTCAGAAAAGGTGCCAAACCAATAACTGCCTGCAGTGGAAAAAGAAGTTGAATAAATGTGACCTGGTTCTAATAGCCCAAGATCAGAAAAGCCAATGGTATTTGGACAGTGGATGCTCAAAGCATATGACTAGAGATAGAAGCAAGTTTGTAACCTTTTATGAAAATAAATCTGGAAATGTAACATTCGGCAATAATAAAGAAGGGAAAATCAAGGGAAAGGGCTCAATCAACCTGAATAATGGAAGAGGAAAGGCTCAAGATGTACTATTTGTGGATGGGCTGAAAGCCAATCTGCTAAGCGTTAGTCAAATGTGTGATAAAGGCTATGAGGTCCTTTTTAGAGCCCAAGATTGTGAAGTAAGATCAAGCACCACAGGAAAGACCTTGATCAAAGGTGTTAGAACAGAAAGTAATGTCTATATAGTGGAAGAAGAGAATGAAGCATGCCACATAAGAAAACTTGATGAATCATGGTTATGGCATAGAAGACTGGGACACGTAAACTTTGACCACATCATCAGTCTGAGCAAGAAGAATGCAGTCAGAGATATACCAACAATAAAGAAGCCTTCAAATACCATATGTAAATCCTACCAACTGGGCAAGCAGACCCGCATATCTTTCAAGACCAAAGAGATACTTTCTGCAAGTCGGCCTCTTCAGCTTGTACACATGGACCTGTGTGGACCTTCAAGAACTAAAGCACCAAGCAGAGAATCTTATTTCATGCTGATAATAGATGATTTTTCCAAAATGACGTGGGTAACATTTCTCAAATATAAATCTGAAGCACTTGAGAAATTCACGATATTCAAGGCATTGGCAGAAAATCAAATAGGATGCAAGCTAAAGTGCATCAGATCAGACAGAGGAGGTGAATTCACAAACTATGATTTTGCAGACCTATGCAATGAGCATGGGATAAAACAACAGTTAAAAATTGTAGGTACACCTCAATATAATGGAGTGGCAGAGAGGCAAAATAGGTCAGTACAACAGATTTCCAGAGCTATGATGCAAGAAAGTAACATTCCCCAAACCTACTGGTCAGAAGCAGTACACACGGCTGTTCACATTCTCAACAAAGCTCATCTAAGACCAAATTGTGATAAGAATCCTTACGAATTATGGCATCATGGTAAACCAACATCAATCAAGCACTTTAGAGTCTTTGGAAGCAAGTGTTTCATAAAAATTAATGATGAAAAATTGGGGAAGTTTGATTCAAGAGATGATGAAGGAATATTTTTAGGATATGCATCCAAGAGTAAGGGTTATAGGTGCTACAACAAAAGACTGCACAAAATTGTGGAAAGCATTGATGTAAGATTTGATGAATATTTACCAAACAGAACAAGAATCAGAAGCTGCACCAATCCTATAGACGATCATGAAGCTGAGAACCAAGACAACAATGAACATAACAAGACAACATAAGATATTGAATTAAACTCAAAAGGCCCCTCAAGACACACTCAAAAGAACCATCTAGAAGATCAAATCATTGGGGAAAAGAGTGTGGGAGTCAAGACAAGAAGACAACTTGCTGAACATAGAGAAGAAGTATACCTAGCCATGCTATCTCAAATAAAGCCTAAGAAGTTCGAAGAAGCCAGCAAAGACAAAAACTGGGTAAATGCTATGAATGAAGAATTGGACGAAATTGAGAAGCACAATACCTGGGAATTAATTCCAAGACCCACTGGGAAAAATGTCATTGGCACAAAATGGATATTCAAGAATAAGATGAATGAAAAAGGGCAGGTAATCAGAAATAAAGCCAGACTTGTATGCAAATGATATTCACAAATTGAAGGTCTTGATTATGATGAAACCTTTGCCCCTGTAGCTAGAATGGACGCAATCAGAATGTTTTTGGCCTTTGCATGCTATCATGATTTCAAGGTATATCAAATGGATGTGAAGTCTGCCTTCCTGAATGGAGATCTAGAGGAAGAAGTCTACATGGAACAACCTGAAGGATTCTCATTAACAGATAAACATGACTATGTGTGCAGATTAAAGAAAGCCTTATATGGTTTGAAACAAGCTCCTCGTGCATGGTATTCAAGGCTGGACAAATACTTACAAAAACAAGGATTCAAGAAAGGAGGAGTAGAGAACAATTTGTACATAAAGGCTAATGAAAATGAACTCTTAATTGTAGTAGTGTATGTAGATGACATCATGTTTGGAAGCAACAAAGATGAGTTAGTAAAAGGATTTGCTGAAGAAATGAAATTAGAGTTTGAGATGTCAATGATTGGAGAACTCACCTTCTATTTAGGACTTCAAATTCAACAAAAGAACACATGAATATTCATTTCGCAAGAAAAATAATTAAGAGAAATGTTGAAAAGGTTTCAAATCGAAGACTGCAAACCTGTGTCAACTTCCATGATCACTGGATGCAAACTATGTGCTAATGATGGATCAACAGATGTAGATCAAAAACTTTACAGATCCATGATAGGAAGTCTGCTATACCTAGCAGCTTCTAGACCAGACATTATTGTGGCAGTAGGACTTGTGGCAAGATATCAAGCATCACCAAAACAAAATCATTCGCTTGCAATCAAGAGAATATTTAGATATCTACAAGGTACTTCACATTATGGCCTATGGTATCCAAAAGGAAAAAGTTTCACATTGACAGCATACACAGATGCAGATTGGGCTAGCTGTGTGGATGACAGGAAAAGCACAAGTGGAGGTGCATTTTATTTGGGAATAAGTCTGGTGGCATGGCTAAGTAAGAAGCAAACTTCTATCTCTCTATCTATAGCAGAAGCAAAATACATAGCAGCAGCAACATGTTTCACACAAGTAATGTGGATGAAACAAACTCTCCAAGACATGAAGGTAAGCATTGATGAACCTATTTCTATCAAATGTGACAATACAAGTGCAATAAGTATATAAAAAAATCCTGTACTTCATTAAAAAACAAAGCACATCCCAATAAAGTACCACTTGCTCAGAGAAAAAGTAGCACAGAAATTAGTAAAGTTGGAATATGTACCAACTAAGGAGCAAACAACAGACATATTCACAAAACCTCTTGCTAAAGAACCATTCAAATATCCAAGAGACAAGGTAGGGGTAGTGTCTGCAGATATTACTCTCTGATATGATGAAAATAAAAATAATAAAAATAAAATAAAATAAAATAATAATATTAATAATAAGGGTTGCATCTAAGAAATGGGATCAGAATAGAAGTCCAATGATAGTTTGTATCAGTCAAGAAAGCATCATTCCAGGGGGAGAGCAGTCAATAAATTATCACAAAAGAGCTAGAGCAATGGAGCAGTGCATGGAACAGGTCCTCAAAATCAGAGTATTATGAAAAGATAGAACCCACACTAGGAAAAGTGCAACCCTTTGCCATTGATGTCAAAGGGGGAGGAAAAGCTAGCAAAATAAGAAAGGGTCTTTTGTAAAGCATTCAGAGGAAGAAAGACAAGATACTTCTCATAATGAAAGGGGGAGGAAGTCCTGAAGGAAGTATGGGAGTATTGGTGGTTGTGTTGCCATCAATGCCAAAGGGGGAGACTGTTGGAAATATTGTCATTGATGGCAAAGGAGCACAAAGGAGCAACACCAAGACAAGGGAGCAGATCAGATTAAGAAAGGCCACTGATTAGAATATCAGGCCAGAAAATAACTCCTATGTAAATATTTACTGTTAATACAGAGAACAAGTTCCAAATTCATTGATTGAATGCTTGATTCAGTTTTAACTCGAGTGAAAATCAGGGTTTGGCACAATATATATGTATGCAGATGAATCAGGCAAATTCAAAGGGGAGTTATGAGACTGTGTGTTTAAGAAGTGTAACATTCAATGAAATCGTGGCAGAAGCAGAAATCTCTGGTTATCGGCATAACTTAGGGAATAGAGGAGCGGAATGAAATGAGAGCACAACAATCGTTGGATCTGAAAGATCAATGAACGAAATTGAAAGACGAAATGCGGAATGTATGAAGAAACGAGTGGATACGATTGAAACAGGTGTTCATAAACAGTGTGAGTGGTTTCACGAACCGGTGGTGGTATTCACGTGCATCTAAAGTGGTAAGTGGTAAAAGCTGAAATGAACGCGATAGACCACTGGAAGTGACACATCGCAAAGCAAAACCACCTATTTCGCGTGACTTTTGAGCGATAAGTCGCCGAGGTTAATTGAATGCGATAGCCGTTCGATCATCGACAATTGAGATATGACGATGTTCGCATCAGAAGTTGTGCAGAGGTTAACAAAAGGTGTGGGACCAATGTCACAGAGTTGAACAACGCATCTTATGAACGCGGTTAAAAGTTGATCTGGGATCAACAGTACTGCGGGGGCACAAACAGCCCGATAGTTAAACCAAGGGGGTGCCTCCGCAGTTGACCCGCCCATCGGGTGTTGACCGCAGATCGACGGTTGTCATTCACTACGGTAGCACAAGCCCGATGATGATTCCGTACCAAGGAGTGCCTCCGCAGTGCTGTGAATTGGGACTTGCTCTCCTAAAGCCCAAAAGTACAGTCATCGGATATATGAGCGATCAGATCGACGGTGTAAAAGGTATGTTGAAATAAAATTGTGGGCTCGTAAATATTCATATGGTTCTTTTGGGGTTTAAACCATAGAGTTGAGAATCATAAGCGGAGATGATATTATGCTAGAGCTTGAGTATTAATTGGAAGTGCCAGCATCAATGAGGATCGTAGATATGGGTAGATCAATGGTGATGATCGCAATGGCGGAGATCAAGTCGCATATCGAACATCGCAAGCAAATGCGATAGCCATTGGATGGATGAGCAAAGTTGCGATGCGATGGATAGTGGCGATGCGATGCGATGAGAAGATAGATGCGATGCGATGGATGTGATGCGATGCAATCGCATATCGCAATTGGGGTAGGAGGAAAATCGCACAAACACAGTGGTCACAGAAAATGCGAAGTGCGATATGATGACGTGGCAAGTGATGTGGCAGCTGCCATGGACCTAACCCCACAAATCACAAATAAATAAAGATGACGTGGAAGTGACGTGGCGATGACGTGTCAAGGTGACATGGCACAATGACATGGTCTTGGCCCACATATTGCAAATCGCAAGATCAGAAAGGTGAAGATCGTAAGAGCAAGGTTGAATCGCCGAAATGCGAAACATGATAAGAGTTCAGGATGAGATGCAACTTCAAAGCAAAAGTCTAAAAGATTTCAAATCCAAAGGTATAAGGTTTCCCTTTGAGAAATCGCATCGGTGGTTGGAAAATTTATGCATAGCAAGAAACACATGGGAACGCCAAAATGCGAAGTAGCGATAGAGCCAAGTGGGACCTGTCGCATATCGCATATCGCAATCGGTGATGCTTATGTGATAAGAATTCACAAGTTATAGAACTTGCGATGCGATCAATGAATACGATGCGATGGAGGTGATGCGAAGTTCATCGCATATCGCAGATCGCAATGCTCAGGAGAGATATTGCACAATATTAAAAGTCATGTGAGTTGCGATGCGAAGTAGTGATAAAGTAAAGTGGGACTCGATCGCATATCGCTCATCGCAAGCTCAGGAAAAAGTGTGATAAAGGAGCCAGATGCGATGCAGCTTAGAACCATTATTTAAGAAATTTCAAGTCCGGGTGTATGTGATTTCCCTTTGTAAATTGCATCGAAAAGAAAAGGAGCCATATAGCAAAGAACATTTGAAACGCCGAAGTGCGATAAAGAGAGCGGACACGATGAAAACAAAAGTTGAAACCTAAAGCATTTCAAGTCCAGAAGTATGTGGATTTACATAACTTTGTTGAATGTAATAGTAGAAACTGAAACAACTCTGACAACAAAAGAAAAGAAAAATGCACAATGAAATGAGAGCTGAAAGGGCTGAATTGAAATATAATTGTTGTAACTGTAAATGTAAATGATTTAATTATTTTATTGTATGTGATGCAAAGGAAAGTCTCGGTAGGCACAACAAAACTCCACTGTAATACATTATGTTATATTATTCTGAATGTGCTAGACAAGAAAATGAGAAGGGGGAAGGCAAAGAGTCATACCTATTCATTTCGAATTCCCTGTGGAATGCAAACAGTTATGAGGTGATCCCTATAAATAATGTTACCAACATATGCATAAAGAGGTTGAGAGAATGAAGAAATAGGTGAGAAAGAGTAAGAAGAAGAAGGAGCAGACAAAGAAGCTGTGAAGATCCAGGGATAAAGGCAGATATGAAGGGTGGAGGACAATAGTGAAGAAGGAATATAACAGAGCTGATATCCAGGTAAATCAACACGTGTTTTCATAGTAGTGTGAGGATGTTGGTGCTTCCATATCAAGTTGTAGCTTGATAGATGTCTAGTTGTAGCTGGCTGAGGTAGGAGCCTCCTATAGGTTGTAGCTTGCAGAAAATAGATGGGAGTTGGAGCTTCCTTGCAAGTTGTAGCTTGCAGAATTGATGTAGTAGCCTCCTGTAGGTTGGAGCCTACAGAAAATCAGTGGTAAGAGGGAGTTGGAGCTTGCCTTTGCATCACAAAAATAATAATATGTGGTTTTCTCCCTTATGAGTTTCCACTTATATCTGTTTTCTATATGCATGATGATTATGTGTTGAAATTTTGTATTTAATCTGCTTAATACCTGCTGCTCACTTATTAAGATTGGTGTTCCATTGTATATTAAGTTGATCATGAAATGAAGATGTAAATAAGTATAAAAGAAAGTTTTACATGACCATGACTGCGTTAAACTGATTCACCCCCCCCCCTCTCAGTTTAACCAAGGATTTAACATACACATGCCCTATGTATGTGAAAACGAAAAAATTAATATGATTAACCTACCATGGCACTCTATTAATATGAATCACATATAAGCTATATACTAGCCTAGATCCATCTTAACCGTAAATATATCATACCATGGCACTATATTAATATGAATCACATATAATCTATATACTAGCCTAGATCCATCATAACCGCAGATCTATCAAGCGTTCTCGAGGAAATGTAAACCTCTTTTTATAATGAAAAAGTTGAGGAAATGTTTTCACCTTGAGAGATTTGATCCCTCTTGGAACTTGATAGATCTGGGATTAAGATGGATTTAAATGGTTTTTGTCATGTGCAACCAAGGAAAATTTATTGAAAATATAATTATTTTGATTATTTTAAATATGCTAATTATGTCTAAGGTTAATCTGGTCATTTTAATTTTAAGCTTGCCCAATTACCTCAGTTTGTTGAGATGATAGAGGCTGTTAATAACTTGAATGATAAAATACAATTTTTGAATGAAAAGTGACAATGTAACATTATCGAATGATAAAAAATGTGACTAATAAGTATGTAGTCAATTACAAATAGTATTAATTGTAATCAACACCAAACTATTTTGTTTTATTGTTCTTATTATCACACCTGTTACTTTTGCCATTTTTTCATATGGATCATATGAAAAGGGCAGTTGAAATCGTAGACCATTTAAATTTTTAACTCTAGTTATTGTATAAACATCATACCTTGTCTCTCTTTCTCTTCTCCAAAGGTAATCATTATGAGTTATGGAGTGTTAAACCCAAGTAAGTTTCAATGGTAGTTGTTTTCTATTACCTCACTTGAATGCAAAGTGACTAACAATGTTGAATGATGGAAAATGAGAATAATAATAATACAATCAATTACAACCGTTGTATAGTTTGAAGAAGAAAATATTTTAGGTAAGTGGACATTTTATTTAAGATGAAATTTCAAGTATTTTATTTATGGTTGAATTACTATAACACATAAATCAATGCATGCCGTCAATAATTTTCATGCTTACACTGAAAGAAATTCACAATATTTATCTAATTACTTTGAAATTAATTTATATCATGTATCTACATACATGAAATTAGAAACCAACATATACACTAAAATCAATTCATTTAGTGCAAACAATCAATTAGGATTGGAAATCAACATCTACACTGAAATCAATGCATCTAGTGAAAGCAATCAAATAAGATTAGAAATCAACAACTACATTGAAACAAAAACATCTAGAGTGACAAATCAAATATGACAAGGAATCAACATCTACACTGAAATCAATGCATCTATTTCAATGAATAACATTGTATCTCTCCCTCCCTCTTTCCCCCATCTCTCTCTCTTTGCCTCCCCCTCCCTCTCTCTATCTCTATCTTCTTCCCTTTCTCTCCCCTAGCCATCTATATCTATATCTCCCTCCATATCTCCTTATGTGTCTCTCCATCTCACCCTCCCAAACACACATGATCTCTCTCTCTCTCTCTCTCTCTCCCTCTCTCCATATCTATATATCTCTCCCTCCCTCCATCTATCTGGCTATGTTCTTCCCTTTCTCCCCAATTCATCTATATTTCTATCTCCCTCTGTCTTTGTTGTGAAACCAGCTCCAAAAATAGAAGAAAAGAGATATCATTGCCTTAGAAATAAGCCACTTCGAGGGGGCAACCTCCAATACATCACATGAATGAACAATTCTTGGATGATACAAATTACAAAACCTCCTTTCTATATATAGGAGTCCATGGGGCCACAATGTAATCCTAGTGGGGCCACAATGTAATCCTAGCCGACCTAACAATAATAATTTAAGGGCACAATAATAATAACATGGGGGTTACAGGGGTACAATAATAACAATAAGGGGGTTACACTAACAACAATAAGGGACTATATTAGTAATATAGGGACCTAACATGCCCCTCTCCTTCAAAAAAGGTTGTCCTCAACGCTTGAGTAGCTCTGGGTGCTTCTGTATAAAATTCTCATCCTCCCATGTAGAATCTTCAGTGGGTAAGTTCTTCCACTTGATGAGATACTATGAAATTGATCGATTCCGTAGCTGTCGAGTTCTTGTTTCCGTGACCGCTTCAGGTTCAATTATGATTTTTCCTTCCTCATCAAGTTCTGGAAATATTGTTTGAACTGGAATATTTTCACCTATAACCTTCTTTAAGCATGAAACATGGAACACTGGATGTACTCGTGAAGAAGCAGGAAGCTCCAATTTGTATGCCATAGTACAAATCTTTTGCAACACCTTGTAAGGACCATAGTACTTTGGCGATAATTTATTATTCTTCCTAGCTTTCTTGAGGGACATTTGTTTGTATGGTTGTAGCCGTAAAAACACCCAGTCTCCTACATCAAAATTTCTCTTGCTGCGATGTTGATCTGCCTGTTGTTTCATTCGATTTTGTGCCAAATTCAGGTTATCCTTTAAGATTTGGAGAACTTCTTGTTGATGCTCAATGTGATCTTCCACTGCTTGAATCTTTGAATTTTCTCTTAAAGATGATGTGATGGATGGTGGATGATATCCATAAAGTGCCATAAATGGGGTCATTTTTTCTGCAATATGGAAGGAAGTGTTATACCACCATTCAGCGAGAGGTAACCACTTGACCCATTTTTTTTTTTATCAGATACAAAACAACGAAGGTGTCCTTCCAAACATTTATTTAATATCTCAGTTTGACCATCAGATTGAGGATGATAAGATGAGCTATTAGCTAATTGAGTACCCAAACAAGAAAATAACTCCGTCCAAAAATTTCCAGTAAAAATGGGATCTTTGTCGCTCACAATAACCCTTGGATTTCCATGTAGCTTTTGAATTGTGTCCATAAATGTAGTAGCAATTGCACTTGCTTTAAATGTATGAGATAATGCACAAAAGTGTGCATACTTGGTAAGTCTATCAACTACCACCATGATGACACTCTTTCCTTCAGACTTAGGTAAACCTGTGATAAAATCCATTGAAATATCCTCCCAACGTTGACTTGGAATGGATAAAGGTTGTAGAAGACCTAGGGTCTTAATTGTCTCAACTTTATTCTGCTGGCAAACCAAACATTCCGCCACAAACTTTTGAATATTAGATTTAAGGCCATCCCAAAAAAATTCTTTCTTCACCCTGTGGTAAGTTTTTAAAAATCCTGAGTGTCCTCCTAAAGGAGAAGTGTGAAATTCCAAAAGAATATTTTGTTTTGGTTAGGAATTCTTACAAAGATATAAGTGATCTTTGTACCATAATGAACCATTTTTCCAACTAAATGTATTAGATGTACTGGGATATTGCTGCAACTTTTGAATGAGTGTCCACACTTCTTCGTCCTTCTTCCATTCATCTCTTGCTTCGGTTATCCAATCTGGTTGGATAATAGAAATGGCACAAATTAATGCTTCCACCTCTTCATTCTTTCTCGAGAGTTCATCTACAACAACATTTAGCTTCCTTTTTTTGTAGATTATTTCAAATTCATAACCCAACATCTTTGTGACCCATTTTTGCTGCTCTTCTGAGGATAGAATTTGTTTTAAAAAGTGTTTAAGACTATCATGATTAGTTTTTACCTTGAAGTGTCTTCCCATTAGGTAAGTTCACCATTTCTTTAGTGCATGCAGTATTCCTAACATTTCCTTCTCATAAATAGGTTTCTGTAAATACTTTCCTTTGATTGGAGGACTTTCAAAAGCAATGGGTCTTCCTTCTTGCATTAAAACAACACCAATTCCATTTCCTGAGGCGTCACATTCCACAATAAAGGTTTTTGTGAAGTCTGGTGTAGCTAAGACTGGTACTAGGCACATTGCCTCTTTAAGATGTTCAAAGGCCTTAGTTCCTTCAGGAGTCCATGAAAATGCATCTTTCTTCAATAATGTTGTTAGAGGTGCCTCTATCCTCCCATAATTATTAACAAACTTGCGATAGTACCCTGTTAACCCGAGAAATCCTCGCAACTGCTTTATGGTTGTGGGGACTTTCCATTCCTTAATGGATTTAATTTTGTTAGGGTCTACCTTAACACCCTTGTGAGATACAATATGACCCAGATATTCCACCTCTTGTACTCCAAAGAAACATTTGGATGTTTTTGTGTATAATTGTTTCTCCTGCAATAGTTTGAGCACCCTGTCAACATGTAGAACATGATCCTTCCAAGACCTGCTGTAGATTAGTATATCATCGAAAAATACTAGCACAAATTTTCTAAGGAAGGGTTTGAAAATGGAATTCATCAACCCTTGAAATGTCGAAGGTGCATTGGTAAGGCCAAAAGGCATGACCAAAAATTCATAATGACCCTCATGAGTTCGAAATGTTGTTTTTGGAATATCTTCAGTCTTCATTCTAATTTGATGATATCCTGAACGGAGATCCAACTTGGTAAAATAAATTGCTCCATGTAATTCATCAAATAATTCATCAATCACAGGAATGGGAAATTTATCTTTAATGGTGAGCTTATTGAGCTCCCTATAATCCGGACACATGCGCCATGATCCATCTTTCTTGTGTACCAATACTATAGGAGCAGAGAAAGAACTTTGACTAGGTTGAATTATACCCGCCTCTAACATTTCTGCAATCATACGTTCAATTTCGCTCTTTTGGACATAAGGATATCTATAAGGCCTGATGTTTGGAGGAACACTTCTTGGAATCAAATGTATAGCATGATCATGATCACAAATAGGTGAGAGCCCTTTGGGAGTTTCAAACACCTCGGAATGATTGTCCAGGACTTTTTGGAGATATGCAGAAATAGATGATTTTGATGTTGGAAGTTCTAGTGAGCATAATTGTGCAATTATGCCTCGTTGTTCTTTCTTTAAAAGTTTTGTCATGACATTAGAGCTTATTATCTTTCGTGGCTTCCCTGTAATATCCCGTAATTCGACTTTATTTCCTTTTGAAAAAAAATTCAAGAAAAGTTCTTGAAAATTAAAAGCTACCGTCCCCAAAGATTGTAACCATTGTACTCCTAGTACAACATCAACACCTCCCATAGGAATGGAAAACATTGGACTATTCAATACATATTCCCCCATGGTTAGCTTGATATTATGGCATTTTCCAGAGAAATTTATAGTTCCTCCATTTGCAATCATCACTTGACATTCTGGTGCTGGGTATAGGAAACAATTCAATTCCTTGGCTACCTTACAATGAATAAAATTGTGGGTGCCACATGAATCAATCAAAACTATTACCTTTTTCTTCTTGATATGTCCTTCTATCTTGCGAGTTTGAGGAGTGGTAATTCCTGCCAATGCATTACAGATATGGTTGGACTCATTTCTTCCTCTTCAAGTGCTGGTTCCTGGTGTATATCCTCTTCTTGTTCATTTTCTTCTTCCTCTTCACAATCTATGTAAAATAATTTATTCTCAGCACACTTGTGACCTTTAATGTATTTGCTATCACAACTGTAGCAAAGCCCTTTTTCTCTTTTTTCTTCTAATTGTTGTGGTGTCAACCTTGTAGGTTGTGGAAATCTAGGAGTAGCAGCACTTCCATCTTTATAGGAGTGAGTGGTAGGCTTCCTTGTCGCCATAATTTTACATCCAATTTTTCTTGCCAACTTGAATGCCTTCTCCAATGAATCAGGTTCCAAAACGCGAACTTCATGTTGGATGTTATCCTTTAAAGTACCTATGAAGAGATCAATCCTGTGTTCCTTTGGAATATCAGTTACCCTTATATTCAATTTTTGGAAGTCCTCAATGTGCTCCCCCACTGAATACTTTTGTTTGAGGTTTATCAATTGGCCAAAGAAAGTGTTGCTCTTTGTATCCTCATAATGTGTTGTCATTTCCTTCGTAAAAATTGACCAAGTGACAATTTTTTTACGGGAGCAAAGCCTTCGATACCATACAAATGTATTTTGTTCTAAATGTAAAGTTGCAATGCGTACCTTTTGTGTGTTTTGCACATTATTAAGATCAAAATATTGCTCCATTTGTAGTATCAATGTTACAGGATCCTTTCCATCAAACTTCCTCATATCCATTTTTGGAATATGGTGGTTCTTCCCTCTAACATTAGAGTTTATGAAATCACGATTAACAGTTATTTTGTTCTCATCATGAGTTTCCTCTACTATCTTTTCACCATTAGGAAACATTTCTTGTATCAAATTTGTCAAACCTTCCATGTCTTCTTTTAGATCATTCTTCATGTTTTTCATATTAGCTTCCATGTCATCCATCTTAGATTCCATGCCAGCTTCCATGCCACCCATCTTAGCTTCCATGCCATTCTTCAAACCATCCATCTTAGATTCCATGCCTTTCTTCAAACCACCCATCTTAGTTTCCACGCCTTTCTTCAAAACTTCCATGTCATTTTTTGTTGCTCTTTGCGAGAGCGAAATTTGTTGCACTTGCTCTTGTAATTTTGATATGTCATGTTGCCATTGTTCGTCTTCATGAGTCATAGTAGAGCCTTCTAAAGGCTTAATGGGTGTTGAATTTTTTTTAGGGGCCATTTGAGAATCCAATACTGATATCTATTCTACAAAATGCCCTTGGAATCAATTCAACTTGATTCTTCAAACAAGACTTATGCAATTCGGAAAAAAAAATACACACCTTTTACTTGCTTTTGAGGAGCTAGATATTGAAATTGACATATCTCTATACTTGCAGATTCTAAATATCTGAAATTCGGCCCTGTAGTAGTCCTCTGAAGCTTCTTTCAAATGCCACAGGTCTTATTTGATTTGGATTCTTCAAGTCAAAGTTATGCCCAATCTCCCACAATGACCTAATTATGGACTGGTTCAGTAGAGCAAACTTGTACGACTTGCCACATGTCACTGTTTGATCCTTTGGCTATGAAATTTATAGATAGAAAACTACAGTCCATCTAATTCTAGTTACTTTTTACAGAATTTCAATCCGATGCTCAGAGAGAGAGTTATGAATATTTTCCCACGATCACCTCTTTGAGATGAAATTTGGGAGTCTGAAAAAGAACTAACTTCCATAGATCATATCTCCCAAAATATTGCGAACCAAGCTATGAAATTTTGTGAAGATGTTCCTCAGGATTTCAGCTTCGCTCTCTAAAAATTTCAGCTTCTGAACCTTTGTAGAATAAAAGTTATAGTGAAAATTCCGCGATGACCTTTTTAAGTGAAATTCAGGAGCCTGCAAAAAGCCCTAACTTCCACAAATCATATCTCCGAAAATATTTCGAACCAAGCTCTGAAATTTTGCGACGATGTTCCTCAGGATTTCAGCTTCGCACTCTAAAAATTTCAGCTTCTGAATCTTCGTAGAAACAAAATTATAGCGAAAATTCCACGATGACTTGTTTGGAGCAGCGAAACCCTATAATCCAAAGCTCTGATACCAAATGTTGTGAAACCAACTCCAAAAATAGAAGAAAAGAGATATCAACACCTTAGAAATAAGTCACTTAGAGGAGTCAACCTCCAATACATTACATGAACGAACAATTCTTGGATGATACAAATTACAAAACCTCCTTTCTATATATAGGAGTCCATGGGGCCACAATGTAATCCTAGTGGGGCCACAATGTAATCCTAGCCGACCTAATGATAATAATTTAAGGGCACAATAATAACAATATGGGGTTTACAGGGGTACAATAATAACAATAAGGGGGTTACATTAACAACAATAAGCGGCTATACTAGTAATATAGGGACCTAACAGTCTCCCATTTTTATCTCTATCTCACCCCCAAAACATACACACTCTCTCTCCATATCTATATATCTCTCTTTCCCTCCCTCTTCCTCCCTCCTCTCTATCTCTCTTCCCCTTCTCACCCTCTCTCATTCTCTCTCTCTTCCCTCCTACACTCCTCTCTCCCCTCCTACACTCCTCTCTCCCTACCTCTCTCTCTCCATCTCTATCTTCTCTCTCTCTCTCTGTCTGTCTGTTTGTTTCTCTCTCTCTCTCTCTCTCTCTCTCTCTCTGTCTGTCTGTTTGTTTCTCTCTCTCTCTCTTCACCTTTATCTCTCTATGTCATTTTTCTTCCCTCCCTATATCCCCCCTCCAAATCCATCTCCTCTCTCTCTTCTTTCCTCTCTTTGCCTTTTGTTGAGAGTTTTAATTGGTGAATTAAAGCTTTTAATATTTAATTTTCAATTCGGGCTCGTAAACACAAGCTGAACTGCACTTCTTGATTCAGGTTGTAGGTCAGAGCTTTAAAGTTTCCTTTATAATGATAAGTTAAGTAATAAAATACACGAATAAATATGGACAAACAATATTTCGAAAATAAATCAATCCATCTCGCCACTACATGCAAAAACAATAATCAAATTCAACTTGAGCACTTAAAATCTCTATAAATTTAACCTATTCTGTTTCCTGGGCTGAAATTTGGATTTAATGAAATCCTAATTATCATAAGTTCTGCTTCAACAAAAATGCCTAATTTCAACAGACTTCATTCATCAACTCATTAACTCAACATTTCGTTCAAATTCCAAAACCCTATTTCTAACTTTCATAGGCCACACTTGGAAGAAATTGATTAATCTAAATGCACTTACAAATTGATCTTATGTCCACATAATGAATTTGACAGTTACTAATGGTTTCCTTACTTAAACCCTAGGATAAGACACTTTATACCAATTCCATTACCTTGACATCAAACAAGAGATTGTAACATCAAAACTATTTGAAATGTTTGTTTCACATTCTTATCAACCAAAGTGGACAACTCAGTCTTTCATGCTTGATATATGATCTACTCTATGGAAATTTCAGTCATCAAACCTTAATTCTAATTTAAAAATATACTAAGATAAACTTGAACTGTTTAAGCACACAACTATACTCAAGAAATCAGATCACAACTGCAGTTGACATCCGTCAAATCATTAAACCAAACTCTGGCAAATTTACTCAAAAGCCTTCAGCAATCAACACTTTGCTTTCCTAAACAACAAGATAAGGTATGCTAATCTAAGCAAGTGCACACACTACACTCAGATATCGTAATGAGACTAATTCAACCTAGGAACTAAGATTCTGATTAATAGGCTAATGAAAATCACAATTGGAAATCTTTCACCTGTTTCAATCAAATTGCAATGTAACTAATGTGTACAATGCTTTGGAGTCTTAAACCAACAATCACTTCTAATCTAAGTTGTAAAGGATAGAATCACTTCATCATACTTCACTCTTATGAGCTGGAAACTCCCAAATTGCATAGAATACTAAAAACCCTAATATGTTTTACAAATTTAGAAAGGACCTTAAAAACCTACTTTTCTCACACACACACAGTTCAACAAACCTTGCATTCAGAATGAAACCCTAAGCTAGCATTTTTATTGACTCAATGCTTTTACTGACAACATAAATGAACACTGGAACTAAGGGATAACCGAAAGAACTTGAATTAGTTAACTCCCTAAAAACACCTTCTAGAAATCCTCTTACAAGCTTACTATTGGCAACTAATGAAATCCTACTGCTTGGTTTGAGTAACAGAAGGCAGATCCTATTTGACGCTATCTTAAATTACACAAAGCAAATGATAGAAGACTATGTTTTTACAATGAGTATAGAGACCTTTTGATGCTCGAACGATCCTTCAGTTCACACTCTGTTTTTTAAAACCATTCAAATTCCAATCTAATTCGGGAAGTTCACAAATCAATTTTGAGATCGAATTCAAATGGTAGCTATATATTTTTAATCCAAATTCCAATTACGCCTATGATCTAATTTTCATTCTGACTTCTGGTGAAAATTTAGGAAATGACATTAACAATATCAATACACACTTCTCAGAATCAATTCACCATGGCCAAATCGCACTGTGTGAATGGGATTCATGTTCAACTTGGATGATAAGGAGATGAAGTTATTATTCTATTGTTAAATTGCTTCCATCCTGCTCTAATTAATCAATGAGACTTTAAACCCGATGCGCTCAACCACACTCTGTCCATTCACACATGATTCGATCATAGAGGTTTGTTCTTATTCAATTCATTTACTAGGAGAGATACAAGAGTATTCATTCAGGTTAAGGATTAGTTCGAATAAAGAAATATGCAAGTGAAATTCCTGTCTAGAAAACAACGCTGGCAAGGTTTGAATGTAATTCATTCGGAGCAGAACTTGTAAAATAATTAAACGCACACCTACAACAATGATTCTTGAAACCTTCACTATGTAATTCTTCAATGTAAACACTCAATCTGTCCAACTAAAAAATAACATATGAAATCATTCCTTCCATAGATGCACACTCTGATCATCAACGCATATGGGAAATAAAATCGATCTTTTAAGACCAACTGTAAAAATAGGAAATTAACCAAACACACATACGAATTACCTCTATCTATACTTACAAGAGTTGATCCGGTTGTGGTGGGCCCTTGCCACACTCGGAGAAGCTTAGGATTTACAGAGATTAGATATTCTTCAACAGATCTACCTCAGGAACTCATACACAATCCACAACACTCCAAAATCAAAATTAATAACACAACATGTTAAATCACAACTTGAACTTTCATTAACAGAGGATGAAATCTCAGTCTTCAAGTCTTGATTACAAAATCGAATTGCAATACCCACGCCCCATAAACATATTACATATCCCAGCCTTTATAGGCATCGTGGAATTCACAAATAGCATCAGTTCTGTTACATAGAAAGGCGTTGAAAACCAACGATGTGGAAATCCCATGAATTACTCATATTTAGCACTACGATCTTCTAATTCTTAACTGTCCTCTCCATATCAAAAATTCATACTGATATATAAGGATGCTTCTAAATTTAGCAAACTGAACCCAACTACGTGGATAATGGCCATCTGGTCATTACATCGATCCTGTGAAATTGTTGAAGCATTGGCTGGAACATCGAGCTTCTAGAATGCTGAGCTGGAGCTTCAAGCTTTGGGTATGTTGGATCATTGCCCGGAGAATGATTGGAGAAGCATATTTCTTCCAAATCGAGCCTAGGTGTCAGCTGAGCAAGTCCTGTAGGAAATTCCACAACTATACCCATAATGATGAGTTAACAATAAGCATGTAACTTAAAATACATAACTTAGCCATAGAATTGTTAAAACAATCCTACTTATAGTGCGTTTTACCTTAGGTTGGTATCTGATGAGATTTAGGCCATATGGAGGCTAAAAAGGAAATAAAGGAGTTCAAAATTGACCATAACAGGGTTGTTTGGGGATTTTGAGAAATCTGGAAAATTCCGAATTTTACATAAATTAGCCTCAAAGCCCCCTGAATATCTCTTAAACCGTATGGTATTTTGAAAAAATGTTATAGTGTTAGTAAATTGGCTATACTAGGATCAAAACCCATGTGCGCGAATTTCTTCCTTCGCCTTCATTTGCACGAAAATCGAGGCAGAAGTTGGCAGTTTAGAATTTATTATAGATTTGGACAAATTGGCTAATTTCCTTCTAAAGAACCATATGAGTGAGCTGGGTGGAATCTAACTTATGGAGAGGTATCATAATATCATTTTTGATAATAACCTCTCTTGGTTTTTCGAGAAGTGTGCCGAAAGTGCCAAATCCCTAAATTAGGAATTCTCATACTTCATTGGCTTGTGAGGGATTTTAGAGATGGAACCCTGTGATAAATTTACTTCAACAAAAACTTCATCAGTAAAACATGACATAATCATATTTACTTATAGAGAAGTGGAGAAAATTGATGATAATCAGCCATAGAGAGTATTTGGTGGCGAGTGATGGAATTAGGGTACAAAATGGGCTAAAAACCTAGGTTTTTAGGGCACAAAAAATGATATTTCATGATAAAAACATGGGAATATATGAGGCCCAACACCTTTCTCTCCCACCTCCATCTCTCCTTAAATCTCTTCCTTACTTTCCCACCTCCCTCTGTCTCCTCCCCCGCCCCCCTCCCTTTCTCTCCCACCTCCATCTCTCCTTATCTCTTCCTTACTCTCCCATCTCCCCCCCCATCACACTCCTTCTCTCTCTCCACCCTTGAACTCTATCACTATCTTCCCCTCCAACTCTATCTATCCCTCCCTCTGTCTCTCCTTCTCTCTCTCCCCCCCACCCTCTAGCTGTGCCACTATCTCCCTCTCTCTCTCTCCTTCTCTTCCTTCCACTCCCTCCCCCCTCCATCTTTGTATCTACCTCTCTCTGTCTTCCCCTTATCTATCTCTCTCCCTCTCCTCTCCCTCCTTCTGTCTTTTCTCCTCCTCTCCTCTCTCCCTCACTCTCTTTTCATCTCTCTGTTGTCACTCACTCTCTCTCTCTCTCTCTATCCACCACTATCTCTCTATGTCTACGTTACCCTCCATCTCTCCCTCCCTTTGTCACATCCCCTCTCTCCCTCTCTTTCCCACCTTCTTCTCTCTCTCTCTCCCCCCCCTCCATCCATATGATTAAGAATTGTCACTCCGAGTAATCAATAATATATGTAATGTCTAATATAAGAATACTTATAATGAAGATGACTATTGATATAATATATTGGAATAATAATATTATTTATTATTATACTAATAATAATATATAAATAAATAACCCGTTAAAGAAACAATATTATGTTAACTTTACATTAGAGACAAACTAGTTTTTTCGGATCAAATTGGTAACTCTGTGCCTTACATTTCACATTTTACATTACATTACATTACATTACATTTTACATTTATATAGGTTTTAATTTGAATATTAATTAAGACATGAAGTTGACATTTTTTTTCTCTATATATATTTTTCCGACATACTTACTTACTTATATTACGCCTATACATATCCCCTCTATTAAACTGTAGGATGCCGCTCGACACAATAAATAAATAAAATAATAAATTTATAAAAAAATATATTAAAATAATATTCGTCACAAATAATAAATATCTTGTTAGATTAAAAATAACTTAACAATCCATTATTAAATACTTTTCTAAATAAATAAAAAACCAAGATGGATGATTATGTTGTTATTTCATTATGTGTGAGTACATATCTTACATATTACTTCCACAACAATTATAACTAAACCCAAGAAAATCTTTTTATCTAAGAAAGAGGGTTAATAATATTATTAAAATTGAATTATATGGTTATAAAAATACCATACAAAGTTTAGTGAATTATGCATGGTTATATTTAATTAGTTTTGAAATAATTTTATAAATTAGTATAGTTTTATGTTAATTTCACATTTATCAAGTATAAACATATGCTAGAGTGCAAAACTTAAAAAATGTTTGCGCTTTGAGAAATTTGATCCCTCTCGTATTTGAGAGATTTGGAGTTAACATGGATTTATGGTGGTTATAGACATAAACCATGTATCAACTCCATGCCAAGCATATAAGGAATTGCACATTTCTTTCATTTTGAGCAGCATATTTATAAAATATTTCAATATATATTTATAAAATATTTCAATATATATATATATATATATATATTCATTTTGATTTATACAATATATACATAATGATATTGAAATATTATACTTGACGCTATCATTGAAATATTTTATTTATGACCCACATTGTCCACATTAAAATATTTTTAAATATATGCCCCCTTCATATTGAGAAGTAAAAGACATACATCCATGGGATAGAATGTCTCTCCCTTTTTATATACACACACATTGAGTTATTTTTGTTATTAATATTTTTTAGTTATATGTCAACTCCATAGTAATCATTGAAAGAATTACAAATCTCCCTCGTGTCTTGAATTTGAAAGCGCTATCAATGGAATGAAAAATCACTCTCTTTATATATTTATATTTGATGTTGAAATATTTTACTCAACTTGTTTATTATAAAATCACTCTCTTTATATATTTATATTTGATGTTGAAATATTTTACTCAACTTGTTTATTATAATATTTTATTTGTAACTCATATTGATTTTTTTTGTTATTAGTTTTTTTAGAATGTCACATTATCAAACTCTATGTTAATAATTGAATAAATTGCACATCTCCCTCACAATGAAAAGTGAAAATATAAGATTTTTCTATTTTTTATTTTCAATTACTTGTTACTTAATATGCACATTCACATATTTTGTTTATGACTGACACTAATTTTTTTTAATTAATATATATAATTTTAAAATATGACATGTCATTTGAATATAGAATGAATTGGACTTGTCCTTCGTATTGGAATGTAATATCAATATTATTTTGAGATGCTACGTGTCAATTCCATATTGAATAATAAAGGAATTACAATATCCCTCATACTAAAAAGTATAAAACAATTATAGTCTAAATTATAATTTTTTCCATATTGAATAGTGAAGGAATTACAATCTCCCTCATACTAAAAAGTATAAAACAATTATAGTCTAAATTATAAATTTTTACTTTCAATTACTTATCTCTCTATATAAAGTTGATGTAAAATCAATATGGAAATTAAAGTTTTTTTTAATTTTATTTGTGGTCAACATTGAAAGTTTATTTTTTTGTTATTACTATATTTTATTTTGTTAATGCAAATATTATTTTATTATTTTTAAATGTAATGTTACAGGACACCATTTCCCCGTAAAAATTATATATATATATATATATATATATATATATATATATATATATATATATATATATATATATATATATATATAACACCTTGTGAATTCAATTGTAAATATATATTTTTTCCACCTTACACATTTACATATTACCCCCTCTTACAAATTACATTATCTTACCCTATCTAGCCATCTTGTAACCTTATTATGCATAATATTCTCATTATATATGAATCCTATTTATTAATATCTTGTGCAACTATATAAATTAAATGCCTCGTAAATGTCATCAAGAATGAAAAAACTTGCCTTGTGATATATCTCACATTGCCAAGTGAAAAAAAAAGCATAAAAATTAATTGAATCATAACTTTATTATTATTATTATTATTCAACCAAAATGAGCTTTTTTGGAGAATTGATAACTTCGAAAGATCGGTTGCCACTATTACACTAGATACAACTACGTCCTAAATTCTAGAAATGAGCTAGTTACACATGTTTTTGGAGACTTGAACTCACTCAGTTGGGGAAACAAATTGTTCACCAAAACACTCAAGCTAATATCCTTTGAAATTTGTTATTATTATTATTATTATTTTAAATGAAACGATTAGGACATTTATATTAATAAAGATGGAATAGGGTCCAGTACCCTTACATTAAAAAATTTCTATAGTTCATGAGATATTTCAAGATTTTGTCGATTCTTGGATTAGAGTTCCATATTAGCCTAAAGATATTAACATTGTAAATGTTACAAAATTTTCCAAAAATATAGAAAAATTTACATGGAAGCATGATAAAATATCGACATATTTATAACAGTAGGATTAGACACGCTGCAAGGAAAAGACCTTTTAGTGGAGGTTATAAGGTTTTTAGTGTTATAAAATTAGAAAAAATTATAAAAAAAGCACCCGCTACAACATCCGTTTGTGATAGCGTACGTTTTAGCGGAGATTATAACGAAACTTCATCACAATTGAAAGAATATGGGTGGTCGAAGGTTTTAGAGGATGTTTTTTTTTGTGGTTCGCTTCATGGAACAAGTAATAATGGTGCGCTACATATATAAACGCACTAGGTTGCATACAGAACTAAAAGCACCAATGTGTTGAATGCAAATAAAAAAGATGTGTAATATATACCGCACTAGTGCTAATAGATAAAAATATCCTTGGGGCGTTCTTGTAACGAACAACACCAGGGCACACAAAAAATAATTTCTATGCCGATGCTTTTGTTTAAACTTGCAGCGCTGATGCATATGGTTTGTATAAACACCCCAATGCATTATCTTATAAAAGGATCGATGCTGTTAGTTTTCATAATGCATGGGGGCTAGAAATAATATTCTGTAGGACCAAGGTGTTAGTTCTATGAAAGCACTTGTGCGTTAAGAATTACAATGCACAGGGACGTTAATTGCAAACAATACTGGTGCTTGAAGAAGTAAATGCCCTGTTAGTCATCAATAATTTTTACTATCTGTAGATGAATAAATATCAGTCCTAGATTTCTAAAAACAAGATTCTTGAATATTGTGAGCTTTAGAAATATCACTGCCTTCATTATCCTTATTAGAAAATTTTCATTATTCTGCTATTTTATCATTTCGTGGTTAACCTGCCATTCCTAAAGGGCCCTTCATGGGCTTATGCCACTCATCTATTTTCTATGTTCCCACCTATAACCCCAACACTCTGTTTTGCCTTTACCTCACTCCTTCACCTTCCATCTAGGGTTACCAATCAACCTATCATCCCCATGTTCATCAGGTTCCTCAAACCTTGATGGTATCAAAAATACCTCTATAGGCTCTTTAGATCAATCAAGTACATCAATTTATATGAATTCAAATACATCAATTGGTCGAAAACTTTGTTTTTACACTATTAAGATCCCAAGCCTAATTTCAGTCAAAGACCAAGTTAAAACCCTCCCGTTAGATAATTAGGGTTTCTTAGGTTATAGGGTCTTCATTGGTGTTCTAAGCTCTGTTCTTCTTATGCTAGAACCTGTTTCAAATGTAAAAGAAGGGAAACACATGATTGCCCAAGAAAGAGTAGAAAATCTTCAAAGAGGGCTACTTTGTCAATTTCAAGTTTTGCAAAAGGTAAATGTGCTTGGAATTTCTGCAGGAATGTCAAGAGGTAAATCAAAAAAGGAAGTTGACAAAGTGACTGATGAGTTCCTAAAGGAAGGCATAAATTTGTGTTCAAGAAGAATCAAGGTTATTAACCCTGATTGGGCTAGTAGTGTGCCAAGCAGGGATCTAGTTAAGCAAATCACTTTGAGAAAGTATCCCAAAAACCTAGGGTTTGGTAATATGGTCAAAGGGGGAAAAATGAAGATGTTAGACCTCCATGCTGATAGCATAAAGATGATTTTAAAGGGCTACTGTGTATGTCATCCCAGAGTTTTCCAAGTGAAATTCCTCACTATTTCAAAGGACGAAGAAGTAAATAATATTAGTAACAGGAGGATCAAATTCTCATTTTAGGTTACTCACACTCAGTGGTAAAAGGAATAAAAACATAGTGTTGAGCTCTAAGAGGGAAACCCAAGGTGACTATAAGGTTGCTGTTGTGTAATTGAATGTATGAAACTTCAGGAATATCAGAAAAGGCTAAGTCAGTATGTCATGGCATCTATAAATCAAAAGTGGCCTAAAGAGGAGATAGCAAACATAATTTTGAAGTCTATAGTGCCTGTCTAAGGTGTGTTTATTGCACCTAAGGATCAGTGAGAAATTTGAAAACAAGATGTTCAGTCACCTGCCAAGCACAAGGTAATTTGATCTCCAAGGTAAGAACAAAGGAAGTGTTGAAGATACTACTTTATGTTTAAAAATAATAATGTTGTCAAGGGTAGAGTTATCATGTTTCAAAGATCAAAGGAAAGAGACATTTTCAGGATCCTCATAATCACCTGTCAACAAAGGAGTTAGAAGGCATAAATAGGCCAAAGAGAAGTCTGCTTTACCATTTAAGCAAAACTGCTTACAAACAGTGCAAAGGGTCGAAAAAAAGGTGAAGAAGACAAGTTTAATATTATGATGGAAAACAAAAAAAGCTTGGAAGATCTTCCTAAGTGCAACCTCCAGAGAAAATATCAAAGGAATAGATCATACTCCCAGAGAACAAAGGCCAAGTAAGTTTTGTTCACCTGCAGAAAAAGAGTCAAAAAAAGATATCAGTGAAAAGTTAAAGGGCTTGAAAACATTAGAAAAGTGGGATTTACATTTGAAATTAAGTTTCTAAACCTATAAAGGCACTTTCCACCCTTCAACAACTCATTTTGCTTTTACAAAGATCATCAAAGGCAGTCAAAGAGGAAATTGTGAGTTTCTGAAAAATTCGGGCAAGTTACCTTGTGCTGCGCGCCTGGAGTTGTGTGCTGTGCTCCTGGAGGTTTTTTCTGTACAAAATATCTCTGCGCTACGTGCTTGTAAGTGCATGCTGCGCATTTACCCATTCAGACTTTGTGTGCAACCTTGCCCGACAAGAGGCCCGACAGGCCCGACAGTAAGGTTTTCGATGCTGTGCATTTAACCATTCAACACGACCCGACAGGCTCCACCCCTGGTTCAAAACGCTGGGCGTTCAATGTGCAGACCCGACCGCTCATTCAAAGCTCAGCATGCAGCCTTCCCCGACCGACCCATCATGCACGTGCTGCGCACTTGGCACGGAAGTTCACCCAACAGGCCCACTGCGGCACGTTCACGTTGCGCGTTTAGCGCTACACCCTCGGCCGACCCGACGACGTGTTCAGCCACTCGATAACACGTTCAGGTGCTGCGTGTTTGGCCAGGAGGGCCATCTGCACCAGTTCAAACCCTCAATCTACTCCAGGTCTCCTCAAATTCATCTCCAAGGGTTTTCTAAACACCTTCGAGGGGTAAGTACATAACGCAACCTCCTTTTCAAGGTTCTTTTCATTTGGATAGAGGAATAGACCCTACAAAGATGAACTAAATATCATTGAAACCTCCCTCATCTGCAAACCAGAAAAGAACAGTTAGGGCATAGTGGTCATCAAAGTTTGTCTCCCCTTATCTCTAAGTCACAGTCATAAACCCTACCCTTACTCATTTACTCCTCCACTTGCAAAAAACTGCCTTTCTCATCACCCTCTCATTTACCCTCTTCATATCATTTCACAAGAAGAGTTAGGGTTTTAGTTTTCAAGGCAACAATGAAATCAAAAAGTCAAGGGAAGGTAATAGTGACAGTGGTGAGGGAGGCCAAGGGCCTAGAAGACATCAGTGCAAGGGTGGAAGAATAAATAGGTTTGAGCCACTGAACACCGTGGAGTTGATGGCATCCCCTATGGCAGTTTCATATTTCCAGAATGTAGGTTGTTTTGAATTTTGTGAAAGAGTACAACAGGTACAAAGTCATCCAGAGCTGACCAGGCTTTTTATCCTTAACCTTCATGACAATCAAGTAAATTTAGCTGGGGTGAACTTTGAGCTATCTTCAAATACCATTTCTATGGCCATGAGGATACCTAGTGCGGGAGAAAGGTGGTTCAAGCAAGCTAGTTTGGACCTGAGCCACTATGAACCTTTCTTAAGACCTAGATGCAAAGTTGACTGCAAATCCATTTTTCCCTTTTCACATTTGCTGGAGAGATATGCGCCCTTGATGAGAGTCATCATGAAATATTTTACATGTGAGGGGAGGTTTTCTAGGCTTTATTCATACCACATAAGATTGCTCATGCACTTCACTAGGGTAAAGATGCTACATTTGCCCTATTATCTCTATAGGAGTATTGATAAGATGTCTTATATTGTGCAAAAGAGACATCCTTCACAACAAATGCACAACCTTTTTCACCATTCTCTCATCAATATGATTGTAATGCATCAATTAGAGCAAAGAGGTATTCCATGGGGGGTTTTCATTTCCCATGAGGTCTTCAAAAACCCACAACCCCATCCTCAGTAGAATGTGCCCTCCTCATCTCATCCTCCTATCCTAACTCCTCCATCATCTCTTGATGAGCATGTTTCACCATCCACCCATGTACCTTCACCTCAAGACAACCTTATTTCCTCACCTTCTCCTAATGCTTCAGGCAGTGAACAAAGTGGAAGTGAACAAGAAAGTTACCATGAAGGAGAAGGCAGTGATAAATCAAGAAATGATGAAGAAGAGGACAATAAAGAGGAAGATGATGAAGAAGAGGACAGTAAACATGTAGAGTTCAACAATGAAGTAGAAGACATGGAGGTAGATGAAAATGAAGATGAAAACACAAGTAATGAAGAAAGCAACCAAGAAAATGATGATGATGTTGGAAACAACCCACAAGTCAATGAGAAAAATGAAAATGCAGAAATAAATGAAGAGGCAAACATTGATGAAGAAACTAATGATGACACCTCAGATAGTGAAAACACAAGTGATGATAAGGGCTGTGATGATTTTGGAGACAAAGGGGATAGTGATGAAGCAGAAAACATGGTGACTGATAGAAATAATGATGCTAATGACAACAGTGACACTAAAGACCAAAAAATTAGTGAAGAGGCTGATAATAGTAGTGAAGATCACAACAAAGAGGCAAGCAACAGTAAGAAGGGAAGCAGTGAAAATAATGGCAACAGTTCTAATGGCCAAGAAGGCAGTGAAAACAATTAGCATGATAGTGGTAATGATGATAGTGCAGAGAGCAGTGCCAAAGAAAGTGAGACTCCTAACAATATTAAAGGAAATGAAGAAAATAATGTAGAAACCTATAATGACACCTCTAATAGTGAAAAAAAAAATGAAGAAAGAGGTCAAGAAGGTAGTGAAGATGATATCAGTGAAGGAGAAAGGGATGATGATGCAAATGAAGATCACAACAGTGATGTCAGCATGGAAGAAAATTAAAGAGAGGCTGATGAAGGCAGTCAAGAACACAATGTAGAACACAACAGTGCAGAGGTCAATAAGGAAGAGAAGAGTAGTTGTGAGGTCAGCCATGGTGAGGGCATTCAGATGAAAAAAATTAAGCTTTCCCTCTTACATACCAAAGAGGAAAGAGGCATGTGTTTGCTACCTCTAAAAGGAAAGGGACCATGCAATCCACCTCAGCTACAAAGCTTGACAAAGGCAAAAAAATATCAAAGAAGAAAAAGAAGAAGAAGATCAACATGAGGTTGAGAAAGAGTTTGAACTCATTCACATTGACAATGATGAGGAAAATGAAGCAAGGATCTCAAGCTTGCTCCTCCAGAACAAAAATTCCCAAATTGAAGACCTCCAAGGAAATCTAGATAGGGCCAAGTGTGTGAATAATGTCCTTGAGATGGAGAACAGACAGCTAGGGGCACAAAATGCCATTTATGAGGCTAGAACAATTAGAGCCTGGAAAGAAGCTCAAAGAGCACAAGTAAAGCTAGAGGAATTCATGGGTACCTATGAGGAAAGTGAAGATGAAGAAGGACAGTCCAGAAGAAGACCAAGAACCATGGGTTTAAAGAAGGCCTTGGCAAGAAAAAGAGAGCAAGAGTCAGCCTTGGTAGAGAAGCTCCCTCTAAGTGAGCTTCTTGCCATGGAGCTAGAATATGATCGGGACCCTTTGCTGAAAAGAGAAAACACACACTTGGAGGCCAAATTGGAGAAGGAAAATAGGGACCTTGACCTCCAAAGGAAGATGACCAAACACTATGCACTTAGAAATCAAATTGCAAGGGCCAAGCTCAAAAGAGCCCTTGCCAAAGTACAAGCCCTCAAGGAGGAAAAAGGTCAAGAAAAGCTTAACCTTCTTGCTGATTCTTCCATGCAAGAATCCCAGACATAAAAAGGAAGATAATTGCAAATTTTGGGAACTTTTTGGAAATTTTGGATTTTTGCTGATTTGGAGGGCCAAGGGCGCAACACCCTGCGCTTTTTATCAAGGCATCCTCAGGAGGTAAAGTTTAAATTTTTGGAATCCTCAGCTCAAGTGCATTATGCTCACAAAATTTCAGGTCAATTGGAGTTGATTTGGTCCTCCAAAAGGGTCAAAAACACCCTAATTTTCACCTTTCTACCTAGTTTTCAGGACATGTGCTGTGTCTTTACCAGCCTTGGGAGTTTTTATTTTTGAACAAGTTAAAGGGGTCCAATCAGAAAATCAAGAGCAGCTTTAGAAAGTAAACTCAATAGGATTTCTAACGAGCCATCACAGAGCCCATTCCGACATCGGGAAGGCCTTCAAAACTTGGCGGTAAGGTGACCCAGTTTTCTTGCTCATGTGCTGTGCCCTTGGCTTGGAAATGCATCCTTAAAACTCAGTGCAACGCCCTGAAATTAAAAAAGTCAACAATGCACACTTGGAAATATTTTGGAGGCTTTGGGGAGCCCAAATGTCAATTTTTTTACCAAAAATAGCCGAGAAGATATTTTGTATTAGATATTTTGTGCCTTGGGCCTTGCAAGGTCTCAAAGTACAAAGTGACATTTATGATTAAATAATAGGCTTCTTAAGACCTAATTAGGGTTTAGTCCTCCAATGAAAGATAAATAGAGCATGGAGGTTTCATTTTATATGTTGTATATTTGCTGAGCATGCTATGAAATAGACTTGAAGTTTATTGGAGAAACTGGTTTTTGGTGCCTTGTGATGGTGTTGGACTGCTCTTACATGGATCAAGCTCACTCTTAGGATTCATTAAACTTGTTTAAATGGTGATGTATTCCATCTTTATGTTTTTTTTCTTCAGTTATTCATTGTGTTTATGGTTCATTTAGTTATAGAACATAAATAGAGAATATGATTTGCCTTCTTGGTACCCTACTTCTGCCTGCTTTCTTGACTTCTATGTTTTCTTCCTCAAAGTTTTGCTAAATAAATCCTTAAATTATCTTTGGTGTCACTGATATGTTATGTTATAATGCTATCTGTTTTCAAGTAAGTTTTAGAAAATCCTTCACTGCTCTCTTATCTTACTTAACTGTTGTTTTTTAAGACCTACTTAGCCTAGTTGATATTGAGGAATCCTTCATTTCTCTTCAAGTTTTCATTATGCTATCATCTTAGAAGATTTTTCTTGTTTATTGGTTTGTTAAAGGATCCTTGATTTCCCATCAACTCACTATATTCACAACTCCCAATTACTTCACTCTCCCTTGACCTAATTAGATCCATTTGATCTTGCCAACTTGCCCTTTGAACTATCCTTGACTCATTTTTACACATTTCAATACTTTTGCAGACTACATAGCCCAATGGATTGATACTCCCCACTCTATTAACCTACTTAACAACTTGTCCAACCAACCAAAAAAACAAACAAACCCTAAACTTAACAACTATCCTAAAATCAAAACCTAAAAAGCAAACAAGTTCATATCCGTTGCACAAAATAGAGAGAGCCTTCTTTGAGTCCAGGAAGGCTAGGTCCTAGGACTCCAAAGACTAGTTTTATGTTACCCCTGTTCATTTGTTCTCCCCAATATAACAAAATACAGGGACCTAACATGCCCCATTGCCGTCGTTTTCCGAAAAGGCACTAGTCATGCAAAAAGATGTCATCACAATGCTTTTATATAACATAACACACCAATGTGTTTTTATGTTATGGATGCACCGATTTTTTGTATGAGTTTTTTTTTTTTTTTCTCTTGGAAACATTGATTTTTGAAAGTGATATTATTGTAATTTTTAAAATCTGTTATTCATCGAAAAATTGACATATATCTTATAACAGTATTCATATAAATTAAAATTTGATTAGTGCATTTTTATATGATGTTTTCATTAATTTGTTATATTATCAGATTTCTCATCTCTTCATTATAATATTTAATCATCCATATATTTAATTAGTGGTGTAACATTTCACAACGACATTGGATAGCACAATAGAATACATTAAAATGTATTTTATTATATATCAGTAAGAGGCTCTTTGTCAGACTAAATGGGATTGTTATTGGTAACCCCTTGTCTTTCAATTATGACACTATGTCCATTACATTAAAAAAAATGTCTGATTTTCACAGAAAATTATCTAAAAGAATATAACAGATTGCATTGATATCCAAATAGATCATCATTATTCACTGTGTTGAAATGACACCCTAAAGCGAGGCTTCTAATTTAATTTCCACTTAATTAAATTGGAAGAGAAATTGTATTTCATCTCATGACAACTTTGATCAGTTAACTAAGTCAGAATGAATAAGTTAGCTTAGGAAATTCAAGTTGAGGGTCTAAGAGGATGCATGTAGAGTGATTCCATGATTTAAGGGGGTCCAGTTGCAGTTATGCAGGAGTTGTAATTAGTTAACTCAAGAGATTGAGTTAACATCAATTTAACTAGTTCTGAGTGATGAACTGGTGAGAGGTCCAGTGAATTAAATCTGATTTAATTCACAATGAGCGATAAATAAGTTAACTGATAATTCTCTAAAAATAGCTGTTGCATGTCAGTTTTGAGGAAGATCCAATTGAGACAAAGGTTAAAGGGAAGATAACTATGAGTTGTATAATTAGAAAATTGTACAGGTTAGTTATAGAGTGAGTTGGAGGTCCTTGATGCATTGCGAAATCAATTGGATGGATTTTTTTTATTTAATAGGGATTTAATTCCTCAAGGAATGCATGGGCAAGATAGGCTGAGCAGAGGCAGAAAATTTGCTAAGTATTTATCCGATTTTGCCTAGATCACTGTGAGACAGTTGGCAGAGTGCAGGAGTTCTCTTGTGACATAAATCATTGCATTGTTTCACGATCCTTGAATTTATAAATTATACAAAGAGCGAGGTTTTAGGCGGCGTGATTTCCCTAGATACATCTTGTATTGTGTGATTGATTGTCTTTTTCTATTACTTGTTATGTGATTGTGCGATCATGTTTTATTTCTGAAAAATTGTAGAAGATTCAATATCTTTTTTTAGTACATTATAAGATCATATTGAATCCCCTTGGTATATTTTATACATGGTATTAGAGCATCAGGAATAAAAATAAGAAGAGAAGAACAAAGTTTGTTTTGATCATGTTCGAATTTGCAGATTTATTCTTCGGTATCCAACAACAAATCAAGATGTCTTTCAATGGCATGAGACTCAAATATGAATTTGAGGGAAATTTGAATTATATTGCATGGAAGGACATGATGGAGGCAATTATTGAGGACAACAAACTGAAGGCTTTCATAGATGCTGATGCCCCGCAACCTGCAACAGCAGATGCTCAACTTCTTGATGCATGGAAGAAGAATGTTGCGAAAGCGAGAAGGATCTTGTTAGAGGGAGTTTGAGACCATATTTTCTCGAGCCTTCATGGGAAGGTGACTCCATATGAAATGTGGAAATCCTTGATAGTTTTGTATCAGAATAACAACGACCACAGGAAGCTGGCGCTGAAAGACAAGCTCAGGAAGATCAAAATGGAGAAGGGAAAATCGATCTAGAAATACATGACCAAGTTCACTCAATGTCGAGATGAGCTTGGAAGCGTTGGGGTCACTGTTTCCACGTATGATTTGGTGAGCCTATCTCTTCTAGGCCTTCCCAAGAGTTGGAATAGCTACCAAGACTCTGTTAATGGGAGGGAGAAGCTACTAGGTTGGAGTGACTTTGGTATGATTTGGCACAAGAAGAAATTCGGTAGAGCACCAGATGTGGATCCTCATCAAATCCTGATGAGTAAAATTGTGAAGGCAAAGAAAGGAAAAGGGAAGATATCCCACTCTAAATCCGAGACTGGCAAGGAAGGAAAGAATCGAGACTTATCAAAGGTGAAATGTTTCAACTGTTATGAGCATGGACGCTATTCCACAAACTATCCACAAAAGAATAACAACAAGAAGGCCTCGGGAGAAGTAGCAGGTGAAGCATTGGATTCACAATTCAAGTTGGAATTAAACGTCATCGCATGCATGGTGTCATCAATGTTGGGATCTGTGTGGTACTTGGATAGTGGAGCCTCATTTGACATGACTGAAAACAAATAATTCTTCAACAACTTGGAGGAGAAGGATCTCCAGATGCACATCGAGATGGCTGATGACGGGAGGTATAGCGCTACTGGGATTGGTACAATTAATTTCTAGAGAGAGTCAGGTAAACCCCTCATACTAAAATATTTCATGCATGTATCTGGTTTAAAGAAGAATTTGGTTTCTATTTCTATGTTGGAAGATCGTGGATATGATGTGATTTTTAGTGAAGGAAAGGCATTCCTTCGTCACAAAGCCACGGGAGAGGTGAAAAATATTGGGGTTCGAGTGAAGAAACTCTACAAACGTGATGTGGATGACTGTGAAACATTGAGTAGTAAAGCAAAGAATGTGGTGAACTGAGACATGAGTGGGTTATTACATAGGAGGTTGGGCCATCTTCATCTCCTTGCTTTGAGTATCATGCAACAAATTTCTATAGGGATTCCAAGGGGTACACTTGCGTAGAGAGACGCATGCAAAGGGTGTACCATGGGGAAGTATACAAAGGCCACCTTTCACGATAAGGAAATCTGGGCATCGAAAATCCTTGAGAGAGTTCACTCAGACGTGTGTGGAACGTTCTCAACAGCTTCCACAACAAAGCACATGTATTATGTGATTTTTGATGATGATTTTTCAAGAAAGTGTTGGATTTTCTTCATGCAGAAGAAAGGTCAACTATTCTCCAAGTTTTGTGAGGTCAAGACACTTTTCGAGAGAGATACAAGGAAGAAGGTGAAGGCTCCAAGGAGCGGCAATGGTGGAGAATGCATCTCTAATGAATTCAAGAACTTCTGTGCCTTAGAAGGAATTCAACGGGAATTGATTGCACCTGATAACCCACAACAGAATGTGGTTGCAAAAAGAAAGAATATAGCTATTTTGGGAGAAACACGAGCCATTTTTCATGATCAAGGCCTACCATTGCATCTGTGGGTAGAAGCATGCAATACAAATTTATTTGTGCAAAACATAAGTCCTCATCAGATACTTGGGATGAGTACACTAGAGGAGGCCTTTTCAGGTAAGAAACCATATGTTTCATATTTTAAAATTTTTGGTTCATCTCTCTATTTCCATGTGACCAAAGATGACAGGAAGAAGCGAGAGCCAACAACAAAGGTGGGGATATTTTTGGGGTACACTGATACACGTTACAACTATCAGGTGTACTTGCCAGCACATTAGATGACAGTGGTCAGAAGAGATGTGAAGTTTGATGAAGACAAAGCCATGTGATTGTCCCTTGAGAGGGAGCTTAAGTTGCATGTAGTTGAGGAGCTCTTAGCTCCAAAGGATGAATCTCAAGATGTGGAGCAACTACAAGCAGAGGAACAAAGAGTGGTAGAAACCACGCATTCAGAGCCATCCACCAGAGATGGAAGGAAGCACACAAGAGAGGCTGAAAAATTATTGCTGGATGCGGGAGAAAATGTGGGAGCACCCACATCACAACATAGACATTGAAGGTCCCCAAAGCGGTACACTGGATGCATGGATCTTATGAGTGAAGATGTTGATATAGAACCATCCTCAAATTATTTTGAGGAAGCAGTGCAACAATGTTGTGAAACCAGCTCCAAAAAGAAAAGAAAAGAGATATCAACGCCTTAGAAATAAGCCACTTCGAGGGGGAAACCTCCAATACATTACATGAATGAAAAATGCTTGGATGATACAAATGAAAAAACATCCTTTCTATATATAGGAGTCCATGGGGCCACAATGTAATCCTAGCCGACCTAACAATAATAATTTAAGGGCACAATAATAACAATATGGGGGTTATAGGGGTACAACAATAACAATAAGGGGGTTACCCTAACAACAATAAGGGACTATACTAGTAATATAAGGACCTAACATGCTCCTCTCCTTCAAAAAGGTGTTGTCCTCAATGCTTGAGTAGCTCCAGGTGCTTTTATATAAAATTCTCATCCTCCCATGTAGAATATTTTGTGGGTAAGTTCTTCCATTTGATGAGATACTCTGAAATTGATCGATTTCGTAGCTGTCACGTTCTTGTTTCTATGACTACTTCAGGTTCCAATATGGTTTTTCCTTCCTCATCAAGTTTTGGCAATATTTTTTGAACTAGATATTTGTCCCCTATAACATTTTTTAAGCATGAAACATGGAAAACTGGATGCACTCGCGAAGAAGCAGGAAGCTCCAATTTGTATGCCATAGTACCAATATTTTGCAAAACCTTGTAAGGACCATAGTATTTTGGCGATAATTTATTATACTTCTTAGCTTGCTTGAGGAAAATTTTTTTGGATGGTTTTAGATGTAAAAATACCCAGTCTCCCACATCAAAACTTCTCTCACTCCGATGTTGATCTGCCTGTTGTTTCATTCAATTTTGTGCCAATTTTAGGTTATCCTTTAAGAGTTGGAGAACTTCTTGTTGATGCTTGATGTGATCCTCCACTGCTTGAACCCTATAATTTTCCCTTAAAGAAGATGTAATGGATGGTGGATGATATCCATAAAGTGCCATAAATGGGGGTCATTTTTTCTGCAGTATGGAAGGAAGTGTTATACCACCATTTAGCCAGAGATAACCACTTGACCCATTGTGCTTGTTTATCAGATACAAAACAACGAAGATATCCTTCCAAACATTTATTTACTATCTCTGTTTGACCATCGGATTGAGGATGATAAGATGAACTATGAGTTTGTTGAGTACCCAAACAAAAAAATAATTCCGTCCAAAATTTTCCTGTAAAAATGGGATCTCTGTCACTTACAATAATCTTCGGGTTTCCATGTAGCTTTTGAATTGTTTCCATAAATGTAGTAGCAACTGTACTTGCTTTAAATGGATGAGATAATGCACAAAAGTGTGTATACTTGGTAAGTCTATCAACTACCACCATGATGACACTCTTTCCTTCGGACTTAGGTAAACCTGTGATAAAATCCATTGAAATCTCCTCCCAACGTTGACTTGGAATGGATAAAGGTTGTAGAAGTCTCGGGGACTTAATTGTCTCCACTTTATTCTGCTGGAAAACCAAACATTCCAACACAAACTTTTGAATATCAGATTTAAGGCCATCCCAAAAAAAATCTTTCTTCACCCTGTGGTAAGTTTTTAAAAATCCTGAGTGTCCTCCTAAAGGAGAAGTGTGCAATTCCAGAAGAATCTTTTGTTTCAGCTGGGAATTCTTACAAAGATATAAGCGATCTTTGTACCACAAGGAATCATTTTTCCAACTAAATGTATCAGATGTACTAGGATCTTGCTGCAACTTTTGAATGAGTGTCCATACATCTTTGTCCTTCTTCCATTCATCTCTTGCTTCAGTTATCCAATCTGGTTGGATAATAGAAATGGCACAAAGCAATGCTTCCAACTCTTCATTCTTTCTTGAGAGTGCATCTGCAACAACATTAAGCTTTCCTTTTCTGTAGATTATTTCAAAGTCATAACCCAATATCTTTGTGACCCATTTTTGTTGCTCTTCTGAAGATAGTCTTTGTTCCAAAAAGTGTTTAAGACTATCATGATCAGTTTTTACCTTGAAGTGTCTTCCCATTAGGCAAGTTCTCCATTTCTTTAGTGCATGCAGTATTGCTAACATTTCCTTCTCATAAATAGGTTTCTGTAAATACTTTCCTTTGATTGGACGACTTTCAAAAGCAATGGGTCTTCCTTCCTGCATTAAAACTGCACCAATTCCATTTCCTGAGGCATCACATTCCACAATAAAGGGTTTTGTGAAGTCTGGCGTAGCTAAGACCGGTGCTAGGCACATTGCCTCTTTAAGATGTTCAAAGGCCTTAGTTTCTTCAGGAGTCCATGAAAATGCATCTTTCTTCAACAATGTTGTTAGAGGTGCTGCTATTCTCCCATAATTCTTAACAAACTTGCGATAATACCCTGTTAACCCGAGAAATCCTCGCAACTGCTTTATGGTTGTCAAGACTTTCCATTCCTTAATGGCTTTAATTTTGTTAGGGTCTACTTTAACACCCTCGTGAGATACAATATGACCCAGATATTCCACCTCTTGTACTCCAAAGAAACATTTGGATGTTTTTGCATATAATTGTTTCTCCTGCAATAGTTTGAGCACCCTGTCAACACGTTCAACATGATCCTTCCAAGACCCGCTGTAGATTAGTATATCATCAAAAAATACTAGCACAAATTTTCTAAGGAAGGGTTTGAAAATGGAATTCATCAACCCTTGAAATGTAGAAGGTGCATTGGTAAGGCCAAAAGGCATGACCAAAAATTCAAAATGACCCTCATGAGTTCGAAATGCTGTTTTTGGAATATCTTCAGTCTTCATTCTAATTTGATGATATCCTGAACGAAGATCCAACTTGGTAAAATAAATTGCTCCATGTAATTCAACCAATAATTCATCAATCACAGGAATGAGAAATTTATCTTTAATAGTGAGCTTATTGATCTCCTTATAATCCGGACACATGCGCCATGATCCATCTTTCTTGTGCACCAATACTACTAGAGCAGAGAAAGAACTTTGACTAGGTTGAATTATACCCACCTCTAACATTTCTGCAATCATACGTTCAATTTCGCTCTTTTGGACATAAGGATATCTGTAAGGCTTGATGTTTGGAGGAACACTTCCTGGAATCAAATTAATAGCATGATCATGATCACCAATAGGTGGGAGTCCTTTGGGAGTATCAAACACCTTGGAATGATTGTCCAATACATTTTGGAGATCTGGAGAAATAGATGATTCCGATGTTGGAACTTCTAGTGAGCATAAGTGTGAAATTATGCTTCGTTGTTCTTTAGAAGCTTTGTCATGAAATTAGAGCTTATTATCTTTCCTGGATTCCATGAGATACCCCGTAATTTGATTTCCTTTCCCTTCGAAAAAAATTTCAAGAAAAGTTTTTGAAAATTAAAAACTACCATCCCCAAAGATTGTAACCATTGTACTCCTAGTACAACATTAGCACCTCCCATTGGGATGGAAAGCATTGGACTATTCAATACATATTCGTCCATGGATAGCTTGATATTATGGCACTTTCCAGAGAAATTTATAGTTCCTCCATTTGAAACCATCACTTGACATTCTGGTGCTGGGTATAGGAAACAATTCAATTCCTTGACTACCTTACAATGAATAAAATTATGGGTACTACCCGAATCAATCAACACTATTACCTTTTTCTTCTTGACATGTCCTTCTATCTTGGGAGTTTGAGGAGTGGTAATTCCTGCCAATGCATTACATGATATGGTCGAACTCATTTCTTCTTCTTCTAGGGTTTCTTCCTGGTGTATATCCTCTACTTTGAAGTTTTTTCTTCATTTTCTTCTTCCTCTTCACAATCTATGTAAAATAATTTCTTCTCAGTTCACTTATGACCTTTAGTGTATTTGATATCAAAACTGTAGCAAAGCCCTTTTACTCTTTTTTCTTCCAATTGTTGTGGTGTCAACCTTGTAGGTTGTAGAAGTCTAGGAGTAGCAACACTTCCATATTTATAGATGTGAGTGGTAGGCTTCCTTGTTGCCATAATTTTACATTCAATTTTTCTTACCAACTTGAATGCCTTCTCCAATGAATCAAGTTCCCAAATGTGAACTTCATGTTGGATGTTATCCTTTAAAGTCCCTATGAAGACATCAATCCTGTGTTCCTCTAGAATATCAATTACCCTTATATTCAATTTTTGGAAGCCCTCAATGTGCTCCCCCATTGAACCCTTTTGTTTGAGATTTATCAATTGTCCAAAGGTGTTGCTCTTTGTATTCTCATAATGTGCTATCATTTCCTCCGTAAAAATTGACCAAGTGACAATTTTTTTTACGGGAGAAAAGACATCGATACCATACAAATGTATTTTGTTCTAAATGTAAAGTTGCAATGCGTACCTTTTGTGTGTTTTTCACATTACTGAGATCAAAATATTGCTCCATCTGTAGTATCCATGTTACGGGATCCTTGCCATCAAAATTCCTCATATCCATCTTTGGAATATGGTGGTTCTTCAATCCAACATTAGAGTTTATGAAATCATGATTAACATGTATTTTATTCTCATCATGAGTTTCCTCTACTATCTTTTCGCCATTAGGAAACATTTCTTGTATCAACTTTTCCAAATCATTCTTCATGTTTTTGATGTTGTCTTTCATTTTTTCATCGATCTTAGCTTCCATGTCATCCATCTTAGCTTCCATGTCCACTTCCATGCCATCAATCTTAGCTTCCAAACCATTCATCTTAGCTTCCACGCCTTTCTTCAAACCATCCATCTTAGTTTCCACGTCTTTCTTCAAAAAATCCATTTCATTTTTTATTGCTCTTTGTGATAGCGGAATTTGGTGCACTTGCTCTTGTAATTTTGATATCTCATGTTGTGTTTCTTCGTCTTCATGAGTCATAGTAGAGCCTTCTGAAGGCTTAATTGGTGCTGAATTATTTTTAAGGGGCATTTTAGAACCCAATACTGATATCTATTCTTCAATATGCCCTTGGAATAAATTCAAACTTTGTTTTTTCAAACGAGACTTATGTAATTCGAAAAAAATATACACCTTTTCCTTGCTTTTGAGGAGCTTGATATTGAAACTGAATTATCTCTATGATTTCAGATTTTCAATATTTGAAATTTGGCCCTGCGGTAGCCCTTTGAATCCTCTTTTGAATGCCATAGGTCTGACCTGATTTGGATTCTTCAAGGCGAAGTTATGTCCAATATCCCACAATGAACTAATTATGGACTAGTTCAGTAGAGCGAAATTGTACAACTTGCCACGTGTCACTGTTTGATCCTTTGGCTCTGAAATTGATAGACAAGAAACTATAGTCTGTGTAATTGTAGCCACTTTTTATAGAATTCCAATCCGATGCTCAGAGAGAGAGAGTTATGAATATTTTCCCACGATCTCCTCTTTGAGATGAAATTTGGGAGCCTGAAAAAGACCTAACTTCCATAGATCATATCTCCGAAAATATTGCGAACCAAGCTCTGAAATTTTGCGAAAATGTTCCTCAAGATTTTGGCTCCATACTCTAACAATTTCAACTTATGAAACTTTATAGAAAAAAGTTATAGCGAAAATTCCATGATGACCTGTTTGGTTCAGCGAAACCCTAGAATTCCAAAGCTCTAATACCAAATGTTGTGAAACCAACTCCAAAAAGAGAAGAAAAGAGATATCAACGCCTTAGAAATAAACCACTTTGAGGGGGCAACCTCCACTACATTACATGAATGAACAATTCTTGGATGATACAAATGACAAAACCTCCTTTCTATATATAGGAGTCCATGCACAATGTAATCCTAGTGGGGCCACAATGTAATCCTAGCCGACCTAACAATAATAATTTAAGGGCACAATAATAACAATATGGGGGTTACAGGGGTACAACAATAACAATAAGGGGGTTACACTAACAACAATAAGAGACTATATTAGTAATATAAGGACCTAACAAACAACTAGTGTGGGTTGATGCCATGGTTTAGGAGTATGACTCCATTATCAGGAACAATGCATGTGAAGTTTTCCCAAGACCATTGGGGAAGTCAGTGGTAGGATCCAGTGTGTCTACAAGGTGAAGTAGGCAGTAGATAGGAGTGTGGAAAAACAAAAGGCTAGATTTGTGGCCAGAGGGTTCTCTTAGGTGGAGGGGATTGATTATGACGAGACTTTTACACTTGTCACAAGGGATGGATGAGTAGATCCACCCTTGCACTCTTAACGCATATGGGATGGAAGATACATCAGATGGATGTAAATACAACCTTTCTCAATGGAGTTATTGAGGAATAAGTATACATTGAGTAGCCGGAAGGTTTTGATACCTTACACAAGGAGTCACATGTGTATAGACTCAAGAGGGCACTATATTAGCTGAAGCAAGCACCCCGTGCTTGGTACACTAGGATTGACATCTATTTCACCGTGTTGGGCTTCACTAAGAGGGAAGTGGATGCAAACCTATATCATATTGTAGTTGATGGTATGATTTTGATTATTTTACTTTATGTTGATGATATGATACTGGCAGGTGATGAGTGGTTCGTAAAGTCTTGAAAAGATGATCTTGCAAGATAATTTGAGATGAAGGACATGGAGCTCTTGCACTATTTCCTTGGATTGGAAATATGGCAAAGACATGGGGAGATATTTGTATCTTAGGGAAAGTATGCCAAGGATATTTTGAGAAAATTCCACATGGAGGGCAGCAAACCCATGGAGACTCCTCTTTCAGGAAACTGGAGGAAGGAGGATGCTACTTTAGGCAAAGTAGTTTATACTACTATTTATAAGCAGCTTGTGGGTTCACTCATGTATTTGGTGAACACATGAACCGAAATATGCTACACAATTAACCAACTAAGGCAAACTATGGTTAAGCAAACTAAGCTCTTTTGGAAGGCAAGGAAGCATGTGTTGAGATATATCAGGGTCACTACAAAGTATGGATTATGTTACAAACAAACAGAGGTAGTGAGGCTTCAAGTCTTCACCGGTGCAGATTGGGCATAGTGTCCATGTGACCGAAAGAGCACATCAGGAGGCATCTTCAACATAGGATCAACAACAATTTATTGGTATAATAGGAAACAAATATTGGTTTCACTCAATTCAATAGAGGCAAAGTACATGGCAGTGAGTCAGGCAACATGTGAGGCCATCTGGATGAGGAAGATACTTGGTTTGTTTGGTTAGCAGATGGATCCAATGGTGATACATTGTGATAACCAAAGTTGCATCAAACTCTCGGTTAATCCAGTATTCCATGACAGGTCCAAGCATATTGATATCCGGTATCACCATCTCAGGGATTATGTTCATAGGAGGATTATTTCATTAGAGTACATTCCCACGGAGGAGCAGGATGTAGACATCTTGATGAAGGCACTGGAAAGAAGAAAATTTGAATTCCACAGAGTCAGGATCGAGGTAGCAGATAATCCCTTTCTTTTTGAGAGGGAGTGTTAAAATGTCACCCCAAAGCGGGGCTCCTAATTTAATTTTCCCTCAGTTAATTTGGAAGAGAAATTGTAATTTCATTTCATAACAACTTGTATTAGTTAAATAAGTCAGAGTGACTGAGTTAGCTTAGAAAATTTGAGTGTAGGGTCTAAGAGGATGCATGTAGAGTGATTCCATGATTTAAGGGGGTCCAATTGCAGCTATGCATGATTTGTAATTAGTTAACTCAAGAAATTGAGTTAAAATCAGTTTAACTAGTTCTAACTGAGTGATAAGCTGGTGAGAGGTCTAGTGATATAAATTTGATTTAATTCACAATGAGTGATCGATCATTTAACTGATAATTTTCTACAAATAACTGTTGCATGTCAGTTCTGAGGAAGACCCAGTTGAGACATAGGTTAAAGGGAAGATAGCTATCAGTTGTATAATTAGAAAATTATACAAGACAATTATAGAGTCAGTTGGATGTCCTTGATGCATTGTGCATTCAATTGGATGGATTTTCCTATTTAATAGGGATTTAATTCCTCAAGGAATGCGTGAGAAAGGAAGGCTGAGCAAAGGCAGAGAATTATCTAAGTATTTGTCTGATTTTTCCTAGATCAGTGTGAGATAGTTGAAAGAGTACATGAGTTCTCGTGTGAGAGAAAGAATTGTATTGTTTCATGATACTTGAATTTATACAATATACATATAGCGGGGTTTTAGGTGACATGCTTTCCCCAGATATATCTTGTGTTGTGTGATTGATTGTATTTTCCTCTTACTTGTTAACGGTGATTGTGCGATTGTGTTTTGTTTCTGCAAATTGTAGAAGAATTCAATATCTTGTTTTAGTACATTATAAGATCAGATTGAATCCCGTTGAAATATTTTATACACGCTGGAACTATTGTTAGTGCCCAAGATACTTCCATGACTTAGGCTATTTTTAGGAATGTTTTCTTGATTGTGTCAATTTTTTTCATCTTCTTGATCTTGATTCACCTGCAAACATAAAATAAAGTTTAATGAGTGTATATACATTGGTGAGAATAATTAAATTTGAAATAAATAATATAAATCAATATAAATCGAATAACATGATACCATAGTAGGAAGTGACTCATAAACTGTTCACATGGTTTCAAAACCAAGTCTCATGCCTTATTGCAACAAGTAATATGCATGTGTGGTTTCATATTTTGTTTCCTACTTGTTTTAAACCTAACTATAAGTCACAGTTTTAATATAAATGATTTTTTTGTTCTATTAATTATAAACTCAGAGAAGTAAAACAACATAGATACTTACAAGTTCCACAATTAATTTTTGATATGCCAACATATACTCACAACCCTTATTTAACTCAATGTCAATCAATTCATCCAATGACTCTTCTTTGTATGTTAGCACCTATTTAAATACATTCAAGGATGGTTCCTCTAAAACAACTTAAAATATACAAAATTGAAACCTTGAGTTGTTATAAGGAAATATTAACAATTACACACAAAATTTGAAATCAACCCTTTTCTTCCTTATTGTCCTGTTTTATGTGCTTAATGATTTGCATTTTTTTTTGGCAAGAAAATACTTGAAATTTAATATTTAATGCTAAATTATTTTTTATATGTATAAATTCAATCATGATTACATACATTTGAAGCACGTTGTTTTTGAGATGGCTCCTCATGTGATGCAATTATGTCCATTTATTTGACCATCTCCTTGTAAATTTTTTTGGACATTCTTGATGACATGTTTTGCATATAAATCGTTGATCATTTGAGATTTTCATAATATTCCTGAAAAAATTAATAAAATATTTCTATCATTTGATATATGAAGACTAAATATAACAAAATTGATATTAATAATGAATGGCTTGTAGTAATATATACATATAATTCTAGAAAATCATTTTAATTAGGAATATTACCTTTTGAATGATTCTTTTTTGTTGTATGTTTTTGCTATTGCAAGTCTGATATGTCTCATTGACCATTTCTCTAGAAACACTTCCTATAGTTTAGATATATTTTGGTTCTTAGAATCATTGGATTGATTTTTTTATTGTAAGTGGAAATTACGTCTATATGTTCGTTCCATTAGATCACTCATATTTTTGTAATTTTTTTTCTCCTTTTCATTAATCTCCAACACCACTTCAGATGAGCTAAGGACCAATTCATCGTCATTTACATGTTCTATTTTTTTTTCTTCTTAGAATGAAATTGATCTTTTCCTTCGTTGTTGCTTTGTGTAGAAAATTAAACATATATGAATTAACAAATTGTTTGAAACATGTTATATAATATTCTTAAGTATATTTTAATGAAAAAAAAAACTCATATTGAATAGTATTTTTTCATTCACCTGATTCATCCTTCTGCAATTTTTCTATCAGGCTTTTACACTCTTCTACAGTTAGGTTAGAAATCATATTATCGACCTTCTTCATTTTGTGTCTTTGTATGACACACACCAACTAATACATATTAGTTGAACTTACATATAGTTCAAAAATATTAATTTTGTAAATAATTTACAAAGAACTTGTCTTCTTTGTTTTTTTTGATGTCTTATCATTGTGACACCTTTTGAGACATTTTTTTTTATCAATATACAACTTATATTATTCAATACATAAGACATTAAATATATTTTACAAATAAATCAAATAATTTTCTTCTAGAAAGAGCTTTGGTAATTGGTGCATTTATCTAAATAAACACACTAGTGCATTTATCCCATTAAATGCACCGGGCGTTTATTTGTTTGGCACCGCCAGGGAAAATTAAATTTTAAAATAATTTTAAAATATGATAGTGTGATTTGTATTGCTAAATGCACCACAATTATTTAACAGTGCTTTTTGGAAGAGTCGCACTGGTCTGTTATATTACACTGGGAGCAACAATGAACAAATTGGACATAATCGAAAATTATATAATATACCGATGCGTTGTATTACACATGGTGCACACATAACATATATCTGTTTAAAAAAAAACGGACATGGTTGACAAGGTTTGGATCTAATTCAATAAGTGATTCCCCTACTTCATATGTCAAATTCCCTATATATAATAAGTACACAAACCTATTAAATTTAAAATTCCTAAAATGAAAAACCTTAATTGTGAAGTGGTAGAGGAAGTTAAACCCTAAGATGAAACTTTGCAGGAAGAAGCAAGGGTTTAAGGTAAATATTGATTTATTGATTATTTTATTTTTTTTTTCTTCTGAATTTTAATTAAATTTAAATATGAAAAAAGATCGTAAAAAAATTTACAAGTAAAATCTATAGTAAATTTTTTTATTAGTAAAATAAACAATAAAATTTAAAATGTTTACTATGCAGGGTTTTGAGTGAATCACCATACCTGTCAACTTTTGATCCTCTGAATAGTTCTGCTGCTCAAAAGAATTATGCTGCACAGTGCTTCTATATGTCTCTCTTGCAAACTAGTCCCTTGAAATTTTGGGCAAACTAATGAAATAATGAATAAATTTTTACTATTTAAAGGACTTTATGAAATTATATTTTGAAAATAAATTGGCGCTAAATTTTTAATTTTAAAAAAGAAATAAAAACCGCATTTTTTTGTCAATTTGTTCGAACATCGGTGTTTTCAATATTCAAGCACACCAATGCGTTTACAAGAAAAGCACACCGACATTTCCTGGGCGCCAATTTTTTTCAACGCACCGACATGATATATCTATTATGAATTCCCAAAATGATGTGATTAATTTTTTTAACACAATGGTGTGGTTAACATTTAAAAGCATCAATGCTCTACTTTTTATAAGAGCATCGAGTTGGGTGAATTCATTTTTATTTTCTAAAATCTGGAAATAGATACGTAGCAATGCTGTTTTTTTTTTGAAATGCATTGGTGCATTTTTGTATAAGAGCACCAATATGATAACAATTTTTTTTCAGAACGCTGAAACTGGTGCGAGTATTATTTGAATGCCCTGGTGCTGGTATTTTTTAAATGCATCGGTGCACTTTATTATGATAAGCGCACCATAAGGGTTTAAAATCTATATGAAATTTATTTTCACATAAAATAACATATTAATCTCAAATTATCCTTTAGGACGCATCCACATGAATTACAATAGTTCATAGTATACATTTTCCACATAAAGTCACCCTATTCTTGAAAAAGGGTTTGAAAATTATATTGAAATTCAGATTGTGGCTTATATGGTTCTTTAGATTAATTTTAGATATGAAATTTTTTATTTATTTATGATTTTTCTCAAATGCAGGGACAAAATCTCAATAATATCAAATGGCCAATTCTTCAAATTCTAGCTCATTCTATATTGCTAATCAAATTACTTCATAGAGTTATCCCTTTCCATCTCTTGTAAGTTCATATTTTATTTATATTTCGATTATTTAATTGATTTTTTTTTAATCCATGTTAATTTGAATAAAAATGTATCCAAATTTGCAAGATCCTGATTCAAAACCGAGTTTAGATGCAAAAAATATTCCTCCATTTCAAAAATGTCGGAAGCTCTTATCAGGAGAAACATATCACAAAAAGTTGGTAGGTGAAAATGAACAATCTCTTCACCCTGCCAATTGGAGCATGAAATCTTCCAGCTACAATCCTGGTTCAATGATGGTAATAATCGTTTGGTATAATGTAATTTTAACAAACCAATTACATTGATGTGCTTACTAATATTATTGATATTGTAATAATAACGCTCAATATTTTTTTAAATTAAGATTCTAATGATGATGAGTGTCCCACCTACCATATTTTGGTGCACCCCACTACAAAATCATCTTGAGAGAAGGCTGTCACTAAGAGCAAGACTCGAAGAGGAAGCATACAAAGAATGGTTGAATCAGATACCTATTCAATTCCCACTATGTCTAGATTCACCAATTAGGAATGACTACAACAATAGTAATTCTTCATCACAAGTTGTTAATGGAAGCAATCAAATAGATGTTGGTATGGATGAGTACTTACAGGATATGACTGCCATGGAGGCAACGTTTTTAAATGCATTCCAAAATGATGAGCTAGGAGATGATGCTCATATCAATGATACCTTATTCGAAATCCTGAAATCTGCTTCCACCACCCCTCTCTTTGGACCTGACGGCAAGTCAAAGTCTACTCAGTTGGGGACAATCGTGTTTTTTTATAACTTGAAAGAAAATTTTGGCATGTCGAATGCATGTTTCTCGATAATGTTGAGGTAATTCACTTGCATGATCAAACAAGTCCCTTATATTTTTTGAAATTGTGTCATGCAATCAACATTAAAAATGGCTGATTTTACGAACATTAAATATTGACATTTTACAATTATATTCCCCCACCAACTAAAGGCTATTCAAAGATACGGTTCTTTCAAGTGATAATGTTTTGCTGAGTAGTTGCGAAGAGGCAAAGAAATTGTTGAAAATGTTGAGTATATATCATATCATGCATGTCCGAAGGATTGTATTCTATATATAGGAGAATATGCAGACAATGAGATATGTCCGAAATGTGTGCATGATAGGTAACATAATTAAAAAAAACGGGTAAATCATAGGGTCCTCCTGTAGAAATTTGAATAATTTGATGAATTATTCACCGAGATTATCCTGATTACACACTATTTAAGCTTCATGCATAATACATAACCTCTTCTACAATTAATCATCAATATGCGGAAATAGAAACAGTCGCATGCGCACATAAACACAATAGTCAAGCACACATAAACACAATATGTAATGGGGAAAGCATACAACTGAAAACCCCCAGCTATCTATATATTATAATGATAGAGAACATGTAACAATACATAGCACAAACTCCTCACAAGCCCTCAACACTATCTCCAATTGTTACACACAAACTAGCTCAGATCTGAACAAGTCACAGGTTCAAATCTCCTCCACAAGTCTGCATGCCTCTACTGCGCAATCCAAGATGAGAATGAATGAGATCCAAGTTCGAATACCCTTGGCTTGTACTGCGTAATCCTCATTGGCAACCTCAATCAATGTGTGTGCAAATCTCATGCACAAGTATAGTCACAACTGATAGCCACACTCACCCTTTCACCCACCTCTAACACTGGTCTCCACTGAACTGTCCATGCATTGCAGTTAACTGATGTATTCTTTAGTTGATTTATGAGTTAATAATTAGTGAATTAATTAATAATTAATTCACACCACTCATCACTAGTATATTTTTCAGTTAGACTAAATACAACTAGTTCAACTAAGTTAAACCGAACACAACTCCACCAACTGTCTCATCAACTCCACCAAACTCTGCCACATGAGTTCTAACTGAAGTCAACCATGCAATAGTTCAACTAACCCTTAGGAAAAGCGTATTTCCTTCTGTCAGCTGCATGTGCCACATCCAAGCATCAAACTGAAGTGCTCCAAGAGGATAAGATAATGTTTATAGTCTAAATATTATTAAGGGTTAATAATATTTGACTATTCTATTTTTAGCCCGGCAGTCTAAAAATAGAAACCGCCTAATGTCTAAAAATAGAGGTCCATCTATTTTTACCAACTCGACCAATCATCCATAAATAGCATCCTGCAACTCATAGACCATGATCCATATGTCTAAAAATAGACATAGTCTAAAAATAGACTTCTCATGCATAAAAATCACCTTGTGCTTTCCACCACTTGTGATTACCAACTAGGATCAGAAAAAGCCAGATGCCCTCTTCATCGTTTTTGTTGCTTCATTGCAATTTTCAACACTTTCTTCAACAAGAAAGGATTGTTTTTACGTATATGCAACTGATTTATTTCCGCTCAACTTCGTTTACATGCAACTTCATGCATTCGCTCAAATTTTAAGAAATCGAATAGGCTTCAAATAACTCAATCAATTTAATGTATCTATCATCAAAGTTTCGAGATTGCTGGCACCAATCAACATGTCATCAGAACCATCGTCGTTGAACTTCTTGCACCATGCACTCGTACGATCAATAACCACGCTCCGCACCCCACACTGCCACTTTGATCTTTCCTGCATCAATTCAACTGGATTGCGTTACTGCTACGCTTTGGGCACCTCGTAGCCAGGTTCAATTCATGAGATCCACACCATCTCATGAACCCTGCCCAGAAATCTCCTCTTGGGATTAATCATGCATGTCGCCCCACCTCTCACCTGGTGGTATAGCTGCATGCACTCCCTCTGCCCATCTGGCACGAAATTTCTCTGCTTGAGTGGTTTCTTCCACTCCATGATCCTCATCTTGTGGTTGCTCCAAATCCCGAGGTTCACTATTTCCTGCATGCAAAACTTGCTCCCTCTCAAGCATCAATTGCATGTCTTTCTTGCACTTCCCAACAGTAGGAAGCTCCATAGACATCCCATCTACTTCAAGTCTGTAGAGATTCTTTGCTCGAATCCCAACCTTCTTGACTTGTCCCGTTGTTTTCAGCCTAAGTGAAAATTTTCCTTCACCGAAGACAAATTTGCTACCCTTTTATCCTTCAATATTGCAACCGAGATCAAATTCTTCTTTAAACCCTGAACATGTGCCTACATCTTGCAAAGAATGAGCGACTACCTCTTCGAAAGGTTATGGCACCAATGCCGCCGTATTGTATATCTTCCATCGTCGCTCAACTCAACATGCAAATGGAGACTGGAGATCTTTCTCACCAAGTCGTCGAAAAGATTCACATCTCCCGTCATGAAAGGAAGCGCCATTCAAATACCACCCGTATCCCAATGCACTAGACACCATGCACATCAATGATAGTCTGGAATAAATTGCGAGCAAGAGCTCACCACCGGCAGCTTCTTCAACTCGCTGTTCTTCTTCTTCTCAGGATAATTAATGGCGTACTGTCCATGATCGTGACAAGAAAAACACCCATCACTTCGACATGTCACGTCTTTACCATCCGCACCGGATTGAGAAGTATTCTTCTTGCTCTTCCCCTTCCTTGCTTTGGCAGCCAAAGCACAATTTTCTTCATCTTCATTCTTCGATGAAGATCCATCCCTGGTACTCTGCCTTATCTCCTCCTGCACAAGATCCGACCAAAGTCACTCCCATCCCGGCAGTTTCTCCCGACCATTGACAGAGTCCTCATAGGAATGCCAACTCTTCAGAAGCCCAAGGAGAGCCAAGCCCACCAAGTCCTCGTCATCAACAGTAACCCCCACACTTCCCAGCTCATCCCTGCATTGGATGAACTTCGTGAGGTACTTGGGCATACTGTCGCCTTTCTCCATTTTTATGTTCTCGAGTTTATCCTTGAGCGCCAACTTCCTCTGGTCGCTCTTTCTTTGAAATAAATATGTCAAAGCTTTCCACATCAAGAATGGAGAAGCCTTACCATGAAGGCTGGATACTATGTGATCCTTCACGCCCTCCAACAGAATCCTTCGACACCTTGCTGTCTTCTTTTGCCAAGCCTCAACTTGAGCAGCATCAGTAGGCTTTGGGACTTCAGAATCTATGAACTCCTTCAGCCCGTTGTCATCTAACACCACCTCCATCCTATCTCTCCATGCAATATAATTCGAGCTGCCTTCAAGAGCATACTCCAATCGCAATCCTTGATAAGACATTTTGACTTCGACACCAAGAAAACACTGCTGCAAATTCGAATTCCACCAGCTCAAAACTCAACCGCTTCTGATCTATGAGAACAAAGTATTTCTAGCACAGAGATCGACTGTAGGGGCATTTACTGGATATATCACCTTTCAAAGAAAGGATGGATCCAGAGGCTACCTGGCCCGCTTACAGACTCTGTCTACCGAAATAAGTTTGTAATCACCGTAATAGATCTGATGATCAATATAGCTCCGATACCATGTAGAAATTTGAATAATTTGTTGAATTATTCAATGATATTATCTCCGATTACACACTATTTAAGCTTTCATGCATAATACAACTCTTCTACAATTGATCATCAATATATGGAATAGGAAACAATGCATGCGTACATAAACACACACAAGCACACATAAACACAAGATAAAATGAAAGATACAAACTGAAACCTCAACTATCCGTACATTATACGATAGAGAACATGTAACAACACATAGCACAAAGCTCTCACAGCTCTCAGCACTATCTCACATGCTACACACAAACTAGCACGAAAGATGAACAAGTCACAGGTTCAAATCTCCTCCACAAGTCTGCCTGCCTCTACTGCGCAATCCAAGATGAGAATGAATGAGATCCAAGTTTGAATCCACCTGGCTTGTACTGCGCAATCCTCATTGAAAACCTCAATCATAATGTGGTGTGTGTGCAAATATATAACAGCATAGTCACAATCGTATAGCCATACTCACTTCTTTTTCACCCACTTAACACTGTCTCCCACCGAATCGCTTCTAAAATTGGTAAAGAATCGATGTATTTCGAAGTTGATTATTCGAAGTTGATTTATGAGTTATCAATTAGTGATTATTTTAATAATATCTACACCACTCATCACTAGTTTATTGGTCGGCTAGATTAAATACAAATAGTTCAACTAAGTTAAACAACACAACTCAACCAACCTGCTCTATCAATCGAATTAAACTCACATGAGTTCTAACTAAGTCAACCACAAACATTTCAACTTAACCCTGAAACTTATTTTTTCATCTCGCATGCACACATCCACATCAAACCTTCCAAGTGCTCCAAGAGGATAAGATAATGTTTATAGTCTAAATATTATTAAGGGTTAATAATATTTGACTGTTCTATTTTTAGCCTGGCAGTCCAAAAATAGAAACCGCCCAATGTCTAAAAATAGAGGTCCATCTATTTTTACCAACTCGACCAATCATCCATAAATAGCATCCTGCAACTCATAGACCATGATCCACATGTCTAAAAATAGACATAGTCTAAAAATAGACTTTGTGACAAAAAATCACCTGTGTGGGCCCCACCTAATTTTGGTGATCACTTTCCAACTAGGATTAGGAAAGATGTTTCAGGATGCCTCCTTCATTGTTTCTTGTTGCAATCTTCAACACCTCCTCATAATATATTGAGGAACATTCCTATAATCCCAACGATTCAAATGCTCTTTCATTGCGAAGAATTAGCTATGTTGCAGGGATGACATGCCTCACACAGAAGCGAGTAAGGAGTTATGCGAATTCCAATAGATTCAATAGCCATGAAGCATATAAAGGATACACATAGGATGAAGTACAAAGTCTATCACTCAACATAGCCATGGATGGCATCAACCCGTATTCTCTTTAAAACACCAACTATTCTGTTTGGTATATAGTAGTGATCAGTAACAATATCCCCCCATGGTTGTCCATGAAGAATGAACATTTTATGTTGGATCTCATAGTCCCTAGTATAAGACAAGTGAAGAATATGGATGCCTACTTACAACCATTGGTAGATGAATTGAAGAAATTATGGGAAGGGATACATGTGTATGATGTATCAAGACCCATCACAACGAAGAGGAGTTTTACGTTGTATGGCATATGTACTTACACCATACATGATTATACAGGCTTAGGAATTTTCTCTGGTAAATTAAATTTTATTTATTTGTTTATATACGTAACAATATTGCTTCACATACTAATTTTATTCGCTGCAATTGTTTTGATCTTCATGGTCTCTAACATGTCGGTTTGTATACAATAATTTTGCACATCTTGTAACAAAATGATATCATGGATGTAAATGTTGTTTACCTTCTCTGAAGGGTATGTGGTCTGACCACCTATGAAAGCCAGTGTATGACTTCTCTAGGGTATTCCTCCTAGAAGAACATCCTTGCAGAAGAGAAACATCCGCTTTCAATGATAAACCATAGAGAACCAAAAGGCCTGCAATAATGACACCAACTGAATGGCTTAGAGAATATGAGAGAGAGAAGAAGAAGGAGTTTGCAAAAATGTTCAATTCAAATGGGGAGCCTATTTTCAAAGATCCATAATTCTTAAACACCTATGTTGAGAAATTTCCCATTCGAAAGAAAACAAATCTGTCTTTTATGAGCTCCTAGGTTGGGGGCATCTTAAGTTGCTCACTTACTAGATCCCATGAATATATTTAAAAATGTTTCATCTTCTTTATGAAGGAACATATCATCGAAATAAAGTTGTTGAGATTCAACAAGATGATGAGCTTAGTGAAAATTAAGCACCTTCACTAAGTGGGGCCCACAGGCTATTTTTAGGTGTATGTCTATTTTTAGAATGGTTAGCTATTCTAAAATTAGCAGGATGCTGATTCTAGATGGTTTAGAAAATTATATCTTTGGATGAATTTCTATTTTTAGAATATTGGGTGAAGTCTATTTATAGATCACTAATCTAAAAATAGATGCATGTCGATTATTATTAGCCCTTAATAATAATCAGACAATAAACTGTAACTTATTCTCTTGGAGCACTTTATTTCAATGAACAGATGTGGCACATCAATGGGCTGAAGGAATTACACAATTCCTAGGGTGGTTGGTGACTTATGCATGAAGACCTTCGTTATAATTGACAGTGGCAAGTTGTAACAGAGTTGGAAGAGTAGTTATGTGAGTTGTTATTTAGTTTAACTCAGTTAAGTGAGTTAAAATCAGTTCTGCTAGTTGTATCTAGTTGTAAATAAAGATACACTAGTGATAGATGAGTGATTTAATTATTTAAATTAATTCACAAGTAGTGTCTTACTTGCAATTGAAAAAATATTGCAGTTAACTACTTGCATGTTCGATCCAGTGGAGACCCAGTGGAGAGATAGGTGAAAGGGTGAGATGGAATATCAGTTGTGACTATAGTGATGCATTCAATGCATATAAACTGACATTGGAGATGCTAATGAGGATTGAACAGCCAAGGCAAGGCAAGATTGAATTCATTCAGGGATCTTCTTTAGCAGGGATTGCACAGTGGAGGCAGGCTGTCAGGAGGCAAGAAATAGGTGCATAGATATGAAAATTTTTGGATGACAGTGCGTGATGATTGTTGATTGTACTGAGAGCTCTATGCTATGATATTTATATGAGATTGTTACAAGTTCCATTAATATACATAATATATGATAGTTGGGGTTTTTAGCTTTAAGCTTTCCCGGTAAAACATTCTTGTTATGTGCGATTGATTTGCTTCATATGTGTTTTGCAATTGGCGATTTAATTTCTGCAAAGAATTAAGTGGAAGGATTATGTATGTAACATAAGATTAATTTGTTATATCAGAAGATTCCGGTAATATACATGCATATTGTATAATTTCTACATGGTATCAGAGCAGTGTTGATCACTGGAGATTGCAATATTGAAGCGATGCTGAGTTTTGTGCCGGTGGACAATTCGAATTCACTGCAAGAATTTATTAGTGCGACAGTTGAGTAATAATTGAAATGGCTTTCAATGGGTTGCGGTTGGAGTATGCACTTGAGGGAAAATCCAACTACATAGCCTGGAAGGATAGGATGGAGGCAGTGCTTGAAGATAATGGTCTGAAGGAGTTCATCGATAACGATGTACCTAAGCCCACTTCGACGGATGCTGCATTACTTGACACCTGGAAAAAGAAAGTAGAAAAGACACGAAGAATTCTGTTGGAAGCTATGAAAGACCATATTGTGTCAAGCCTTCATGGAAAGCCACTCCATTTTAAATGTGTAAGGCTTTGACAGATCTTTCCCAAAGCAACAACGACCATAGGAAATTGGCGAAGAAATATAAGCTTAGAAAAATCAAAATGGAGAATGGAGACAATATTGAAAAATATCTCACAAAGTTTGTCCAATGTAGGGATGAGCTGGGGATTGTGGGAATCATAGTTTTGGATGATGAATTGGTGAGCTTGGCTCTCCTTGGGCTTCTGAAGAGTTGGCATAGTTATCAATACTTTGTCAATGGAGGGGAGAAACTGCCGGATTGGGAGTGACTTTGGTCGGATCTAGTGCAAGAGGAGATAAGGCAGAGTACCAGGGATGGCTCTTCATCAAAGAATGATGATGAAGAGAATTGCGCTTTGGCTGCCAAATCAAGGAAAGGTAAGGAAAATAAATCCCATCCAAAATGCAAGGCTAAAGGAAAGAAGCTGGATTTGTCTAAGGTGAAGTGTTTTCACTGTCACGAACATGGGCATCTTGCCAATAACTACCCACAGAAAAAGAAGAGCAGGAAGGCTATTGGAGCTGCAGCTGGTGAGGCCCTTGCCTCGCAATTTTAACTTGATTTCTCCTTGATTGCATGCTTGGTTTCAAGCGTAATGGTATCGGTGTGGTATCTTGATAGTGGTGTTTCCTTCCACATGACGGGAGACAAGTAGTTGTTTAGTGACTTGGAGGAGAAAGATCTCCAAATGCATATAGAAATGGGTGACGATGGTAAATATAATGCGACCAAATTGGAACCATTACCTTTGAGAGGGAGTCAAGTAAACCATTTCTTTTGAAATATGTTATGCATGTTCTAGGTCTGAAGAAGAACTTGGTCTCGGTCACGATGTTGAAGGACAGAGGTTATGACGTTGTTTTCAACGAGGGAAAAGATTTCCTGCGACATAAAACAACGAGTCAAACCAAGAGGATAGGGATTCGAGTCAAGAATCTCTACAAGCTGGAGGTAGATGGCTGCATTGAAATCATGGGCAAAGCAGAAGAAGTGGTAAGCTAGGATGAGGGTGAATTATGGCACAGAGATTGGGCCATCTTCACCATGGTGCCTTGAAGATTTTGCAGCATATTTCTACTAGGATTCCCAAGGGTACTATTGCGCAGTCAGATCAGTGCAAGGGATGTATTATGGGTAAGTTTGTGAAGATCACATTTCATGAAAAGGAGAACTGTGCCTCGATGATCCTGGAGAGAGTTCACATAGACGTGTGTGGACCAATCTCGGTTGCTTCAACAACAAAGCATAGATATTATGTTATTTTTGTTGATGAATATTCTCGTAGATGATGGATCTTATTCATGCAGAAGAAGGATAAAAAATTCTCAAAGTTTTGTGAGTTTAAAGCATTGGTGGAGAAGCAGTCGGGGAAGCAAGTGAAGGCTCTGTGGAGCGATAATGGTGGTGAATATATCTCGAACGAATTCAAAGACTTTTGTAGCAAAGAAGGAATTCGAAGAGAACTCATAGCGCCTCATAACCCACAACAGAATGGGGTTGCGGAGAGGAAGAACATAACGATTGTGGGTGCTGCACGAGCTATGCTGCATGACCAGGTCCTACCAATGAACTTGTGGGTGGAAGCATGCAACACTCCTATTTATATGCAAAACCGTTGTCTCATGGAGTACTTGGCATGAGTACACTTGAAGAAGCTTTTACTGGTAAGAAGCTGAATATTTATCATTTAAATATTTTTGGCTCATTTGTTTACATTCATGTGACCAAGGACGCCAGGAAGAAGCTGGAGCTAACTGCAGAAGTTGGGATATTTGTGGGGTACACAGAAACACCCCATAATTATCGTGTGTATTTGACAAACATTCGGATGACTATGGTGCGACAGGATATAAAATTCGATGAGGAGAAAGCCATGAAGTTGTCGCTTAAGAGGGAGCTACACTTGCATGCAGAGGAGGAACTTCTGGTTCCCAAAGATGAGCCTCAGGATGTGGATCAGCCACAGGAGGAGGATCGTGGAGTGGAGGAGTCGACTCATGCAGAGCCAAACATCAGAACTGACAGAAGGCGTACTACAGAAGCTGAGAGGCTGAAGCTTGATGTGGCACAAAATGTAGGAGTCCCTACTTCACAACGCAGACAGAGATAGTCACCTAATCGATTCACTAGATACATGGCTCTAATGAGCAAGTGTATTGTGACAGAGCCATCTTCCTTTGAGGAAGCAGTGCTGGAGCCCACATGGGTAGATGCCATGGTGGAGGAGTATGAATCCATTGTCAGAAACAATGCTGAGGAGATTGTTCCGAGGCTGGTTGGTAAATCAGTGGTAGGTTCAAGATGGATCTACAAGGTAAAGCAAGCTGATGATGGGAGCATCGATAAGTATAAGGAAAGATTTGTTGCCAGGGGCTTCTCACAGATCAAGGGGATTGATTATGAAGAAAACCTTGCACCTGTCGCACGATATTCTTCCATAAGGACCATCCTTGCTCTCTCAGCGCAGATGGGTTGGCACATTCATCAGATGGATGTGAAGACTGCGTTACTTAATGAGATCATTTACGAATAAGTGTACATTGAGTAGCCTGAAGGATTTGAGATCTTCAGAAGTGAGTCGCATGTGTGCAGACTAAAAAGAGCGTTGTATGGGCTGAAGCAAGCACCTCGTGCCTAGTACACAAGGATCGACAGCTATTTCACTGGAATTGGCTTCAATAAGAGTGAGGCAGATGCAAACCTATACCAAATTATGGTGGAGGGTAAGATTTTAATCATTGTTCTTTATGTTGATGATTTAATACTAACGGGTGATGAGAAGTTGATACACTCATGCAAGGAGGACCTTGCAAAGGAGTTTGAGATGAACGATTTGGGCCTCCTTCATTATTTCCTTGGATTGGAAATATGGCAGCGAGAAGGTGAACTATTTGTGTCTCAAGGCAGGTATGGTCGGGAGATAATTGGTAAGTTTCACATGCAGGACTGCAAGCCCATGGATACTCCTCTTCTAGGAAATTGGAGGAAAGAGGATGCTACTTCGGAAGAGGTAGTGGATGCTACTATCTATCGACAGTTGGTGGGTTTTCTCATGTATTTAGTTAATACAAGACCGAACATATGCTATGTGGTGAACTAGCTTAGTCAAGCGATGGTTCAGCCTACCAAGATCTTTTGGAAGGAGGGCAAGCATGTCTTGAGATATCTCAGGGGCACATCTGAGTATGGCTTATGGTACAGACATATGTATGAGGTGAAGTTGCATGGCTTCATGGATGAAGATTGGGTAGGTAGCCCAACGGATAGAAAGAGCACATCAGGAGGGGTTTTCAGTATCAGATCTACAACAATTTCTTGGTACATCAGGAAACAAATATCCGTGGCACTCAGTTCAGAGGAAGCGGAATACACGACAGCAAGTCAAGCTACATGTGAAGCTATTTGGATGAGGAAGATCCTGGTTATTTTGTTCAGTTCTCATTTAGATCCTACAATGATTCATTGTGATAATTAGAGTTGCATTAAACTCTCGATTAATCCTGTGTTTCATGATATATATAAGCATATAGATATCTAGTATCATCATATCAGAGATTGTGTGCATCAGAAGATCATGTTGCTTCAGTAAATTCCTACAGAAGATCAGGATGCAGATATTGTGTTGAAGGCACTCACTAGGAGCAAATTTGAATACCATAGAGACAGGACCGAGGTGAAAGATAATCCCTATCTTGTTGAGAGGGATTGTTGAGATTCAACAATATGATGCGCTTAGTGAAAATTAAGCACCTTCACTAAGTGGGGCTCGCAGGCTATTTTTAAGTGTATGTCTATTTTTAGAATGGTGAGCATATTCTAAAATTAGCAGGATGCTGATTCTAGATGGTTGATAAAATTCTATCTTTGGATGAATTTATATTTTTAGAAGATTGGGTGAAGTATATTTATAGATCGCTAATCTAAAAATAGATGCATGTTGATTATTATTAGCCCTTAATAATAATCAGACAATAAACTGTAACTTATTCTCTTGGAGCACTTTATTTTAGTGAACAGATGTGGCACATCATTGGGCTGAAGGAATTACGCAATTCCTAGGGTGGTTGGTGACTCATGCATGGAGGAATTCGTTATAACTGACAGTGGCAAGTTGTAATAGAGTTGGAAGAGTAGTTATGTGAGTTGTTATTTAGTTTAACTCAGTTAAGTGAGTTAAACTTAGTTGTGCTACTTGTATCTAGTTGTATCTAAAGATACACTAGTGATAGATGAGTGAATTAATTATTTAAATTAATTCACAAGTATTGTCTTATTTGCAACTGAACAAATACAACAATTAACTACTTGCATGTCGAATCCGATGGAGACCCAGTGGAGAGATAGGTGAAAGGGTGAGATGGACTATCAGTTGTGACTATAGTGATGCATTCAATGCATATACACTGGCATTGGAGATGCCAATGAGGATTGCACAGTCAAGGCAAGGAAAGATTGAATTCATTCAGGGATCTTCTTCAGCAGGGATTGTGCAGTGGAGGCAGGCTGTCAGGAGGCAAGAAATTGGTGCATAGATATGCAAATTTCTGCATGACAGTGTGTGACGATTGTTGATTATACTGAGAGCTCTATGCTATGATATTTGTATGAGATTGTTACATGTTCTTTTGATATACATAATATATGATAGTTGGGGTTTTTAGCTTTAAGCTTTCCCAGTAAAACATTCTTGTTATGTGTGATTGATTTACTTCATATGTGTTTTGCAATTGGCGATTTAATTTCTGCAAGGAATTAAGTGGAAGGATTATGTATTTAACATAAGATTAATTTGTTAGATCAGGAGAGTCATGTAATATACATGAATATTGTATAATTTCTACAAAAGTGACACATGGGATATTAGGAGAGATGTTATTTTTTCAAAAAGTAAAATGATACATTAGTCAAGAAAAGCAAGTAGATGAGAGGATGGTCTCTCTTGGTCTTTCAAAGAAGGTGATGTACCATGGATTTTAAAGAAAAATGATAATTCTTTAGCAACAAAAGTTATAATGAGTGTGAGGGTGTCTTCTTTATATCAGACTTCACTACGACGCCGCTTCATTATGGAATTCTGTTTGTCGGGGTTGAAATCACATGACCATTTGAAACTTATAAGAGTACTTATGTCAAAAACATGATATTATTATTATTTTTTATTTTTATGAAATGAGATATTTTATAATTAATTTTTTTACAATGTAATATTTAATATGCAGTGTAATTATCCTCTAATAATGTGTGGGTGTGTGAACCATGACTTCCCCCAAGACCTATGATGTGCCATATCTAAATTATATACATTTGTATATTGTATCACATCAAAGGAGATTCATATGGCTAGCATTCCATGGTGGCGTCCAGAGATAGTTGAGATTGTATGTATGTTTGAAAAGGAACTATCAACGAGTTTCATGGACCTGCAGGTTCATCTTCTAATTCACCTAGTAGATGAGGTTTAATTAGTTGGGGCGGTTTCTTGTCCTTGGATGTTCCTCTTAGCAAGGTAAATGAATAATTTGAAAGGTTTTTTTGACAAAGGACAAAACCCGAGGGGTCTATGGCAGAGGGGTACAATATCGTATGAGTCTTTGTATTATGCTAGTGAGTACATCAAGCATATCGACAACACAATAATTGCGGCGATTTGGGACAAAAAAAGGGATGGAGACAAAAGAGAAGAGGATATTATCAAAATTAATGGAAAGTGGTGCATAATAGGGTGAAAACATGAAGATGGGTTACACTTTTGGGCCAAATGTGGTGATGAAATTTCAAGTTTTTCCTCTTTTATTGAATTGCAACCCTCAGAATTCATGTAACCATTGTGAATTTTGATTCGGACTAAAAAGAAAATATTGGAGAATTATGTTGTTGTCCAAATGATATTTTTTGCAAAACATTTTAGTGTTATATAATCTCTTAAATTTCCGTTAAATGCAATATATATCCTTGTAAATTTTTGCAAAACTTAAGAGGCATGCCTATGTTCATGTAGCATAAATTAGTCTAAAATGTGTAATTTTTAAGATATATATGTGTGTGTGTGTGCGAGCATGATCTACATGGAGAGAACTAGTTTTTCGTATTTTATTTATTTATTTTTTATTTTTTTTATTATCATGTAAATTTTTTTTTTTATAATTTTTCGAAGTTGGCGAAGTAATATTTCAATTTCATTTTGGAGACACACGTGTTCACGTAATATTTTTTCAACTCCTACGAAGGAATAACTATAAAGTGAAGAAGCTATAGGTTTTTTGTGTCCATCCATTATTGAAAAAATAAATTGAAAAACCAAGAGTACCCTTTTGAAGAAGACTCGTAAACGAAGATACTGGTATTTTTTGAAAATTTTTCACCGTATATATTTTATGTTATTTATTTTTTATTCAACCCCTTTGAAACTGTCCAAAAAAGTTTAAAGAATTATTTTTAAAATAAATTAGTTAAAAAACATCATATGAATTCAAAAATGTCAAACTTATATGCCATTGGATAAAGTGTAACTTCCAGATTCCAACATGATCAACTTCACCACTTAAGGCTAAATTTTGCTTGGAATTTGCGAAGGTGGTGTTGCAGAGAAATATGTAGAAGATGAGCCAAAACTATGTTTTTTAGGCCGTCAACAACTCGATGGAGCCTTTAACGTGGTTAATCAGAGGCTCGACGAGATATCATAATTATGTAAAAAAAGAAAAATGAAACCTCTCAATACTTGTCTTTAAGCGAATTATAAAATTTATTTATTCCACAAATTAACTTTTATGAATATTCAAATATATCCCAAACTCTAATTTTCCTTAATTATAAATCCAAGTTTTATTTTATTTTACCAAGAAAATAACTATAATAATATATAGATAACTTTCTCTAAAATATTTTAACTTTGCTTTTTCAATTTTGAAATTCTTAAAAATGATAAATTTTTTATTAATTTGATTTTAAATATAACAAATTTGTATACTTAATCATTTTATAATTTTTATGTAGAAATTTTCAATAAAACTAATTAAAAAAAAAAAAAAAACTAAACTAAACTAAATTTATAATGAAATTATTTTAAAAATAATTTCATATGCACATTTAAATCTAGATTACTCAATTCAAATTAGTCAAATAATGTTTTAAAATTTATGATTTCCTTATGTTTTTATTATTTTAAAAATATATATTGCAAACCCAAATCAAGATTAAAATTTTGTATATATATACTTCACATTTGTGCAAGTTGAGCACATAATTGAGTGAAATCACATTTTACAAGATTGAGAGAGATTTATAATCACAAATACCATTGCATCTGTTACAACTATATTAATTATAACTTACAACTATTACAACTATGTTAATTATTACTACGCTCATTTTTTTTTCTTGAACAAGTGGATATATATATAAGTTTGATTTTAATAGATATGATTATGACCGAGGGAATCATGTTTATTAACTCTTTAGTGATTTTTATAAAATATTTATTTCCAACAACGTCAAATTCATATTTTTGAGTTACACTTATTCATATAAAAAATTATAATATTGATCAAAATTAAATTGATAAATTTTCGTATGTTTAATTAAATTATATTTATAATAAATTTATTATTTAAATTATAACATTGAAAATTTAAATCATAGTAAAAACTACTTTTTAAGTTACTAAATGTTATGTAGGTAAATCCTCTCTGTGGACAGAGACGATCCCTCTAGCCCTAGGGTGGGTCTAATAACAAGGAATCATGCTAAGGTGTAGGTTCCTAGATATTGGAATGGAAGAGGATGCGATAAGATAACCTACCTGTGGTCCAATGTTGTTGTCGGAAATCATAGTGGTGATGAGAACTGCTCGCTCTCGATCCGAGAAGTCACAATCCCTTCGCTTATCGCACTTAGACACCTGCACAAAGATCAGAAAAAGACAACCATACCCCACATACTAATTTCATCCAAAATATACTAATCAGTCAGAGAAGATTAACATATTTCATTTAATAGAGATAAAACACAAGACGAGAACCAAACAATAGTCACTTATATTAAGAGGTAGAAAGAAGAGTTACAACCATGCTCTGATGTTGAAGTCTCCTCCAACGGGGCTCGGGTGAAGCACATCTCAAAGCTTGTCGGGGAATTCGGATGGGAAAGGGATCTCTCGATGGATTTCTCCTTGTTCTGCCTTCTCATAACTCAGTTATTCAACTATGAATTAGTCTTTCAAGTTCAACACTTCAGTTGTATAATTCTCTTTGTTCAGCTTTAGCCATTCAACTTCGGCTCATTCAGCTAGTTTTCATCAAGAGAGAAGGCTTGTTTATATAGAGGCAAAGGTGGAGGTTGGGATCCCTAAAAATGTGGAAGGGAGGCCTATTATCTAGGAGTGTTCCAAGGGAGGTGGAAACTACTAGCTAAAGGAGGAGGCTCGTGGTTGTTTCAGTTCAACCACTCCCAATGACTCATCCTCTAGGTGGTTGGAATGGAACCTCCACCTCTATTTTTAAAAAACATTTCATAAATATCTCGGTGCGAGAATTACACTATGATAGAGCGCCAAGTGGTGCGGGCTTAGTGTAAAGTTCCCAAGTCGACGCGAGGAGATAAAGGGCTACTCGCGCCAAGGCAAAAATAAAGATTTTCACAACTCTGCTAAGGAAAATGTCAACAAGGAGAATGTTGCCTTCATCAAACGGGATGCAAGGATGTAATTTGCAAAGCATGACACTGTGCATTGGTCACAAAAATTACCCTCCAATGTGTGAGTTTGGGATTGTAGGGACAGTGAAAAAATGCTGTGTAACAAATGCCCCCTAAAGCATGAGGTCCGAGGGAGAAGGAGGGGCGAAATGCTTTATGAGAACGCGTTTGAACCAAACATTGCTATCAGAAAACTTGCAATTACAAATACAATTGATATCTCTGATACATGTGGCATGGGCACAACCATCCATAATAGAGTATAAAAACTAATATCTAGGTATGGACACAACCATCCAGTAGTAAAGATCAACAAATAGACTCAGGTATGGTCACAACCATCCAATCAAAGATTCATGCAATAAGTCATAATAATCCACAACGAACCCGCAGCCTGGATTTTATCAGACAAAATCCAGGGTCTTGCGCTCCCATCTCGATCTGAACAGGTACAATTTCTAGCATGCGAATGTACGAGATGAAGTTGAACATGCAAGAAAATCGTCTAATTACCAGCTAATGATGAAAGCTGTTAACAGACGCGAGAGAAACCACCAATAATGACAATGGCTCTCAAGGTAAAAAAGGTACAATGTGTGAAATGTGAACAATGATCTGGCATCGAACACCCGCGGAGTCAGTCGATCGAAGGCCAATGATGTGGACCTTGCATCGAATGCAAAGAACCTACCATTAAGGCATGCAGGCTCCAAGGTACAGGAAGGAGTCTCTAGATCAGATTCCTAGATAATGAATTGAAGTCGACAGGAAGTGACTTGGTCGAAGGAGGGCCATAATGTTTCCCACATCATCGACATGAGACAAAGGAATATGATTTTTGTGAATAAGGACCAATAGAGAATCAGAGGGAGGTTGAAAACACTGCAGAGACGAAATTATCTTAAACATATCAGCAGCACGACACTGGATTTGGTAGTATTTGACATCAAAGGATCTGAGGTCATGATGACATGGCAAAGAGTGAATGAGAGGTCAAAATAGATTACCCAAACCCATGGAGGAAAAAATAACGGAATGAGATGTCCCTAACCCGACATGAATGCATACAAGTTCCATGTTCAAAATATTCATGGATTTCTAACGAATTGTTTAAAACAGGGCCAGATCTTGTGATCAGAAGATGTGTCAGGGAAGATGAAATGCCTGATATTCTTAAGGCATGTCATGATGAACCCTGCGGCGGACACTTTGCGGACAAAAGGACGGCCTATAAAATCCTTTCCTTGGGATATTATTGGCCTTCTCTCTTCAAAGATGCAAAACAATATGTCAAAAGGTGTGATAGCTGCCAAAGAGTAGGGAAACCTACCCTTTCAAATGAAATACCATTGCAAACACAGGTACTCATTGAACCCTTTGAAAAATGGGCTTTAGATTTCATTGGACCTATTAATCCACCATCTAAGCAAAAGAAGTATATATTGGTTTGTACTGATTATGTTACTAAATGGGTAGAAGCTAAAGCATTAGTATCTGCTACTGAAAATTCATTTGTTCATTTTCTTTATGAGGATATTTTTACTCGCTTTGGTGTTCCAAGAGAAATTGTGACAGATCAGGGGAGCCAATTCACATCCAATTTGGTGGAGAAGTTGATGGAAGAATACAAAATCAAGCACAGAAGATCTACTCCTTACCATCCACAAGTAAATGGTCAAGTGGAGTCCACAAACAAAGTTCTTGAAAGTATCATCACCAAAACTGTTCATCTACATAGAAGAGATTGGGCAGAAAGGCTTCCAGAAGCCTTATGGGCCTACAGAACTACATGGAGGAATACAGCAGGACATTCTCCCTATGAACTTGTTTATGGGAAAGAAGTCTTGCTCCCCATTGAGTTCCAAGTCAAGACCTTCAAGATAGCAGTTTAGTTGGGGATGGACTTATCAGAAGCCCAAAAGCATAGAATGGAGCAGTTGAATGAGCTAGATGAGATCAGACAAGAAGCAATTCTAAGAACTGATCTAGTTCAATATCAAAGGACTAAATGGCATGACAAATATATCAAAGAAAAGAAGTTTCAAGAAGGAGATTGGGCATTGTTATTTGATTCCAAGTTTAAAGATTTTCAAGGGAAATTTCAGACTCATTGGCTTGGGCCATATGAGATTGACAAGATCTTTAGCAATGGAGCTGTAAGAATCAAGACCATTGATGAGTTTCAAACTCCTCTTATTGTGAATAGCCATAGATTGAAAGTTTATCATAAGCCACTCTCAAAAGAGGATTTTGTCAAAATGTTTCAAGAAAGTTCTGCAATCAGGCTGGTACAGAAGAATTCTTCTTCTCCACCAACCTAGTTTTTGTTCTTTTCAGTTAAAAAAAAATAAAAATAAAAATAAAAAATGGTATAAGCCTGAAAACCAATCATTGATTGGCAGTCTTATGCAGAAAATATAGGGTGAAAATCAGGAACACCTGACACTCTATATTTTCCAAAAAAATCTCTCTTTCATTTTTCACAAGTTTTGTGACCACCCACTCCATTCCATTCCACTTCATTCCACTTCATTTCATTCCACTTCATTCCACTTCCATTTCATTCCATTCCATCCGTAAAAATCTTTTTCATGATATTTCTATAATCCTTCAGTGAACAATTATTTCCCTGTTCAGCAAGTAATATTGTCTCGGTTACATGGTGAGATACATTTCATGGTTGACTCCCTGTTCCGCAACTGAAGCACTCATTCGCATTTCTACTCTGTTAACAAAGAGAATGTACAATCGGATATTATTGCCATAATTAGAAAATGAAATAAGGTGGGGATCAATACACGGGCATTGAAGACACCAATGGAGATCAATTGAATTTGAAGACCAAGAAAAAATTAAAAATTCCAACGGTATGAATAAAATTTATTTCAAATAGCATTGAAAAACACGTTTTTATATAGTTTTGAACCATGAGCTCTATCCATTACGCGCAATGATTATATTGACAGTTCCGTAACCGTTCACGATCTCCATATTATCCTCTTGCATTCATTCACAAACGGTTTCATCATTAAAATTCTGATTTTCACTCATGTTCCAATATCCCACCGGAGACGTATTTGATTTGACCAAGGACTCTTGCAGCCGCATAAATCCATAACCGTTGATTGAAATGTGTTCATATTTATTGCGCAGCCACCAAAATTCAAAACGCTGCCGAATGTGTTATACTTTGTTAATCTCTTTGTCGTGTCTCTGCCGTGTTTATGAAACCCCACTCTGCTCATTCTCACTCTCGGATATCTACCCACTGTCTCACTCCATTTCATTCCTTTTGCTCATTCTCACTCCCAGATATCTACCCACAGTCTCACTCCATTCCGTTTATGGTGCTCATTCCCATTTTATGATACATCCCCCCAGCCATTGTGCTCATTCCTGTGCATTCAACCATTCTATTCCCATTTGAAACCCTCACGAAGGAAATTTGTGAAGAACGAAGAAAAGAGAAATGGGTAAAATTGCTAAGGCAGACGGAAGGACCGAAGTTTATAGAGGGATATCCGCAAGCCAAAGAGATGACAGAGAAACACAAATTGGGCACGTTTTGTGAGAAATTCGGAGGGTTATCACAAAGTTGCAAAACCATTTGCAAGGTCGTTTGATGGCTTGGAAGCGGAGATTGGAGACCTTAAGTTTGCGGTCAATGAAGCATATATAGCAACAACCACGGAACTCCTTCAGGAGGGAGAGCGTTGGTTTAAAAATAAAAGCATCAGTGATGAAGCATGGAGAACAATCTTACGAAACCAAGGTATGGACATAGCTGTTTTTAAAAGAGGAATTCCTGTGCATGCATTGAAAGAAGAATGGGCTACTTTACTGCTAGTTGTTCAGAAATTCATTACATTTGAAGGCCGTTTTGGGTCCATGTATATGTACCATACCAGGCTATTGATGATTTTTCTAGAAAATCAAGCTCTCAATCTTCCATATTTTCTGTTAAATAGCTTGAAGAAAATGGCTGTGACTGTTCAGAAACACTTAGGAGATGTAGAACCCCATCTATATCACCACGGCCTTGTAAAAATTCTGATTGAAAAGGAGTTAAAGGAAAAGAAAGACACATGGGAACAATTTCTAGTTATAAATTTCTTTGAGGAACCTCAGGAAATTCCTGAAGGTAGTTCAACAAGAAGGAGTAGAAGAAAAAGAATAAATGTTGAAACCCAAATTACTCCTACTCAGGAAATTCCCACAGCTAGCACAGCAAGAAGAAGTAGGAGGAAAAGAACAATTGATGAAATCCAAAATACTCCTACTAATACTATGGAAAGAACTGATAGGGAAGAGAGACTGGTAAAAAGGAAGAAGAAGGAAATCAAGGGTAAGAAGCCAATAACACCAAAAGAAAGAGAAACTATTGAGGCTGTACATAAAACTCCTTCTTCTGAAGAAGAAGATCATCAAGTGCTATCAGAAAGATTAGTTTATCTTCAAAAACGGTCATCCATGCCCAAGAAGACAGAAAAAGGAAAACAAAAACAAAAGGATAGTGTACCACAGCATGTGAGGAGAAGCAGCAGACTTAAGGGGAAATTGAGAAAAACGCAAATTAAGGGTCCTCATTTCATTGATTTGGGTGAGGAGACATCTGAACAGTCCCCAACTGACCATAGTCCATCTAAGTCAGTTAGTGAACCTGGTTCATTTCATTCCCAATCAGACAATGAGCATACTCCATCCTATTCTCAGCAAAATATTGATGTAAGCCCTCCTCGGCCAGATTTTGAACATAACTCTCCTTCACAGCATTTTGGGGACAGCCCAATAAAAATGACACCTGAAATAGACCCCAAGCAGCAAGAAGTATATGACTATATAGAATCTTTGGAAAAGGCAGCCACAGGTCCAAGTACTTCTTCCATTCAGCCTCATACATTGCAGGATGATTTAGTTCAATCATTAAAACAGGAAATTTTTGAGCTGGAGCTTTTAAATAGGCACATCAAAAATGAAAATGAAACATTGAAAGAATAAGGCAAAATGGACAAGATCATCCATGATAATACTATGTTACATTTGGGAATATGGCAAAAGAAGAATAAGAAATTGAAAAGGAAATGCCAGAAATTGAGCAGAGCACTTGTAAATATCAAATTTAGGTGCTTAATGAAGAAACCCAGAATGATGGCAGTACCAAGAAAGAAGAGGAGAGGATTGGATGTGTTGGCTGAAGTATCAAGGCACATGAATTGAAGAAAGAGTATCAAAATTTTGGTTGCATGAGGACATGCAACACCTTCACAGTGGGGGTATGTTGGGTCCCAAATTTGCATCTTTTCCATACATTTTTCCATACCTTTTTCACTCACCTAAACCTCCCAAATTGTCAATATCATGTGCAAAAGAGCATCTAACATGGTTTTTAATTATATTTTTGTGTTTGCTATTTGATCTAGATTTTGTTCATTCAGCTGCAGAATCTTGCCACTTTCCGCAGCTGCTGCAACTTTCCACAGCTATTTTGTGAAACTCTATGCTACAGGTGTCTACAAGGGAAACGAGCCACATGGGCAGGTCAGGAATGACGTGGACATGGTTCGTGTCCTATTGGTTCAGGCAAACTCATCCAAAGAAGCCGCGGTCAAAGGCGTCCACATGGAAGTCAACCATGGAGTTTCATGTCGGCCGGACTCTGTTTCGTGTCACATAAAGATCCATACGGCCGTTTCTAAGCCTGCGGAGGATAAATCGACATCTGTACAGGGCTCTAGAGTCGAATTCAAGCATCCACCTCTCGTAGATTTACTTTCCAACACGGCCATGCTCCTATATCCGTGGACGTAGTGGTCTACGTGCTCTCCACTAGCATGAACTTTAGGAAACAGTTATAGTTTGTTGTTATATATAATGCGTTTGCATACGCATATGGAGTTAGTCGATATTAGTGAATGTAGTCTCTGTTATATTTTGATTAGTCTGCTCTGTAGTGATTACGCTGCACTTGTGCCGTAACATTACCATTCTGTAATGATTGCTTTTTAATATGAGAAGACTCTGTTTTTCAACTTAATTCGTATTTGAGGACCGTTGCCAAGGCTGGTGTAGAGGGCCCCTGCTCAGCTAAGGTTTTGTGCATTAGTGTATAATTTTAATTTCATTCCATTGTGTCATAATCCATTCATATGTTCATATATTGCATTTGTTTCATTTCTGTTTATACACTTCCATAACTTCCATTTCATTTTTGTCTTTCATGCTTTATGATTGTTAATCACTGATCAATGTTCTTGTTTCAGGTTATAGATAGGCAGCCCGGGCATTTTCATAGCTTTTTGACTAATGACATGGAACTAACATTGTTCTGCTGCTAGTTTGCTTTTCATAGCTTTTGTTTAATTTCAGTATTGCTTTGTTCATTTCAGTTTTGTTTATCTGCTTCAATAGTTAAATTTAGATATACTAATATGCTCATAGCATCTTCAGTTACCTCCGAAAGCCACAGCTGGACTGATGGTGAGGGATTGTATTATGAGATGTGTAGTTTAGTATTAGTTTCTTTTCTGCAAATTTAGATATATTAAGCTGCTCATAGCATCTTCAGTTGCCTCCGAAAGCCACAGCTGGACTGATGGTGAGGGATTTCATTATGAAATGTGTAGTTTAATATTAGTTCCTTTTCTACAAATTTAGATATATTAAATCATGCATGACATCTTCGGTTGCCTCCGAAAGCCACAGCTGGACTGATGGTGAGGGATTGAATCATGAGTGTATGGTTTAGTATTAGTTCACTTTCTGCAAATTAAATATCAGTTACTCAAGTTGTTTATGATTACTTCCGAAAATCATAGCTGGACTAATGATGAAGGGTCAGAAGATAAATTGATGTAATCTGATTTAGATTTATTTTGTTGCAATTTTGAATTTCCTTAAGCATAGTTCTTTTGTGTTTAGTTGGCAGCAAGAATAGTTTAGTTTTCATGCTCACTAGTTTATTGTTTTGATTTATTAGATTAGCAGCACCTTTTCATTTCAGCAGCACATTTTCATTTTCCTTCTTAAGTCTTGTCATTGTAAATTTCAAATTGCTTTTTAAAATTTCAAGTTGGTAAATCATTATAGGGGATATCACTTCCTTGAACAAACATAACCAAACTTGTTTTCATCTTAGAATTTCCATTTCACCTTAGAAAACCAAAAACGACAAAAAAGTTAAGAAATAGGTTATCTTGCACATATAGTGCGCCGCACTTCATCAGCTTACGATTCCCGGATTGAAAAATTAAATGCAGCAATTTAGGACACACTAAATTGACCAAACATTTTGGCGCCGTTGCCGGGGAAGTGTAACTAGGTAGCCAATTTCTTAAAAAAAAAAAACATAAAATCATTAAAGAAGGGAAAACTTGATAACTTCTTGAAGTATGCTCTCCTCTTGCACCTAGTGTGATCTGGAGGATCAGAAAAGAGAGTTATTGGTTTAGTAATTTCTTAAGTATGCTCTCTTCTTGCACCTAGTGTGATCTGGAAGATCAGAAAGAGAATTATTAGCCCAATTTTTATTTTTATTTTTTATTTTTATTTTTTAAATAAAAAATAAAAAATGACATGCATAGAGCAAGAGATTCTAGGGAAAGGTTTATAGCTAAAGCCAAGAGTTCGATTTTCATAACTCCATCTTCTTCAAGGCATAGACCAGATTCACCACCATCTACCCCTAGCCTTAAGATTTTTGGAAGTCAAGGAACAGCTGAATTAGAAGATTCTCCTATACCACCTACTAAAACCCACTTAGAAAACAAAGAGACTTTCTCTCATCCTTCCTTGGTAGAAGAACTAGAGGACTATAAGGACTCTAAAGAAACTATCATGGCAGAGGAAGTAATAAATAGAGGTGGAGGTAGAAGAGGAGGAAACAATGGAGATAACAATGGTGAAGAAAATAATGGTAGAAATAGGGAAGGAAACAATTTGCTTGGATTCCCTATAGTTGATGAGGAAACTCATGCAACAATGAAAAATATCTCACCATCTGTTCTCCCTAACTTTTATGGATTGCGAAGTGAGGATCTTGAAACATTTCTGTTTGAGTTTGAAGTAGTGTGCCGAACTTATGACTATATGGAAGATTCTCAAAAACTCAAACTGTTTCCTTCAACATTGAAGGGATCTGCTTTGAAATGGTTCATGGGATTAGCCACTCAATCTATCGGGACTTGGAATGAAATGAAACAAACATTTTTGGATAGATACTTGGACTATTGTATGCCCACCAATCACAAGGATGAGGTATTCAAAATGATGCAAAAAGAAGATGAAAATTTGGAAGACTTACTTGAAAGATTTCAATACAACTTGAAAAGAGAAAAGATGAGAAATTTAAATGATGAAACCTTGAAAGCCCTCATATTAAAAGCCATTAGAGATGAATGGATAGACATTTTAAACATGACGGGGAAAGGAGACATTTCTCAACTTCCACTTCGTGATATAACAGAATTATGTATCCATCTCTCAAGGGGAAAATCTAAAACTGGAAAAGGGCCTAGGGATCCTTCTCTTATTAGGGCTAACAAATCTATATTTGGAAACAGTGACGAAGAGAACAACATATGCCGTGGGGATTTAAAACTGATATACTTAGGAATAACAGCCAGCATGTGACCTTAGTGAAAGTAAGCAAACAGTACTTTGTCACATCTTTTGTCATGTGGAAACATGCACAAGGAATGTCCCTTGGATGAAAAAGTTGTAGAAACATGTATGATTTTCTCAGAGAATCATGAGATCAAGGATTGTCCTTCCATTCCTGGACTCAAAGCTGTTTTTCAAGAAGATCCAAATTTAGTAGAATCTCTCTGTTTTGTTGCAAGGAGACCTTGGCAGGGACAACAAACTCAAGGGTTTAACAACCCTATGAATTATCAAACCCAACCAAATTGGAATCCTTGGCAACAACCTTGGCCCCAACATCAAATTCATATCAGCCATGGGTACAAGGGATGCAAAATCCTTATGGGAGATTTGCTCAATTTTATCAATATCCTCCATCTTTTCAAAATCAACAAGCTCCACAACTTCCAAGCCCAAATCCACAACTTTCATTGCCATTTCCACAACAACCTTCTCAACAAAATACAAATCCTCAACTCATGCTCCCATACCAACAGAAGACAAATCAACTTCCAGCTCAGCCATTGCCAAATCCTAACAATAAGAATCCTCAGAATACTTATATGGTAGAAGGACAACAATTTCCTACCTATATGATTGTTCCTCTCAATGATGTACAACTCAGATCTGGTAGAGTTTTAGAAAAACCTTCTATAGAGATTCAAGAGCAAGATACCTCTGAGGAGGACTCTCTTCAAGTTAATAAGGGTTCTGAGGAAGAGTCTCTTCAAAATTCAAGCATGCAAAAAGAAAAAGAAAAGTTAACACCCACAACTCCTATAGTTGAGCAACTTGCATCTTCATCTATGCCTCCTTTTCCGGAAAGACTACAAATTGATAAGGGGGTGGAAAAACAAATCTTGTTGCCTAACTATGACTTTCTAGATGAATTGAAGAATGTTTGTATCAAGATTCCATTGCTACAAGCCATTCGAGAAATTCCTATTCTAGCAAAAACCATAAAGGAGTTGAGTTTCAAAAGACCAGGAAGAAAACTAAAAGACACAAGAAGAATCCACCTGGTAGGAAAGATTGCAGATATTATGATGGGAAAAATTACCATGCAGAAGTATGTAGATCCAGGAAGTCCAATTGTCAGGACACATATAAATGGGATAGAAATTCCAAACACATTGATTGACTTAGGGGCTGCTATCAACATTATGAGTAGACAGACTATGGAACAGTTAAAACTTCCTAACCTTCTTTTTACACCTACTTTATTGCAACTTGCAGATCGATCGGTTATTAAACCAGATGGTGTATTAGAAGATATTTAAGTCTCCTTAGATTCTTGGGAATATCCAGTAGACTTTATGATTTTGACTCCCAAGAATAATCTAGGAGGACATCCAATTATCTTAGGAAGACCTTGGCTAGCCACAGCGGATGCTTTTATTAGTTGTAGATTTGGAGACATGTACATTTCAAATGGTAATTCGACAAAGAAATTCAATTTGTATCCTCCAGCAAGAGCAATCACAGAAATAGGAGACAATGAATGGGTTGATGATGAGAACACTATACAACCTGTCTTTACCATTTCTGAAATTAGTGAGGATAGTCAAATTCTGAACACATTAGAAAATTTTGAGACATCTTGAGAATATGACCCCACACAATTTCAGTTGGAATCTGACATAGAATATTTATCATCTAGACAAATGTCTCTTTACTCTATGGAAGAGTTTGGTAATTCTGCTATTGAGATTTTTCCAGAAAAAACATTGAATATCAACAAACATTTGGAGAAGTCACAACAAGAAGAACTAACTAGAATCTTGCAAAAACATTCTACTGCATTTGCATGGGAGTATACTGACATGAAGGGTATTGATCCTAAGACTTGCATCCATCATATCTATATTGAGGAAAATAGTAGACCAATCGGACAACCTCAAAGAAGGATGAATCCAAATCTTAGGGAGATAGTGAAAGAAGAGCTCCAAAAACTTCTCAATGTAAACTTCATTTATCCAATTTGAGATAGCCGATGGGTTTCTCCTTTGGTTATAGTACCTAAAAAGAATGGTAAATGGAGGGTATGCATTGATTACAGGGAATTGAACAAAGCAACTTTGAAGGATCACTTTCCTTTGCCTTTTATTGATCGGGTATTAGATACATTAGCAGGTAAAAAGTACTTTTCATTTTTGGATGGTTTTAGTGGCTATAATCAAATTCAGGTAGCACCTGAAGATCAAGATAAGACCACATTTACTTGTCCATGGGGAACTTTTTCCTATCGAGTGCTTCCTTTTTGGTTATGTAATGCACCTGCAACATTCCAAAGAGCAGTACTAGGAATTTTTTCTGATCTAATCCATGATTGTGTAGAGGTTTATATGGATGATTTTACAGTTTACGGTAATTCATTTGAAGAGGCATTAGAAAATTTGGAAAAAGTTCTTATAAGATGTAAAGAAACAAACCTTTCATTAAGCCATGAAAAATTCTTTATGATGTTTACTGAAGGGATTGTTTTGGGGCATCATATTTCGAGAGATGGGATTAAGGTTGATAGATCAAAAGTTGAAGTCATCTCCAAGTTACCTATTCCAAATTGTCAAAGAGATGTTAGAAGTTTTCTAGGATTTACTGGTTACTATAGAAGATTTATAGAAAACTTCACTAAAATAGCATCTCCACTCTTCAAATTGCTTACAAAAGACTGCGAATTTAAATGGGATCCTGATTGTCAATCAGCCTTTGAAACTTTGAAAACAAGAATATCTGAAGCACCTATCTTGAGAGGACCAAATTGGAAACTCCCTTTCCATATTTCTACGGATGCTTCAGATACAGCTCTAGGAGCTGTGTTGGGTCAAAAATATTTAGTTCCTTATGCCATTTATTATACCAGTAAAAATTTGACTCCCACAGAGTTGAACTATACTGTGACTGAAAAAGAGTTTTTCGCTGTTGTTCATGCAATTAATAAGTTTAGACATTACATAACAGGCTATGAAACTTTTATTCATACTGACCATTCTGCAATTAGATATTTAATGAACAAACCTGTTACTAATGGCAGAGTAACAAGATGGCTTTTACTTTTGCAATAATTCAATATTACTGTGTTGGATAGACCAGGAAAACAGAATACAGTAGCTGATTTCTTGTCTAGGATTCAGAATACTAAAGAAGATTCTCCTGTAGAAGATAAATTTCCTGATGAATACTTGTTTGCATTAACTATTAAGACCCCTTGGTATGCAGATATTGCTAACTATTTGGTTACAGGGAAACTACCTTCACATTTATTTCCAAGAGAAAAACGAAAAATTATTCAGGAGAGTTCAAAATATTCATGGATTTCTAACGAATTGTTTAAAACAGGGCCAGATCTTGTGATCAGAAGATGTGTCGGGGAAGATGAAATGCCTGATATTCTTAAGGCATGTCATGATGAACCATGCGGCGGACACTTTGCGGACAAAAGGACGGCCTATAAAATCCTTTCCTTGGGATATTATTGGCCTTCTCTCTTCAAAGATGCAAAACAATTTGTCAAAAGGTGTGATAGCTGCCAAAGAGTAGGGAAACCTACCCTTTCAAATGAAATGCCATTGCAAACACAGGTACTCATTGAACCCTTTGAAAAATGGGCTTTAAATTTCATTGGACCTATTAATCCACCATCTAAGCAAAAGAAGTATATATTGGTTTGCACTGATTATGTTACTAAATGGGTAGAAGCTAAAGCATTAGTATCTGCTACTGAAAATTCAGTTGTTCATTTTCTTCATGAGGATATTTTTACTCGCTTTGGTGTTCCAAGAGAAATTGTAACAGATCAGGGGAGCCAATTCACATCAAATTTGGTGGAGAAGTTGATGGAAGAATACAAAATCAAGCACAGAAGATCTACTCCTTACCATCCACAAGCAAATGGTCAAGTGGAGTCCACAAGCAAAGTTCTTGAAAGTATCATCACCAAAACTGTTCATCTACATAGAAGAGATTGGGCAGAAAGGCTTCCAGAAGCCTTGTGGGCCTACAGAACTACATGGAGGAATACAACGGGACATTCTCCCTATGAACTTGTTTATGGGAAAGAAGTCTTGCTCCCCATTGAGTTCCAAGTCAAGACCTTCAAGATAGCAGTTCAGTTGGGGATGGACTTATCAGAAGCCCAAAAGCATAGAATGGAGCAGTTGAATGAGCTAGATGAGATCGGACAAGAAGCAATTCTAAGAACTGATCTAGTTCAATATCAAAGGACTAAATGGCATGACAAATATATCAAAGAAAAGAAGTTTCAAGAAGGAGATTGGGCATTGTTATTTGATTCCAAGTTTAAATATTTTCAAGGGAAATTTCAGACTCATTGGCTTGGGCCATATGAGATTGACAAGATCTTTAGCAATGGAGCTGTAAGAATCAAGACCATTGATGATTTTCAAACTCCTCTTATTGTGAATGGCCATAGATTGAAAGTTTATCATAAGCCACTCTCTAAAGAGGATTTTGTCAAGATGTTTCAAGAAAGTTCTGCAATCAGGCTGGTACAGAAGAATTTTTCTTCTCCACCAGCCTAGCTTTTGTTTTTCATTTAAAAAAAAAAAAAAAAAAAAAAAAAAATGGTATAAGCCTGAAAACCAATCATTGATTGGCAGTCTTATGCAGAAAATATAGGGTGAAAATCAGGAACACCTGACACTCTATATTTTCCAAAAAAATCTCTCTTTCATTTCACAAGCTTTGTCACCATCCACTCCATTTCATTCCACTTCATTCCATTTCATTTCATTTCATTTCACTTCATTCCACTTCATTTCATTCCATTCCATCAATAAAAATCTTTTTCATGACCATTTCCATATGGTCATTTGTCATTTGTTCATTTCTATTCAACCAAGTAATAGCTGTGTCAGTTTCCGCAGCTGACATCTGTTTCCGCAGCTGACTCCAGTTTCCGCAGCCAGAAGCAGATTCCACAGCTACTACTCTGTTTTCAAAGAGAATGTACAATCAGATGTTATTGCCATAATTAGAAAATAAAATGCAGGTGAGAGGATCAATGGAGCATTCAAGACACCAATGGAGATCAATTAGTTGAAGACCAAAGGAAAAGGTAAAGATTCCAACGGTATGAATAAAATTTATTTCAAATAGCATTGAAAAACACGTTTTTATATAGTTTTGAACCATGAGCTCTATCCATTACGCGCAATGATTATATTGACAGTTCCGTAACCTTTCACGATCTCCATATTATCCTCTTGCATTCATTCACAAACGGTTTCATCATTAAAATTCCGATTTTCACTCATGTTCCAATATCCCACTGGAGACGTATTTGATTTGACCAAGGACTCTTGCAGCCGCATAAATCCATAACCGTTGATTGAAACGTGTTCATATTTATTGCGCAGCCACCAAAATTCAAAACGCTGCCGAATGTGTTATACTTTGTTAATCTCTTTGTCGTGTCTCTGCTGTGTTTACGAAACCCCACTCTGTTCATTCTCACTCCCAAATATCTATCCACTGTTTCACTCCATTTCGTTCCTTTTGCTCATTCTCACTCCCGGTTATCTACCCACAGTCTCACTCCATTCCGTTTATGGTGCTCATTCCCATTTTATGATACATCCCCACAGCCATTGTGCTCGTTCCTGAACATTCAACCATTCTACTTCCATTTGAAACCCTCACGAAGTCAAATTTGTGAAGAACAGAAAAGAGAAATGGGTAAATTGCTAAGAGCAGAGCCGGAAGGACCAAAGTTTATAGAGGGATATCCGCAAGCAAAAGAGATATTGAAGAAAGCAAATTGGCTGCGTTTTATTCAGAAATTCAGAGGTTATCACAAAGAAGTTACGAAAGCATTTGCAAGGTCGTTTGATGGCTCGGAAGCAGAGATTGGAGACCTCAAGTTTGCGGTCAATGAAGCATCTATATCAACAGCCACGGAACTTCTTCAGGAGGGAGAGCGTTGGTTCAAAAATAAAAGCATCAGTGATGAGGCATGGAGAACAATCTTACGAAACCAAGGTATGGATATAACTGTTTTTAAAAGAGGAATTCTTGTGCATGCATTGAAAGAAGAATGGGCCACTTTATTGCTAGTTGTTCAGAAATTCATTACATGTGAAGGCCGTTTTGGGTCCATGTACATGTACCATACCAGGCTATTGATGAATTTTCTAGAAAATCAAACTCTCAATCTCCCATATTTTCTATTCAATAGCTTGAAAAAAATGGCTGTGACTGTTCAAAAACACTTAGGAGATGTAGAGCCTCATCTATATCACCACGGCCTTATAAAAATTCTGATTGAAAAGGAGTTAAAGGAAAGAAAAGACACATGGGAACAATTTCTAGTTAGAAATTTCTTTGAGGAACCTCAGGAAATTCCTGAAAGTAGTTTAACAAGAAGGAGTAGAAGAAAAAGAATAAATGTTGAAACCCAAATTACTCCTACTCAGGAAATTCCCGCAGCTAGCACATCAAGAAGAAGTAGGAGGAAAAGAAAAATTGATGAAATCCAAAATACTCCTACTAATACTATGGAAAGAACTGATAGGGAAGAGAGACTGGTAAAAAGGAAGAAGAAGGAAATCAAGGGTAAGAAGCCAATGATACCAAAAGAGAAAGAAACTATTGAGGCTGTACATAAAACTCCTTCTTCTGAAGAAGAAGATCATCAAGTGCTATCAGAAAGATTAGTTTATCTTCAAAAACAATCATCCATGCCCAAGAAGACAGAAAAAGGAAAACAAAAACAAAAGGATAGTGTACCACAGCGTGTGAGGAGAAGCAGCAGACTTAAGGGAAAATTGAGAAAAACGCAAATTAAGAGTCCTCATTTCATTGATTTGGGTGAGGAGACATCTGAACAGTCCCCAACTGACCATAGTCCATCTCAGTCAGTTAGTGAACCTGGTTCCTTTCATTCCCAATCAGACAATGAGCATACTCCATCTTATTCTCAGCAAAATATTGATGTAGGCCCTCCTCGGCCAGATTTTGAACATAATTCTCCTTTACAGCATTTTGGGGACAGCCCAATGAAAATGACACCGGAAGTAGACCCCAAGCAGCAGGAGGTATATGACTATATAGAATCCTTGGAAAAGGCAGCCACAGGTCCAAGTACTTCTTCCATTCAGCCACATACATTGCAGGATGATTTGGTCCAATCATTAAAACAGGAAATTTTTGAGCTGGAGCTTTTAAATAGGCACATCAAAAATGAAAATGAAACATTGAAAGAACAAGGCAAGTTGGACAAGATCATCCATGATAATACTATGTTACATTTGGGAATATGGCAGAAGAAGAATAAGAAATTGAAAAGGAAATGCCAGAAATTGAGCAGAGCACTTGTAAATATCAAATTTAGGTGCTTAATGAAGAAACCCAGAATGTTGGCAGTACCAAGGAAGAAGAGGAGAGGATTGGATGTGCTGGTTGAAGTGTCAAGGCAAATGAACTGAAGAAAGAGTATCAAAATTTTGGTTGCATGAGGACATGCAACACCTTCACAGTGGGGGTATGTTGAGTCTCAAATCTGCATCTTTTCCATACACTTTTCCATACCTTTTTTCACTCACCTGAACCTCCCAAGTTGTCAATATCATGTGCAAAAGAGCATCTAACATGGTTTTTAATTATATTTTTGTGTTTGCTATTTGATTTAGATTTTGTTCATTCAGCTACGGAATCTTGCCACTTTCCGCAGCTGCTGCAACTTTCCGCAGCTATTTTGTGAAACTCTATGCTACAGGTGTCTACAAGGGAAACGAGCCACATGGGCAGGTCAGGAATGACGTGGACATGGTTCGTGTCCTATTGGTTCAAGCAAACTCATCCAAAGAAGCCGCGGTCAAAGGCGTCCACATGGAAGTCAACCATGGAGTTCATGTCGGCCGGACTCTGTTTCGTGTCACATAAAGATCCATACGGCCGTTTCTAAGCCTGCGGAGGATAAATCGACATCTGTACAGGGCTCTAGAGTCGAATTCAAGCATCCACCTCTCGTAGATTCACTTTCCAACATGGCCATGCTCCTATATCCGTGGACGTAGTGGTCTACGTGCTCTCCACCAGCATGAACTTTAGGAGACAGTTATAGTTCGTTGTTATATATAATGCGTTTGCATACGCATATAGAGTTAGTTGATATTAGTGAATGTTAGTCTCTGTTATCTTTCGCTCTGTAGTGTGATTACGCTGCACTTGTGCCGTAATATTACCATTCTGTAATGACTGCTTTTTAATATAAGAAGACTCTGTTTTCCAACTTAATTCGTATTTGAGGACCGTTGCCAAGGCTGGTGTAGAGGGCCCCTGCTCAGCTAAGGTTTTGTGCATTAGTGTATAATTTTAATTTTGTTTCTTTAGAGATCATTGTGTCATAATCCATTCATATGTTCATATATTGCATTTGTTTCATCTCTGTTTATACATTTCCATAATTTCCATTTCATTTCTGTCTTTCATGCTTTATGATTGTTAATCACTGATCAGTGTTCTTGTTTCAGGTTATAGATAGGCAGCCCGGGCATTTTCATAGCTTTTTGACTAATGACATGGAACTAACATTGTTCTGCTGCTAGTTTGCTTTTCATAGTTTTTGTTTAATTTTAGTATTGCTTATCTGCTTCAATAGTTAAATTTAGATATACTAATCTGCTCATAGCATCTTCAGTTACCTCCGAAAGCCACAGCTGGACTGATGGTGAGGGATTGTATTATGAGATGTGTAGTTTAGTATTAGTTTCTTTTCTGCAAATTTAGATATATTAAATCATGCATGACATCTTCGGTTGCCTCCGAAAGCCACAGCTGGACTGATGGTGAGGGATTGAATCATGAGTGTATGGTTTAGTATTAGTTTACTTTCTGCAAATTTAGATATATTAAATCATGCATGACATCTTCAGTTGCCTCCGAAAGCCACAGCTGGACTGATGGTGAGGGATTGAAGTATGAGTGTGTAGTTTGATATTAGTTTCTTTTCCTGCAAATTAGATATCAGATTACTCAAGTTGTTTATGGTTACCTCCGAAACTAATGATGAAGGGTCAGAAGATAAATTGATGTAATCTGATTTAGATTTATTTTGTTGCAATTTTGAATTTCCTTAAGCATAGTTTCTTTTGTGTTTAGTTGGCAACAAGAATAGTTTGGTTTTCATGTTCACTAGTTTACTGTTTTGATTTATTAGATTAGCAGCACCTTTTCATTTCAGCAGTACACTTTTACTTTCTTTCAAGTCTTGTCATTGTAATTTTCAATTTGCTTTTAAAGTTTCAAGTTGGTAAATCATTAAAGGGGATATCACTTCCTTGAACAAATATAACCAAACTTGTTTTCATTTTAGAATTTCCATTTCACCTTAGAAAAACCAAAAACGACAAAAAGTTAAGAAATAGGTTATCTTGCACATATAGTGCGTCGCACTTCATCAGCTTACAATTCCCGGATTGACAAATTAAATGCAGCAATTTAGGACACACTAAATTGACCAAACAGACACTACGCGTGGTGTTACATACCATTACTTGTGCTGCGGGATCGCAAGCACCGCATGAAGCAATGAAGACACAATTGCTTCTTGCTGTGGACTGCATGGCACCGATCCTCTTTAACTGGGCAGAGGCGGTGACCATAAACATGAAGCTCAAATTAACCAAGTGCAAGAAGACCAAACTAAAACAATTTGGTTATGGATCCATCTTGGTATTGTTCTTCTTGGAAAGATTACCAATTTTTCAGCGAAAGGAGGTTATAGTACCGAATCCACCAGCGAGAGTACCTCAGATGGCTTGATGGGCAACACTGATGCCAAGGGTAGGGGGCAGCCAACAGATGTCTTGGAGGCCGAAATTTTTCGATTGGCTCCATCGCCAACTGATTGTCATGGAGGATTGGCCCTACTCTGGAACAAACTTCACTAGTGACCGAGACCTCCCACTCTCGGAGGGAGAATATTGGGACAAATATTTGGGTAAGTCTCAATTTTTGAATTTTATGAGTATTATGATTTTTTGTTTATGTATGTTCTGACACTAAATCCCTGTGATACAGATGTTGGCCCAGAAAGACCTGCCGGCATGTCACCGATATCGAGGCGAGTCCCTCGTGATTTCAACCCTCAAGGTGAGGGCAGCGAGGAAGATGAGATAGTGTGCAACCTAGAGGGGATCACCCGAGGATTCCCAGACTATGCACGTTTTGATGATGTTCCTTGCGCCTATCAGAGACACACTGTAGGAGTGTCTAGCCAAATCCACCGCTTGCTAAGGTGGCTAGTATGAGCCGTGACATGTTATCACGAGCATCATGCTGATTAGACACCTAGGTTTATTTTATCTTCATATTTTTGCGAGACGTGATGTCTCGGGATGTAACAGAAACATACACATATTTTTTGACGTTATGATGCACACAGTTGCAAACATGCGATATATATATATATATATATATATATATATATATATATATATATATATATATATATATATATATATATATATATTTCCTTCCATGGATCTTTTTACATGTGATGATGCTTTTACAAATTATGAAAATGTCTATCTAATACAATGTTGGCCACTGTATCAGTTAACCTGTTCATTCGTCTAGGAATATGTTGATAAGTAAAAATCAAAATGTCTTTCCAACAAACGAATGCATAAATACAATCTCAGAATGTACAAATTTCTAACTGAATAATTATTATTGAGTTTTAGAACAACAAGCTGTGAATCTAGATTTACAATCAACACGCGTATATCGAGGTTAATTGCCTCGGTTAATAGCTCAATGACAATGCTATATTCAACGACATTGTTTGTAGTTCGTCCTAGACAAATACCTTGCAGGTCTATCAACTCACCAGTAGGATTATAAATTACCCAGGCTGCTGAAGACAAATTCCTGGTATTGCAGGAAGCACCATCCGTGAAACCAACATAAGGGGTAATAGACATCTGCACGATAAGCAAGACCCAATAAGCAAGAAAACGCTCACAAAGCACACCAAACCCAAAAACATGTACAAAAAATGAAAATAACACCTATGTACACCTGATATGCACAAATGACTCATGTATAATATTTTTTGAGATACAACCCATTCCTGTGCTGTTCAAGAGGATTGCCTTCGTAGTCAATAAGCTCATAGGCCCCATTTTGCAACACACGTTTAACGATGTAGGGCCCATGCCACATAGGTTGAAATTTACGTGCCCCCAACTTATCATGAGCTTGGTCATATAGGAGGACGAGATCTCCTTCAACGAAAGAACGAGGGAAACTGATTGATCAAAATGAGCTTCGACTCACTTCTTTTGTGCCTTGATGACCAAAGTAGTTAAGCGACGAGTTTCATCTAACCTCTCTAAGTAAAGGAGATGCTCTTCTTCCAGAGAAGTGTTAGGAAAAAATTCCACAACTAGCTTGAGCGAAGGTATTTCACATTCAATTAGGAGAGTAGCTTCCAGACCGTAAACCAACTGAAAAGGGGTGAATCCGGTCGCACTCTTCACTGAGGTCCACTATGCATAAAGAGATGAAAATAACATGAGATGCCAGTTTGATTTATGGATCCCAATCGTACGCTGAAGCATTGTGACAAGAACTTTGTTCACAACTTCAACCTGGCCATTGGCTTGAGGGTAGTACGGCGTTGAGCTGTCGTGACGCAGACCCAACTTAGAAGTCAACTCTGCCACCATATAATGCCGAAAATGGGAACCATGATCGGTAACAATGGCTTGAGGGACACAAAACCTAACAATAATATGATTGAAAATGAACTGAGCGACTATCTTACTATCAACGGCAAGTGTAGGCGTTGCTTCGGCCCATTTGGTGAAGTAGTCCACAACTATGATGATATAAGCGTGCCCCCCGGCTGAGTGAGGGTTACGCGTCATAAAATTGATGCCCCATTTGGAACTGGGACCAAAGTTAATGACAGGGTGAAGAGGAACAGGTAGCACACACATCTTGTGTTGATAAATTTGGCAATCATGGAATTTATGAACTGCAACAATACGGTCTTTGAAAATGGAAGGCCAAAAATACTCGACATGAAGTATCTTCTGTGCAGTAGTGTAACTAGACATGTGACCACCACAGGCGCCACTATGATAGTCATTCAACACTTTCTCAGCTTCCTCGAGGGTCAAACATCAGCAGAGTACCAAATCAAATCCAACACGATAGAGCTTATCTTCGACTATGCGATAAGGTTGCGAGTGATGCCGGATACGACAGTGGGCATCCTTTGTCAACTCAGAATAGAATGTGGAAGTCTAGAGATATACAATGATATCACTGTACCAGGGATCGAGAGTGATGATCAAGAAAAGTGTATCATTTGGAATATGGTCCTCAAAATGAGACAGAGTGGAGTCGGAAGGAAGGGAACAAATCAAATCAACAAAAACTAGAGATTTCTTTGATTTGGCAGCAGCAAATTCCAAATCAAAATCTTGGAGGATAATGATCCACTTCGAGTATTTTCCCCCTAGCAATTGTCGAGACAAAATATAGGTCATGGGGTTTTAATCAGAAATCACAGTCACTGTACGCAAAAGGATATAATGACGAAAGCGCTGGATGACCTAGACCGCAGCTAGTGCTAACTTCTCGACATGAGCATAACGTGTTTCAGGATCAAGAAGGTTACAAGACATGTAATAAATGACATGTTCATGACCGTCATCATCGTTTTGAACCAAAACCATGGCAATTGTACTAAAAGCGGTAGCTAAGTAGAGGGAAAAATCATGATGATAATTTGGAGGACGTAACAAAGGAGCGTTGACCAACAATGTCTTGAGTGTATCAAAAGATTTCTGAGCAACCTCATCCCAACAGAAAGGGACGTCCTGTTTCAAAAGTCGTGTATATCCTTTAGCTACTTTAGCATAATTTGGTATAAAATGGCGTAGAAAATTGGCCTTACCTTGTAGACTCTGCAACTGATGTAATGAGGACGGAGAAGGGAGATTAACAATGGCCTCAACCTTAATTGGATCGAGACGAATTCTATCTTTAGATACGATAAACCCTAAAAGTATACCGGAATCGACGCAGAAGACACACTTATGCGGATTAAGTCGAACGTTGTAGTGTCGACAACGAAGATGGTCCGGATGGTCTCTACGCTTAGCTAAATGAACCGGAAGGTCATCCAGGTAAGGCTGAATGATGTGATGAATGTCATGAAAAGCGTAGGACATCGCTCGCTGGAATGTGGCCTCGGCATTCCTCAAGCCAAAAGGGAGTTTCTTATATGCGAAGGTACACCAAGGACAGATAAAAGCCGTCTTATGTTGATCGGCCGAGAGAATGTTAATCTGATTATACCTAGAAAAGTCATCCATAAGGGAAAAAATCTCACTCTTGGCATAGTCATTAATCATTTGATTGAAGGGAGTGGGATAATTATCCTTAGGATAGGCCTGATTTATGTCACGATAATCAACACAGACATAGATAGTTCCTTGTTTCTTATCGACAAGAATGATGTTCAAAAACCAATCTGTCAAGGGAATTGGATAGATGAAACCAGCTTTGAGAATTTTTTCAACTTCACTTTTAATGGCTTCAGCCTTTCTAGGGTGCACCAGACGAAGACGCTAGCGAACAGGCTTCGAACCAGGATAGGTAGGTATTTCATGCACCAATATACTAGGATCAATGTCGGGCATTTCTTCGTAGGACCATGTGAAAATATCATGAAATTCATGGAAAAGGCTAGTGTAAACTTGGACTTCATCGGAAGAACAAGTGACTCCCACATGAATGTGCTCAACAATTCCTGGCTTCATGGAAATGTCAATAGGCATTGTTTGTGTGATATTGCTCAAGTTGCCTTCTTTGAAGACTTCATGTGTCAAAATTGGTGTTTGAAGTGAAGGAGAAGGGACTTGAGACATAAAACGCTCAAGACATGTAGACATAGCCCCAAGGCCAGGCATAAAAGAAGAACGATGATGACTATCATCCCATGAAAAATCTTCGAGAGACATGGTTTCCATTATAGCCTCGTTGGAAGGAAACACTTATTTCAAAGGATCAGGCGAATCTGAATCACCAAACTAGGGGGATTGAGAATACACATCAAGAGAAAAGTTCAAAAGAGCACCATCAGAAGGTGAAGCATTCGATGCAGCAATAAGTTCACAATAATCGATTACAATCGGAATCGAAGGTATCGAATCTCCATATGAATTGACCTATTCAGGTGAAGGGATAATCCATAGGTCATTCAACCGAGAGATCATATTAATTTGAACAGTATTTGGTGATGAAAGGGGGAAAATACCCATGAGGGCTGGATCCTTGAAGAGACCCGGACCAACGCTCTCGAAGGGATTAGGAATCTTATCCACATATGGAACGTTGTTCTCGGAAGAAGAGGTGAAGAATGACAATTGATCGACAGTAACTATTTTTCCTTCGTGTGGAAATTTCAAAACACGGAAGAGGGTGGACGGAATGCAAAGCATAGCGTGAGTCCAAATGCGACCGACTAGAAGATTGTAATTGAGTTTAGCGTCAACTACTTCTACTTTAACATTGACTATCTTCCCTTTCAATGTAATCGTAAAACTTGCGAGAACACCCAAAGGTTTTGATTCCCTTCCATCAAATTCTTCAAGGGCATTTGGCGAGGAATTTATGGCTGAGAACCAATGGCCTTCCAGCACGAAGTTTACATGACGCAGGTTGATGCACCTTCGTCCACAATGGCTCGATGGATGTCGAGACCATTAACAATGACTTGTATAATGAGCTCAATTTGATGTGGAAGTCGTGGGACGAAATTCTATAGATCGAAAGAGAGAAGGCTAGTATCAGCGGAATCAACCCTGCCAATCGCAGATAATAAATCTTTCCACTGAGATGGAAAACTCTGGAGTACTTCTAACGTAGACATCGTGGATGGCGCCTATGCTAAATCCTCAACAATACTGTAATGTTGAGCAACACGGGCATTGGGATTATAAGAATATTTCCGGAGAAAACCTTTGGAAGGTGGTCGCACAACGGATTTAGCAATGGGCCTTTCAATGTCAAGAGGGCTGGAAGCAGGGGGAGGAGGAGGAGGACCATCAACGATCTCCTTCCCCATTGCCTGGTGCGACCCTGCATAATATTTTAACCGAGTAGAAATGGAAATAGATGCAGAACCATTTATCATGAACACTTGAGAACCAGATGGACTAGATGATTGAGGCTGCTCCACCATCTGGGTTTGCTGAGAAAGAAAAGGTTATTTAAGAACTGAAGGAGTATCCTGATTGCCTTTGAGAAACTCACTCATTTCATACCGTCGAGGACAGTCCTTGGTGTAGTGGTCTCCATCGCAAATCAGACAGGGATACTTCGACTTACGCTGTGAACCATCATCAGCACGAGGTTTGGACGAATATGGTTTTGGGGCATTGACCTTAGTCTTACCTTTACCCTTCTTTTTCCCTTTAGAAACCTTATCCACAGGATTGGCCTGAATGAAATTGACCTCCGAGGGTTTACCAGGATTTGAACTAGACTAAGGAGAAATATCATTGGAAGAATTAGACTTTTTCTTCCCAGGGTTGGAGGGAGAAGACTTACACGAAGTTTGAGACACAGAACCAATAATACCGTCGACGGATGGGTCCGCCAGTGTAGTAGAAGTTCCAGGTCTTGGGGCATCAGTCAAAATATCATACAATATGCCCGATTGAGAGTACATGAGATCAAGGTACTAGGCACGAGCAATGGCCTGTTCCTCGGTTACACATGCCCCCATGGCTATGTCTTTTAGAATCTGATTGAAAAAAGAGGTAGTGAAACAATGAGTAAGAAGCTGATCAGGAATTTCAATGATCAAGTGATGACGACGTCTCAATTCATGAATATGGTCCAAGATATGAGCAGCCTGGTCCTGTTTCAAGGAGGTGAGGAGATGCGTCCCGGCTTCATAATGAATCGGTAACTGAAAATATGTAAGGAATGCCATAGCAAGAGAGTTTAAATCTTGAAAGATACCGTGAGAGAGCTCAATATACCACTTAGCAGCAGCACTAGTAAGAGTCCGTTGGAAAAAACGAAGTCGAATGGAATCATCAACCCAAGAGTTAGAGGAACACCACAAGTGGTAAGTCATAACATGTGCTTAGGGGTCTTCTCCGGACTTGCACTCAAATTTGGGAAAATCACCAGGAATATTAGTTGTAACCAGAGGCCAATACGGGTTGTGAAGAATAGGATCATTTTTCAACTTTGACACATTCGGTAACTCCAACGTAGCGAGAAATGGTAGTTGAGGGTTAAAAGGCATAACAGGTCCTTGATAAGAACTCGAACTTGCATTCCATCCTGTTTGAGAAAAATTCTGCCCCCATGGGTTCTTCCCTGAAGAATTCGAACGATATGGGGGATAAGTTGAAGAAGTCTATTGATATTGAGGATACTGATTCTGAGTATACCATCGAGGTCCTTGTTGAGGATTTTGCAGTGGAATGTAAGTATGGACTTACGGTTGATTATACGGCAACTGAGACTTAGGGTGATAAGTAAAACCTTGAGGCGCACTGTATACTGGTCGATATTGACCACGAGGAAAATAAACGCCTTGGGGTTGAGCTGGCTGTTGATAAGTGGGTCCCTGTTGAGCTGAATAAATAGGGTAAACTAGTTGCTGAACAGACTGAACAGGCTGCTGAAAAGTAGGACCCTGCTGTGAAGCAGAGTAAAATTGCTGTTGAGCAGACTGAGCCGGCTGTTGGACTGGTTGAGTAGGTTGCCTCAGCGGAGTAGATGGAACTGGATGTTGAGAGCTACCAGGTTTCCTTGGCTGAGCAAGTTGGCCTGATGGCTGCGATGAATCAGGTTTCCCTAGAGGAGGACTAGAGGGTTGTCCTTGTTGCCCAACATTTAGACCAATTTGAGGATATGATACTAGTTTTTGGACAAAAGGTTGTCCCTGAGACGAATATATTTTCCCCCCAGGACCGTAAGAAGGTCTTGGTAAATACAAAGGTTGACCAGAAGGCCCCTAAGGTTGTCCTTGTTGGACCATGGGCTGGCCTTGTAAAGGTTGGCCCTGTGGACCATAAGGTTGTCCTTGTGGACCGTATGCAAATCCCAACTGAGCTAAAGGTTGTCCCTGAAAGGGTTGTCCTTGTGGGCCAGGGGGTTGCACCTGATAAGTCCTCCCTATCTCGGGAACAATTTCGTAGGGGTCATAGATAGGAATGCCATGCTCATCATAATGATGGGGAGTAGGAAATGCATAGATGGGGTTATCGACAACATCATAGTGATGAGGAGTAATATAGGGAAAATAAACATGATTATGATATTCATCATAATGGTGTGGCAGAGAGTTCTGTTGATGAATAGACAATAGATACTCTTCAAAAGTGAGGCCAACAGGTATCTCAGTCGAGGCCGCTGGTGCCTGAGTGACCAGTGCAGACGCATCCACACAGACAGTAGGTTGAACTAGGACAGATGTAACCGCAACCGACGAAGCAAGTGTTTTCGGTGACGATCCTAACGATGGAAGGACTAGACTCCTAGATGGAGTAGATGCTGCCATAGAGGAAAAAATAGCAATAATATGACCCAAAGACCTATATCTGGCTGGAAGCGACACCGATGATGAAGATTGAGTAGACACCTGAGTGGTGTTTTCAGGGAAAATTTGATACTCTTTTGTAGAAATAGGAATTCCATCACTGCCAGTAGGACCTGATGTGTCCATGTCTGACTCCTCCGTAAGATCTTCAAAAGGACTACGAGGACTAGGAGGTATAACAATAGATAAAAATGGTGATCCCGACGTAAGATGAGGGAATTCTTCCTCGTCCCCAAAACCAGACCAAGCACCCGCGAGAGGCCAATTGAATTCAACTGGCTCGTCAGCGGGAGACTGGGTAGAAAGGGGTAAAATTGATGGGAGAATAGGTTGCTGAAGCTCGAAAGACCTAGAGGATTGAGGAGTTTCAAATGAATTGTCTAGTAAAGGACTACCTCTAGAAGGGAGTGAGGACGACGAAACTGGTGGTTCTGTCACCGTGACTGCTTCTCAACAAAAAGGAAAAAGAAATATTAGAGGAAAAACTCAAAAAACCAAGGCAATAAAAAACAAGCCAAGTGCTATAACTTTAATGGGCGTGGGATCCTGGGTAGTTTATTTCACAACACTGAAAAAAATTTGCTGTTTCATGTTTTAAGAGTCAAGAAGCAGGCAAAAGATGACTCTAGTCACTTTCAATGTTGAACGAGCGTGAAAGGACAAGTGCTCGATGACCTTTTCAAATTTAAGGAGTCGGTAAAGATAAAAAATGACTGCTCAGGTAATCTAAGTAAGAGGGTATACCAGGTTTCCATGAACTGCCATATACACCTTGGTGATCAAATGAAAGAGAAATGACCAAGGACTTGACGTACGTATAGGTAGTCTCCCTGAATGTTGTGTTTGGTGTATCACGGTTACAGGGCAGCAGACTCGGCTTCCTACGGATAAAAGGATTGCAACCTAGAGGGGTCTCCCTTTATATACTCGACAGTACGGGGAGCACAAGTCCGTACTAGTGCTGTCTAAAGCCAGATGGCGAACGACAGCTGCTAGATTTTAAGATGTCGAAACATGTCTCTAACTTAGACCACCAGAATGTTTCGTTAGGTTTCAATGTTGCCTTAGGTTAATTGAAGTAAATTTTAACGTTGATCTTGGATTAAGTTTCAATTTCCAGGTCTTAACGTATGTCGGATCTGAAATCTTCTTAAATGCAAAACTATACGCAGAAGGATATCATTTTCGTTCAATGAAAGCTATCTACGAGAAGGAAAGAAAACTTTCAAGTAATAGCGAATACTGAAATCATGTGAAAACATCCACTAATGCATCTAATGCAATCTACGGAAAACAAAAACTCTTTCCTAGCCAATGCAATGCTAGTTATGTGAAAGAACGTTTCATTTTCAAAGCAAAAGAAATGAAATATTTTTGTTTTTTCAATGCAATAGAGCAAACAATGCACTAAATGACATAAAAACAAAACTAAACACTAGTTTGAGAGAGCGAATGGGAAATTTGGAACATAATGACTTCTCCAACATAAAACAAACACAACAAAGCCTAAACCAATGCTACGAATTTTTCAAATCAAAGAGAAATCTCGAAAATGACCCATACAAGAAATGTAATCGGTGCTTGGAGTAAGAGGAAGAAAAATCAAACAAGTAGGGGAATGATCATTCAACCAATGAACATACTCAACAGGATCAAAGAGACCAAGAGCAATTAAATAGGGAATGAATTCGACAACTATCAAGAAACTTGATCTCCCAACATAAGGCTCAGTGCATCAAGGCACTCATAAACCCCAAGACCTCAAGTCACAATGATAAGAAATGGAAAAATAATTGAAGAAAATAAGCTTCCAGAAATCAAAGACAATCCAAGATACTTCAATTATTCTCAAGAATAACCCAGAAACAAGTACAATCAACCAAAAACTCATGCAAAGTTCTTATCCAAAAACTCACAGGGGTTGGTGCGGCTGTGAGGCGGTAATCAGCGCCAAACAGATGATGGCGTGAGTGCTACAAAAGCAACATGTGCCAATTAGTGCGACTATTCAAGGGAAAACGCCGCCAAGCCAGTTAACCAATGAAATGGAAAAAACTCAATGGAGTAGAGGTCAATCTTGACACTATGGGGTTGAAAAAAGGTTTGAAGCACATTTAAACAACCAGAAAGGTAAAAAAAAAGACCAAAAACCAAAAAATGACCCAACAAGATCAAAGACAAACTCATGCTGATTCCCCAGCAGAGTCGCCAACTTGTTATGTAGGTAAATCCTCTCTACAGATAGAGACAATCCCTCTAGCCCTAGGGTGGGTCTAGTAACAAGGAATCATGCTAAGGTGTAGGTCCCTAGATATTGGAATGAAAGAGGACGCGATAAGATAGCCTACCTGTGTTCCAATGCTGTTGTCGGAAATCATAGTGGTGATGAGAACTGCTCGCTCCTGATCCGACAAGTCACAATCTCTTCGCTTATCGCACTTGGACACCTGCACAAAAATCAGAAAATGACAACCATATCCCACATAATAATTTCATCCAAAATCTACAAATAAGTCAGAGAAGATTAGCATATTGCATTTAATAGAGATAAAACACAAGACTGGAACCGGTCAATAGTCACTTATATTAAAAGGTAGAAAGAAGAGATACAACCATGCTCTGACGTAGCGGTCTCCTCTAGCGGGGCTCGGGTGAAGCACGTCTCAAAGGTCGTCTGGGAATTCGGACGGGAAAGGGACCTCTCGATGGATTTCTCCTTGTTCTACCTTCTCATAACTCGGTTATTCATCTATGACTTAGTCTTTCAAGTTCAACACTTCAGTTGTATAATTCTCTTTGTTCAGCTTCAGCCATTCAGCTTCGGCGCGTTCAACTAGTTTTCATCAAGAGAGAAGGCTTGTTTATATAGAGGTAAAGGAGGAGGTTGGGATCCCTACAAATGTGGAAGGGAGGCCTATCCTCTAGGAGTGTTCCAAGGGAGGTGGAACTACTAGCTAAAGGATGAGGCCCATGGTTGTTTCAGTTCAACCACTCCCAATGACTCATCCCCAAGGTGGTTGGAATAGAACCTCCGCTTCTATTTTTAAAAAACATTTCATAAATAGCTCAGCACGGGCATCACATTGTGACAGAGCGCCAGGTGGCTCGGGCTTAATGTAAAATTCCTGGGTCGACGCGAGGAGATAAAGGGCTACTCACGCCAAGGCAAAAATAGGGATTTTCATAGCTTTGCTCAAGAAAATGTCAACAAGGAGAATGTTGCCTTCATCAAAAGGGATGCAAGGATGTAATTTGCAAAGCATGACACTGTGCATTGGTCACAGAAATGACCCTCCAATGTGTGAGTTAGGGATTGCAGGGACAGTGACAAAATGCCGCGTAACACTAAATTATAAATGTAAGAATATTATAATTTCAATTGCAAGTGGGATATAATCCTTTTTCAAATTTATACACCAAAATTCTAGAAATGTAATGAGAAATTAATCATACACCATTGTTAATTACCTATTCAAATGTAATTAGTAATTAAATTTGTTTTTTTTTTAAACTATCAAATACTTACAATTTTAAAGTTTTCATATCATTATCGATATTTACATAAATAATAAAATTTCTAGCTTTAAGGCTCGATCGAGCTCCTAACCTGGGTTACATAGGAGCTCGATCGAGAGTTTTCTTAAATTCTCGATCGATCGCTTAAAAATTGCTTGAAATTGCTCGATCGAGCATCCTTTTTGCACCAAAACATGCCATTGTTTTGCGAAAAAGTGTAACCCATATCCATGCTTTGACCCGATAAAGAGTATGTGCGGGCTTATCATTTTTCATATTAATACACAGTAACTATTCACACTGAACTTCAAATTAATGCATCTTTTGATCTCATACATACTATATATATATATGTTGGTTTGATTTCAAGAGCGAATTCAAAAATTGAAGCCATTAACAAATTCATTCTTTACAATATGGAAGCGACACAACCATGGGTCACATTATACAAACATAAGAGGAGGAAATGGGATAGTGTTAGGAAACAATTCAAACAGTTGAATGGTAGAAGCGTGCCTTATCTTGATCATTTAAAATAAAATATTCCAATGACTAGCCCTAACAGTTGGGTTGTTGATCAAGTTAGAGAGAAATATAGTGCATCTGGTCGTTACCCGCATGCTGAAGAGGATGCACTAAACAAAGGGATTGGGTGCAACAACTCAGTAATTATAATATGTTTCTATATATTTTTAACTTCATATTTCACCTTTGAATTGTAACACGCACACATACACACACATGCACACACTTATATATATATATATATATATGATTTGATTTTGAATGTTAGTTTTGATGTGCTAATTTCATCTTCATATTTATATTAAAAGTGCCGATATTTGCTTCATGTACATGGGCTTATTGAAGTGGTTATGATTGTTTAACAAGTAAATGTATGGAGATTATGTTGAATTATTGAACATAAAAACATAAAACATAATGATGAACAACATCAACTAATTATAGAACAAACCATCACAATTGATCCATTAACACAATGTTTTGATGAAGGATTCCACCCCTCTTGGGCTACATCTCCTTGGTCCAGCTTCCATGGCTTGGGCTTCTGTATTAGCTCAAATGTGCAAAAAATGATTTTTACATTCACTTGTTGCTCCTGAAACCTACTCCAATGTGTACATAACATCAAAATATGCTAGGATAGACTCTTCCTGAGCCAAAATTAGTCGAAATTTTCTCCAGTTATGCCTCATTCAATATTTTCCTAGGAATATCCTCCAAAACTGGAGAGAACTCCAGTTAAGACAGTTAAATTTTGGATTCCGATGAAATTGGCAGAGTTCACCAAACCCGCCGCTATATAGACTTCGGATTAATTAATAGTTAAGTACAACATTAATGCGGATAAGATCATGTTTAACTGTGCATAAGCGCGCTTACGATAAAGCAAGGTTTAAGCCTTAACCTTGGGATTATGATAATTAATCCGGGTTTTAGTTGTTAATCCCGCACTTTAATTGTTAATCCTCCACCGAACAGTTTCCCGCTCCACCAGTGGTTAGGTGAATAGGTCGTATGGGGAGGGGGTTGGCCCCCCTCCAAACCCCTGTTGTAGAAACTGGTCGAATTCAAATGTATGCCAGACCCATAGTCTTACAAGGAATACATGGGTGGCTTGGTGGTAAGACATATGGTTGGCGTGGTGGAGGTTGTGGGTTCGACCCCGACCTCCGCCCATCCCTTGAATAATTTTTCTCCAAAAATATATGTGCCCTTTACCATAGTTCGAAGCTTTGGTTTATATAAATAATTCAGACCCTCGAATAATATGTGCCCTTATGGCACAGTTAAAAAATTTGGTATATATAAATAATTCGAACCATTGGATATGATAATGTTCAACCTGCGGACTTTAACATATAATTCAATATGGAATTTGGATAGGGTCCACCAGAGGGGGCACATGGTGGCCCCTGGCTGTACCACATATTCACCTCCAGTTGGACCATTCCAACCATTAAAAAAAAAATCTCATTGTTGCAAATATTCTCATTGATGGAAAAGGAGCACAAAGGAGCAGCACCAAGACAAGGGAGCTGATCAGATTCAGATGGAATTGTTGCAGAGAAAGAAAGTAAAGTGGCAGAAGCTACAAGAGGAGGGTTTAGACAGGAAGAATTTTTTTTTGAACAGTTAGGGTTTTGTTTTGTAAGCCTACGAGCAAATTAGACAAAAATGGAAGAAGAATTTCCGTCATTTTTGAGCTATGGGATTATTGAAGGTATGAGACTGTGTATTCTTAAAAGTTCAATTATTCATTTATTGATTCTGTGTGACTTGTAAATGTTGAGAAATTAGCATCGATCACAGAATGGATCGATCCCATTAAATAAATTGTTTAGACTTCTAAATTGAGGTATAAAATCTACCTGGATGTATTTCGTAATTGGCTGACTTCGTATAAAGCATTTCAAGGAGATATTACACATTATGTTGTGTATACGCAATGAAGGAGATCCAGAGTTTGAAGTCACATTTGGGGGCTTTATTTTATTTATAAACGATTATAAAACCATAGGCAATGAATAATAGAGGTTAAATCCATGTGTGGAATGAATGCTAGAGAGGGTTTGAAGACTGGTTGATATCATTAAAACAGAAGATGTATGACGTAGCCATGGTGGAATTCTTTCAAGTTGGAACCATAGTTCTGTTTAGAAACCCAAGTTAAATGAAAACAGAACGATGGAGTAAAGGAACACAATGGATGGTTTTGAAAACCAACCGGTGGTTTTCGCATAGCTCAAAGATGGTAAGCGGTAATTGTTGGAGTGAACATGATAGTGGTCGTGGGTCGACGCGTGGCAATTAAAAACCACTAATTTCGCGTAAGTTCTAAAGTTTTACCCATTGTGCTATTTGGAGTGCGATATCGAGCGATTTTCGTCGAATCTGGAGCAGTTAAATGGATGACGGAGATTGGACTGCACAAATGAATATGTAAGTTGTATATGCTGTGGGACCCGAATATAATATTATTTTTGTGCTTTGGGTTTTAACCAAAGTAAACTCATAAATACGATTAAACCAAGGTGTGATAGTTGACAGATGTGGGCCAATGTTAATATAATAAAATGCTTAGTATGCCATCAAATCAGACACATGTCTTCCAGATGTCCTCTCAAAGAATGTGGTCCATCTTTTGAGAATAGTTGCCTGCAGTGGAAAAAGAAGTTGAATAAGTGTGACCTGGATCTAATAGCTCAAGATCAGAAAAGCCAATGGTATATGGACAGTGGATGCTCAAAGCATATGACTGGAGATCGAAGCAAGTTTGTAACCTTTGATGAAAATAAATCTGGAAATGTAACATTCGGAAATGATAAAGCAGGGAAAATCAAAGGAAAAGGCTCAGTTAGCCTGAATAATGGAAGAGGAGAGGCTCAAGATGTACTATTTTTGGTGTTAGCCACCTATAAAATTTGTTATATCAAATGGTGGCTAAATCTTTTTTAAGCCTTCAAGAAACAATTTTTATGCCAAATTGTTAGTTCTTAAAGTCTTAAGAAGACAACTTATTCTTGAGTTAATTTTCACTACTGTTTCCCTCATGAAACTGAAAAATCTGCTTTTGTAAGGAGAAGACTGCTAAAAAATCCCATTTTACCCCTCCTTTCACTTATAATTAACCTCCATTTTCATCACCTTTTCCTCATAAAAATTCCTCCATTTTCCTCATTTTAACCTTCAAAATCACTTCAAGACCCTTTTAAAACCATTTGGTCTCCTACCGTTTGGTTTAAAAAGCCTTCATTTCCCTGTTGGAACCCTCAAATTGGCTTAAAAACCCTGTTTTTAGCCTAAAAACACTTATATTTCATTACACAGAATTTTTAGCCCCCGAGGGCTTAGCTTCTATAACCCCCGCCTCTCATGGGACCATAAGCCTCGCAACCAGGCACTAAAATTCTTTAAACCCTCGTCCGAATCTTTCTTCTCCTTTATATTTCATAAAACCCGACTTTTTCCTTTGATATTTCATGAATCCAATAGTTCGGAGTTTAAATGAATATTGGCCGTTAATCCAAAACCGAATCAACGGTTGTCGGTTAATCACATCGCAAGTAAACAAACCACCCTTTGTTGATTCCTTTCAATTTTTCCGATGTGATTAGGCCCTTTCCTCTAGAAAACCCTCGATCCCTTCACTTTTCTTCATGTTACCCAGGGCCCGCAACTGGGCGCTAAAGGTCCTTGAAACCCCATCCTAAACCTCATTTTCCTTTGATTTTTCATAAAAACCCGTCTTTCTTAATTATTTCATGAATCCGATAGTTCAAGGTTTTAAAGAATATTTACCGTTGATCTAAAAACGATCGACGATCATCGCAAGTCTGCCTTGGGTCCCCCTTCTTCTTCTTACCCTTCAAAATTTGCAATGCGATCAAACCTAAGCCGTCGATCTGATCCTCCGATCTGACGGCTCTTACTCAATCGCATCGTAAAAATCCATTGCGCCTTCCTCCGCCCTTCTCCGATTGATGGTCCTGTGATCAGATCTGGGCCATCCATTCACCAAGATCTGATGGTCCAGATCTAAAACTGCCTTTACCCTGCCCCCCTTTTTTCGCCCATGCATCTTACCTCCATCGCGCTCTTCTCACAACCGTTCGATCTGATGCCCCAGAGCTGACGGCCAACGTGCGGTTTCGCGTGATTTCACGTCTAGAAGTTAATGTTTTAAATTTACACGATATGGGTGGTTTTAAAAGGCCATGTGTCAATTTCCAATGCATATTGCGTTCCAAAAGGCAATACCACATTTCTCTCTTTTCGCTACGCGAAACCGGTGGTTTTTCCAGCCGAAACCATTTTTCCCCATCGCATCATATTTTCTTACAATAAATCTCCGCCTTTGATCTCTGAGATCTAAGAGTCCCAGTTTAATCTAACCATTAAGTCATCGCCCTCCACCTTTCTTCCTAGGAATTTCATCAAAGGATCTCTGCCATTGATATCCGTTGATCAACCTGATCAACGACTCTTATTCATTCCATGACCCCAAATCTCATTTAAGCCTTTTTCGTTGCCGATAAAGGTTTTTCCCCATTTTCCTTACAATTTCTCCCATTTTCATTATAAACTCTTCCCCTTCCGCATTATAAAGCCCAGATTGATCTCAGCCGTTGATATTTGTAGATCAATGGCCTAGAATTAATCTCCACCACCGTTTATCCAACCGCCTCCCCATCTGACCCCAGCGAGCAATCCTTGCCATTGATGACTTTCATCCGACGGTCATGATCTAACCTAAACCTCCAAAGCAGTTTAAACCTTATCTTGCAAGATCTTTTATAATTTCGTTTTTTTGTGTAGCTTTTAAAGGTTTCTCCATGGTTTTAAAAGAAAATCAAAGGCCGGGGATGACGATCCCTCAGACCAATATTCATAAGGAGGATCATTCTGCAGGGTTTCACATTGTGATTTACCGGCGCCTCATGAACACTAGTGACATTATAAAACCCTCTGTAACGCCTGCGCAATAACAAAACACATCAGACATTAATCAAACAAAGAGTATCAGTGTTAAAGGATAAAATCACAGCAGAGATGAAAAATTGAAGATTGTTAACGCAATTTTGAACGATTACGGCCTAAAATTGACTATCTAAAGCCTAATCCACACAATTGAAGATAGTTTGAAGAACAGAAGACAGAAATTAGGCCTAATTAAGCCTAACACACAGAATTAAAACAAATTAACAATGTTTTACGGAAGAACAATCAGATCTATTAGTCTGAGAAGCCTCCACTGACACATCAGAGGCTAATTAAATCCTCTCCAGCTGCCAGAAAGACACCTGTAGCCTCAAAGCAATCAAAGAAGGCCTAGTTATTACCAGAACAGAAGATATTAGCATAAAGACAACTGAACAGAAAGAAACTAATTTCAAACTGTTAGAGAAGTTATTACAAAGATAAGGAAGTGCCCTAAAGTCAATATTTTAATCCACTAAGCCTCAAAAGCAGAATAGAGTTATGAAACAGAGATATAGATCGAATGTATTTCTTCCTTATGCCTTGCATGGTTTTTAGGGCAGAGAATTGCATTAACTGTAGAATTTATGATACTTGAACCCTAGAAATATTTCCACCTCCTCGTTTTCCTATAAAATCTTCTTGAGGAGCACATTGTAAAGGGTTGGTTGCTAGACTTTGATATATACTTGTGCTTGAAACTTTCTACATGTAAATAGTTTTCAGAGGCTCTTGAAGCTCTGTTAGTGATCAAATAAGTTAGGCTGAGAAGAGAAGATGATTGCTGTACTGAAACATTGGACTTGAAGTATGTAACTGGATTGAAATCAATATACAAGCTGATTCTTGGGATCCCGGTCTATATCATTGGTGAAGTAATTCTTACTGTGTTATTGTTTTCCTTTCATGTATGCCATTTTGTTCACTTATTCTCTGATAAAGAACAACAAATATAGAGCTAGGGTCTACTGTCAAAAGTACCCCGCTCTCACTGATAAGCTTTATATTTATGTTTTCCTCCTTTTGTGTGTTTAAGAATGACTTAAGTTAAGTGTAAACATTATCAAGGAATGTTGGTTTGCCCCTGTCTTGATGTGCCAAACTTGAAAGGAAGTTCTTGAATGATATTTTCATTATATAATTAGTAGAGCTAGACTAGAAAAGTTTATGGTTTGCCCTATTTTCTAGATTCTTTCTCCAAATGTTGTTTCGAAAGTTTCCCTAAGAGTATGCTGAAAGTAGGTTTAGATTTAAAAGTATCTTGCTCGATCTTAGGCTGCACTTTATTTTCTTATCTATTTTCATCCCTTCTGAAAGTAGTCATGTGGATTACTGGATTGTTTGTCTGATAAGTTAGCTTTAATACAAGCTTGTCGAAAGAATTTTATGGTTAGCCCTGTCCTTTGGTTGGTTTAAAACAATTGCTTAAAAGGATTTTCTTGTTTGAAAGTTGATAAATCCTTGTTGAAATTATTGACTTTTTCCACCTTTTCAACACTCTTAATGTTCAATTCCATCATTTAATCTAAAATATCTTTTGATATAGATGACTTGCCCCTTGGACCACTTTTGAAATTGTTGCACAATTAAACCCTTGTATGACTCCATAGCCCAATGGACTAAAACCAGTTTCATATCTATCCTATCAGCCAAATCTTGTTCTGATTGTTTACATCTTCCCCCTTTGAAACTCTTTCATTTTAGGACTTTCCACTCAACTAAAAATCATGCTCAACCATCCAAAACAAACAAAAACCCTTGTTCTTAATAACTAGCCTAATATCACACCCAAAAACCTTAAAAGATAGATCAATCTTTGCACTTATAGAGAGATCCCTCTCTGGATTTAGAAGGGCTAGATCCTAGAATCCCAAAGTGGTTCACAATGTTCTCTCTGCAGCTTTAGTCTTGCCAATCTGCTGAAATTACAGGGAGATAACATTTCTGGCGACTCCACTGGGGATCTGAGTCAAATTTCATCTTATATACCCTTAAGACTTCATAAAACCCCTTGAGTACAAGTAGCCATCTTCAAGCACTACTAAGAAAATGGTAATTATGATAAAACTTATTTGAATCAATGACAAACTAAGGAAGCCTTAGGATTCTTATAAGAGCTTATCAAACCTTGAAGGAATCAGCTAGCTTAGCCATAAGAGTAACTTTCCTTCGTCTCATCACCGTAGCTAAGTGGTGAAACAAATTTAGGAAACTCTTAGAACCCATAGGACTGAAAAAACTTAGAAAACCCAAAAATATTTCAAGATTGGTATTCAAATAAACATGATGGTGGACCATAAAACATTTTACCTCCAAAAGAGCTAAAAATTTCCACCTAGTGACTCCACAATCCTAAACAGACCTTAAGACTCCACTGGGAAGACCCATTATCATCATAACACCATATAAACTCAGTTAGAGGACTTTAGGATTAAATTTTTCTTGTTTAAAAGAGCAGTTAGCCTCTTAAATATTGTTATATTTGGTTTAATTCTTTTTGTTTAGGTGGGTCTGAAAAATTTAGCATAGTGGCTCCTAGAAAGATTCATACTAGAGCCTACCCTAACCCAAGTCCCCCTGAGATAGTTGATAACCCTGAAAGAATCCTTAGAAAGTCTCCTGAGGCTAAATCTTCAACTATTTTCAGATCACCCCATAGAGCTAATTCTGTTCCTGAAAACCTTGCAGCTCTACAAGAATCACGAGTTGACTTAAGAAATCCATTTAGAACTAGGTCACTTGATGATACTGATCAGATAGATTCAGAGTATTCACTTTCATCCCCATATATAAGTGAACATCCTGGTAGTAGAGAAACTACTCCACTTGATTTACATTTCCTACATAATTTTGGTTTCTCTCATCGAAGATCAGGTCAAAAATCTATTGCTGGTCCATCCACTTCTTCTACCCATACGCCCATTTTCCAAAGCACTCCACTTCAACCCACTTTCCCTCTTGTAAATCCACCTCAACCTCCTATCATGGCAACATGGTATGCCCCGTTGGTCCTTCCTTTACCCTTAGTCAATCTTCCACGAGACTATCAGTCCAAAATACCATTGTATGATGCCAGTGGTGCTACTATTACTTCACAACATGTGGATAAGATGAATGACTACTTTGACATAAATGAAATTGATGATGAAAATGTCAAAATTAGACTATTTGCTCAGAGTTTAGGGGGAGAAGCAAGAAAATGGTTCAAAGGCTTAACCCATAACAGTATCAATGATCTTCAAGCCCTTCATCAATTATTCCTAAACAAGTGGGAAGTAAAGAAAAACCCTCTCCAGATACTCTCAGATTATAACAACCTTAAAAGAAACACTGGGGAGAGTGTTCAAGCTTACTGCACTAGATTTGATAGTGTGTATAATGCTTTACCCCCAGAATTAAAACCTTCAAAAGGTTTAGCCTTAAACAAATTCCCAGAAGGATTTGATCCTGAAATGGCCTATCAAATTAGAGAAAGAGGCCCTCTGACTCTAGACGATATGCAAAAAGGAGCCTTAGCTGTGGAAGTTAATTTAATGGAGAAAAGAGCAAGAATGAGGAATGAGAAGAAAGTGTCCTTTAGAGAGGAATCTACACCTTCCACATCGAGCTCAAAGATGGAAAGAATGATGGAGGAGATGATGAAAAATATGAGCATACTTGAAAGAGCACAAGCTAGTCAAAACCAAACAGCTCCTCAAAACAGAAATCAAAATCAAAATCAGAATTTTAGGAGAAACTAGCCTCAAAATAGACCAAGGGAGGATGATCAATAGATTACACCTCCTTTTCATCAAAACTATGTAAGTGAGGTTGAAGAAACAATAGAACAATCAGAGGAATATGTCATAAACATGTTGGGGGTAGACAACGATGATTTTCAAATTCATTAAAATAGGAAACAAGGTCTATACACACCCTATGATGATCAAAGACCAGAGGATGAATATTACTATCAAGAGCTAGAAAATGTCATCATAAAGACTCCAAAAGAGTATGAACTTAGAAGTAAAAGTAATCAGGAAACTCCCAAGACTAAAAATTCTGAAAATTCTGTAAAAAACAGCCCTGTAATCAAACCCAAAGTTACAAAATAGAAAGATAAAACAGTGGCTGTAAAATCTGATAAGAACAAAGAGAAAGGCACTCAAATGAATGAAAAACAGAATGCAAACCTTAGCAGCATTAGCACCTCAGCTAGTGCTCCTGATAAAACAATTTTAACCAATGTAAATAGAAAAAATCAGCAAGCTAATCTTGCTGATAAAATGGTGGTTAATAAGGCTGAAACAAACATCATAAAAAGTCAGCTACCTTTTAGTTTGGAGCAGGAAATTGCCAAGATAAAAATATTTGTTCCTCTTACTGAATTAGCCACCTAAGATGTATATAGATCACAAATTTTGAAGGCTTTTAACATTACAGAAAGTAATGACACTGTCAATCTTAATGATGACCAACCAGAACTTTTATTCGGTCCCAAGATTGAAGGTAAATATCAAGAAGGGCCAATTCCTCCTTTTTATGTTAGTTTGAAGATTCATGTCAAAATTTTACACAACACTATGCATGACTCAGGGGCCTCTCATAACTTAATGCCAAAAACAGTAATGGAGAGCCTGGGTCTTGAAATTACCAAACCATACAAAGATCTATACTCTTTTGACTCCAGTAGAGTGAAATGGCAAGGTTTGATCAAGGACCTTTGTGTAAACTTAGCACAGATTCCAGCCAAGTGTTTAGTAATGGATATTGTAGTGGCTAATGTACCCCCAAAGTATGGTATGCTGTTATCAAGATATTGGGGAGCTAAGTTACAAGGAACAATGCAAATGGATATGACATATGCTACCATCCCTATTTTTAATCAAAAAAGAAGACTTTATAGGGAAACTCATATGCAGTACATGGTTAGTAGCCAAGATAGACCAAAAAACTCTCCTCTTTATTCTGTACATACAAGCCTTGACTCATTTATCCTTTTCAATGATGAAACATTTAGTGAGCAAGTAACCTTAACTGAATTAACGGCAGATAGAGAGAAATAAGAAGACAAGACAGAAGTGTCGAAACAGTTTGCTAAATCAGAAAATTGCAGCAAACAAAATACAGGTCTAGAGTTGAAAATCATTCATCCTTTGCTTTTTAACCTTGAGAGTCAAGAGAGCAGTCCTCAACACAATGAAAAACATGAGGAATTAAAACAAATTCAACAAAGTGCTGATCTTCAAGAACAAACTGGAAGCACACAAGATAAAGAGGATAGTAACCAAGCTAGTGAACCCGAAACTAGTCCTCTTTGGAGTATGAACTTTGATGGGTCTTGCGCTAAGAACAATGCAAGTGCAGGAATTTGGATACATAACACTGCAAATAATCACACTGAAGGTCATTCCTACAGATTAAATTTTCAATGTTCAAATAACATAGCTGAGTATGAATCCCTCCTTTTAGGCTTACACTTGTTGAAGAAATTAGGAGCCAAAAGGATAAAAGTGCATGGGGATTCAGAGTTAATTGTTAGACAAGTGAATGGGGAATATAGTGCCAAACACCCCAGACTTATAGCCTATAGGAATGATGTCATGGATTTATTGAAAACTTTTGAGGAATCCCAACTTATTTTTGTCCCAAGAGAACAGAATATCCTGGCCCACAGTTTAGATTTTGCTGCTAGAACATGCTTAACACCTTATGAAACCAAACAATGGACAACCCAAATTAAATTCAGACCAGCTGTCGTGGATAATGAGAAATATTGGCAAGTGTTTGATGGAGACAAACAAATAGAAGACTTCTTACAGTCCAGAAATGAATTTGAACTACCAATTTCAGATTCAAATTATGAAGATGACTGTTCTACTGAAGAAAATTTACTTGAGGAAGAAGTAAAGTCTCCAAAGATTGCTTTTATAAATATGTTAGCTAATAAATCGGAACATAACACAAAAATTAGTGCAGATTTAGAAAAAGAAGACTTAGAAACTCTGCAATCTAACAATCAAAGTTTTCCAAAAGGTCTGGTCCCTTTAGAGGAGTTGTTTGATTTCAATGATGTGGCCAAGAAACCCAAATTGGAACCTGTTGAAACTGAGGTTGAAGAGTGTAATATAGGCAGTGAACTAAAACCAAAGATGATCAAACTATCTAAAACTTTACCAGCTCACATCAAACTGAAATACATAGAGCTGTTTAAATAATTTTCTGATGTTTTCACATGGAGTTATGAGGATCTGAAATCCTATGACACTGAAATAATTTAGCACAAGATACCTCTCAAAGAAAACCAAAAACCCTTTCAACAAAAATTGCGTAGAATCAACCCTGTCCAATTACCTTTGGTTGAGAAGGAAATCAAAAAAATGTATGAAGCCGAGATTATTGTTCTTATTAGATATTCAGAATGGGTGTCTAATTTAGTGTCAGTTAAGAAGAAAATAGGAGAGATTAGGCTTTGTATTGACTTTAGAGACTTAAACAAAGCCTCATTAAAGGGAAACTACCCTTTACCTAAGATGGATCATATTTTACAAAGGGTAGTTGGGTCTAAAAAGATTTCTTTGCTAGATGGCTTCTCAGGATATAATCAGATTTTAGTACATCCTGATGATCAACTCAAGAAAACTTTTACTACACCTTGGGGCACTTTCATGTATGTGAAAATGCCCTTTGGTTTGATGAATGTTGGTGCTACATTCCAGAGAGCCATGGATATTGCATTCTCGGAAGAATTAGGCTACTTCATCATTATTTACCTTGATGATATCACTGTTTTTTCCAAAACAGATAAAAAACACCTAAAACACTTGAGAATAATCTTTGAGAAATGCAGAAAGTTTGGGTTATCTTTAAATCCGAAGAAAACAATGTTTGGTCTCCAAGAAGGTAAACTACTTGGACACATCATATCAGAAGAGGGAATAAAGATAGACCCAAAAAGGTTTGAGGCTATATTGCAAATCACTCATCCTAGAAACATCAAGGAACTTCAATCTTTCATTGGAAAGATTAATTTCTTGAGAAGGTTCATACCCAACTTAGCTGAATTCCTTAGAAACATCACAAACATGCTGAAAAAGGAGCAAGCAGTTAAATGGACCTTAGAAGCAAATAAATCTTTTGAACTGGTAAAACAAGCATTAACCAAAACGCCAGTTCTCATAAGTCCTGATTTTTCAATTTTTTTTTCATTTTTTCATTCGTATCAGAACATACAGTGGCTGCTGTCCTATTGCAGAAAAATCCATAGGGACAAGAGAAACCCATAGCATTATTTAGTAAGGCATTGCGAGATGCACCTCTGAAGTACAATATCATGGAAAAACAAGCCTTTGCCTTAGTCAAAGCCTTGAAAGACTTCAGAGTTTACATTCTACACTCTCACATAATTGCATTTGTGCCTAACTCAGTTGTTAAAGACATTCTAACACAGGATACAGATGGTAAGAGAGGAAAGTGGATAGCTATGATACTTGAATATGATTTAGAAATCAAGCCCACTAAACTCATTAAAGGCCAAGGACTAGCAAGATTAATGGCTAAGTCTAGTTTTGAAGCTCTTGATATAAATATGATAAATGCGTTAAATGAACCAGAGGAATTTTCAACTCCCATTGTTGAAGACCATTTTATGAATTCCTCTTGGTATGCTAATATTTTATATGTTTTGCTCAATTTGAAGACACCTCATGGCTTGTCTAAAACAAAGGCAAGGTTTTTAAAGTTAAAAGCTGTAAATTACTGCATTGTAGATAAATGTCTTTATTGGAAAAATGCGAGTGGGTTATTGCTTAAATGTTTGCCTGAGAATGATGCAGATAAGGTTAAGCACGAGTTCCATGAAGGAGAATGTGGAGGCCACCTCTATTGGAAGACAACAGCCAACAAAATCCTCATAGTTGGTTAATTTTGGCCCGCCCTCTTTCAAGATGTACATAAAATGATCATTGTCTATCATAAATGTCAACTCTTTGAAGGCAAAAGAAAATTGCTTCCCTTACCTTTGCATCCAATCACTGTTGAAGCTCCTTTTCAACAGTGGGGTCTAGACTTCATAGGAGATATTCATCCACCCTCATCTGCCCAACATAGATGGATTCTCACTGCAACAGACTACTCTACCAAATGGATAGAAGCCATCCCTTCTAGGAAAGCCAATGAATCTGTCATCATAAAATTCATTGAGACTCATATCCTCTCTAGATTTGGCTGTCCTAGAAAGATCATCACTGATAATGCTGCTGCATTTGGATCCAATAATATGGTTGAATTCTGTCACAAATATCATATAATATTGGGTCATTCTACTGCTTATTACCCTCAAGGTAATGGGCTGGCAGAATCCTCAAACAAGAGTTTGGTAAACATAATCAAGAAGTTGCTAAAGGAAACCAAGAAGTCTTGGCACACCAAGCTAGTACATGCACTATGGGTTGAGAGATTAACACTTAAGAAATCAATTGGAATGTCACCCTACCAGCTGGTGTATGGAATAGATGCAATTTTTCCAACCAACCTAGGTGTACCAGTCATGAAGCTGATCTAAGAAGTGCAGTCTGAAGACCATGATATGATCAGAAGGATTAATTAGACTACACATCTTCAACAAACTAGAGAGAAGGTCTACAACAGAGCATTACAAAAGCAAGAGAGCATCAAGAGGCGTTTTATTGGTGACAAAGTGTTAAAGTGGGATTAAAGGAGAGAAGATAAGGGAAAGCATGAGAAATTTGATAACTTATGGCTTGGCCCTTATCTCATTCATTCTACTGCTGGTAACAATGCTTATTTCTTGCAGGAATTGAATGGAGCTGAACTGTTTGGGGGTCCTGTCAATGGCAGGATGCTCAAACATTATTTCTCTTGACCATATCATGTTTGGAAGCCTTTTTATTTTTTCTCATTGTGAATATCATACTCATCATTGCATTCAAAGTTATAAAAATAAAAAATACAAAAACAATAGAAAGAGAAAATAGGGCAGATTGTAAAAACAAGAAAGGTACAGCCCCATACCAAAAAAGAGAAACAAAATCTGAAAGTGTGCAAGCTCAAATACCACTCCTAAAAAACACACTCCTAGTTAGTCATAAAGCCTAATCATGAATAATTAGTTTTAAATTTACTGCTGATAGGTTAGTGAAATAGATATTCCAAACAACTTAATCTTGGCTTATCAGTTAGATAGATTAGGATAGAAAAATAAAGGTTCAATCAAGCTCAAAATCTGAACCTATAAATTTCAAAAGAAAGAATGGCTCTAACTAGATCAAATATTGAGCCAAGGATAGAAGTAAACTGGTTCTAATAAACTCAAAACTTGAACCAGTTAACAAAGAAAAACAACTCAAGCAAGCTTAAAAACATAGCTGAAGAAAAGAGAAGGATGTTCTTAAAACTTTCAGATCTTAAGCCTTCACCATTTTGATTTAAGTTTATGCAAATAATAATCTATGTGCAGCTTGTTTTTTATGCCGTAGATCAGCAACAAGTTAGACTGTTCAACCTTGACTTGTCTGCTTTTAAATTTCTGTTTTAGAATTTAGAGAATTAAAATATGTCAGACAGTCTAATCGTAACAGATAGTAGTTAGGTAGAGAAGCTTATGAACTCAACTGCTTAATCTAATTTCATGGAGAAATAAGAAGTAGACTTAGATTAGTTTATTTTTTCAAAAGAATAAAATGTCTGCAAAAGATTTTTCCAATCCAAATGCACTCTGAAAGAAGAAAAAATGTTAGATCATTAGGATTGGGTAGGTAGAAATCTTGTTTTGATAGAGTTCCATTGTTTTTCATGGCTGCTAACATTGTCAGAACCAAAGAAGATCAGCAAAGTGAAGAAAGTTGCAGCCCAATGGATGAGGCATTGATAAGCTTCCAGAGAATACAAGTCTGAAGTTCTTGACACCTTCAAGAAGGTGCCATCCCCATGTGGAGCCACTGTTAGCCACCTATAAAATTTTCTATATCAAATGGTGGCTAAATCATTTTTTAAGCCTTCAAGAAACAATTTTTATGCCAAATTGTTAGTTCTTAAAGTCTTAAGAAGAAAACTTATCCTTGAGTTAAATATTCACTGCTGTTTCCCTCATGAAACTAAAAAATCTGCTGTTTATAAGGAGAAGACATCTAAAAAAACCCATTTTACCCCTCATTTCACTCATAATTAACCTCCAATTTCATCCCCTTTTCCTCATAAAAATTCCTCCATTTTCTTCATTTTAACCTTCAAAATCACTTCAAGACCCTTTTAAAACCATTTGGTCTCCTTCCGTTTGGTTTAAAAAGCCTTCATTTCCCTATCGGAACCCTCAAATTGGCTTAAAAACCCCATTAGCCTAAAAACACTTATATTTCATTACATAGAATTTTTAGCCCCAGAGGACTTAACTTCTATAACCCCCGCCTCTCATGGGACCATAAGCCCCGCAACCGGGCGCTAAAAGTATTTAAACCCCCGTTCGAATCCTTCTTCTCCTTTATATTTCATAAAACCCGACTTTTTCCTTTGATATTTCATGAATCCAATAGTTCGGAGTTTAAATGAATATTGGCCGTTAATCCAAAACCGAATCAACGGTTGTTGGCTAATCGCATCGCAAGTAAACAAACCACCCTTTGTTGATTCCTTTCAATTTTTCCGATGTGATTAGGCCCTTTCCTCTAGAAAACCCCCGATCCCTTCAATTTTCTTCATGTTACCCAGGGCCTGCAAGCGGGCGCTAAAGGTCCTTGAAGCCCCATCCTAAAGCTCATTTTCCTTTGATTTTTCATAAAAACCTGACCTTCTTAATTATTTCACGAACTCGATAGTTCAAGGTTTTAAACAATATTGACCGTCGATCTAAAAATGATCGATGATCATCGCAAGTCCACCTTGGGTCCCCCTTCTTCTTCTTACCCTTCAAAATTTGCGATGCGATCAAACCTAAGCCGTCGATCTGATCCTCTGATCTGACGGCTCTTACTCAATCGCATCGCAAAAATCCATTGCGCCTTCCTCCGCCCTCCTCTGATTGGTGGTCCTGCGATCAGATTTGGGCCATCCATTCACCAAGATCTGATGGTCCAGATCTAAAACCGCCTTTACCCTGCCCCATTTTTTCGACCGTGCATCTTACCTCCATTGCGCTCTCCTCACAACCGTCTGATCTGATGCCCCAGATCTGACGGCTAATGCGCAGTTTCGCGTGATTTCGCGTCCGGAAGTTAATTTTTTAAATTTACGCGATATGGGTGGTTTTAAAAGGCCAGGTGTAAATCGCCAACGTATATCGCGTTCCAAAAGGATATACTGCCTTTCTCTCTTTTCGCTACGCGAAACCGGTGGTTTTTCCAGCCAAAACGATTTTTCCCCATCGCATCACATTTTCTTACAATAAATCTGCACCATTGATCTCTAAGATCTAACTGTCCCAGTTTAATCTAACCATTAAGTCATTGCCCTCCACCTTTCTTCCCAAGAATTTCACTAAAGGATCTTCGCTGTTGATCTCCGTTGATCAACCTGATCAACGACTCTTATTCATTTCGCGACCCCAAATATCATTTAAGCCTTTTTCGTTGCCGATAAAGGTTTTTCCCCATTTTCTTTACAATTTCTCCCATTTTCATTATAAACTCTTCCCCTTCCGCATTATAAAGCCCAAATTGATCTCAGCCGTTGATCTTTGCAGATCGACGGCGCGCTTAATCTCCACCACCGTTTATCCAACCGCCTCCCCATCTGACCCCAACGAGCAATCCTCGCCGTTGATGACTTTCATCCGACAGTCATGATCTAACCTAAACCTCCAAAGCAGTTTAAACCTTATCTCGCAGGATTTTTTATAATTTCGTTTGTTTGTGCAGGGTTTAAAGGTTTCTCCATGGTTTTAAAAGAAAATCAAAGGCCGGGGATAACGATCCCTCAGACCATTATTCATAAGGAGGATCATTCTGCAGGGTTTCACATTGTGATTTATCGGTGGCTCATGAACACTGGTGACATTATAAAACCCTCTGTAATGCCTGTGTAGCAACAAAACACAACAAGCATTAATCAAACAAAGAGTATCAGTGTTAACGGATAAAATCACAACAAAGATGAAAAATTGAAGATTGTTAACGCAATTTTGAGCGATTAAGGCCTAAAATCAACTATCTAAAGCCTAATCCACACAATTGAAGACAATTTTAAGAACATAAGATAGAAATTAGGCCTAATTAAGCCTAACACACAGAATTAAAACAAATTAACAATGTTTTAAGGAAGAAAAATCAGATCTATCAGTCCGAGAAGCCTCCACTGACACATCAGAGGCTAATTGAATCCTCTCCAGCTGCCAGAAAGACACCTGAAGCCTCAAAGCAATTAAAGAAGGCCTAGTTATTACCAGAATAGACGATATTAGCATAAAGATAGCTGAACAGTTATTTCGAATCAGAGAAACTAATTTCAAACTGTCAGAGAAGTTATTACAAAGATATGGAAGTGCCCTAAAGTCAATATTTTAATCCACTAAGCCTCGAAAGAAGAACAAAGTTATGAAATAGAGATATAGATCGAATGCATTTCTGCCTTATGCCTTGCATGGTTTTCAAGGCAGAGAATTGCATTAACTGTAGAATTTATGATACTTGAACCCTAGAAATATTTCCACCTCCTCGTTTTCCTATAAAATCTTCTTGAGGAGCACATTGTAAAGGGTTGGTTGCTAGACTTTGATATATACTTGTGCTCAAAACTTTCTACATGTAAATAGTTTTCAGAGGCTCTTGAAGCTCTGTTAGTGATCAAATAAGTTAGGCTGAGAAGAGAATATGATTGTTGTACTAAAACATTGGACTTGAATTATGTAACTGGATTGACATCAATATACAAGCTGATTCTTGGGATCCTGGTCTATATCATTGATGAAGTACTTCTTATTGTGTTATTTCTTTCCTTTCATGTATGCCATTTTGTTCACTTATTATCTGATAAAGAACAACAAATATAGAGCTAGGGTTTACTATCAAAAGTACCCCGCTCTCACTGATAAGCTTTATCTTTATGTTTTCCTCCTTTTTTGTGTTTAAGAATGACTTAAGTTAAGTGTAAACATTATCAAGAAATGTTGGTTTTCCCTTGTCTTGATGTGCCAAACTTGAAAGGAAGTTCTTGAATGATATTTTCATTATATACTTAGTAGAGCTAGACTAGAAAAGTTTATGGTTTGGCCTGTCTTCTAGTTTCTTTCTCCAAAGGTTGTTTCGAAAGTTTCCCTAAGAGTATGCTGAAAGAAGGTTTAGATTTAAAAGTATCTTGCTTGATCTTAGGCTGCACTTTGTTTTCTTATTGATTTTCATCCCTTCTGAAAGTAGTCATTTGGATTATTGGATTGTTTGTCTAAATAGTTAGGGTTTTGTTTTGTAAGCCTACGAGCAAATTAGACAAAAATGGAAGAATAATTTCCGTCACTTTTGAGCTATGGGATAATTAAAGGTATGAGACTGTGTATTCTTAGAAGGTCAATTATTCATTTATTGATTTTGTATGACTTGTAAATGTCGAGAAATTAGCATCGATCACAAAATGGATCGATGCCATTAAAGAAATTGTTTAGACTTTTAAATTGAGGTATAAAATCTACCTGGATGTATTTCGCAATTCACTGACTTCGTATAAAGCATTTCAAGGAGATATTACACATTCTGTTGTGTATACATAGTGAAGGAGATCCAGAGTTTAAAGTCACATTTGGGGGCTTTATTGTATTTATAAACGATTATAAAACCATAGGCAATGAATAATAGAGGTTAAAGCCACGTGTGGAATGAATGCCAGAGAGGGTTTGAAGACTGGTTGATATCATTAAAATAGAAGATGTATGGCGTAGCCGTGGTGGAATTCTTTCAAGTTGGAACCATAGTTCTATTTAGAAACCCTAGTTAAATGAAAATAGAACGATGGAGTAAAGGAGAACAATGGATGGTTTTGAAAACCAACCGGTGGTTTTCGCATAGCTCAAAGATGGTAAGCAGTAATTTCTGGAGTGAATGCGATAGTGGTCGTGGGCCGACATGTGGCAATTAAAAACCACTAATTTCGCGTAAGTTTTAAAGTTTTACCCATCGTGCTATTTGGAGTGCGATATCGAGCGATGTTCGTCGGATCTGGAGCAGTTAAATGGACGACGGAGATTGGACTGCACAAATGAATATGTAAGTTGTATATGTTGTGGGACCCGAATATAATATTATTTTGGTGCTTTGGGTTTTAACCGAAGTAAACTCATAAATACGATTAAACCAAGGTGTGATAGTTGACAGATGTGGGCCAATGTTAATACATGTTGGTACTTTGGTATATTTATCCAAAGTTGATTTGGTATAGTCAGAATATAAATGAACAGGTTTTTATTATGGTTTGTTTAAAAATTGATATAAAAGCTTCCGCATATGAATTTATTACCATTGGGTTTATCATGGTTTATAACCATAGTTTTTTTGAAAAGTGAGATTGACAATCAGGAAATTTGTGGGCCCGGATATATATTGTAATGTTGGTATCTTGTGTTTAAACCAAAGTATGGAAGGACAAGTTATATTGTATTTATGACTTATGTTAAGTCGGGTAATAAACCTTGAGAATTTGTGATGGATGGAGGACTGTCAGATTGAGAGACGAAGAGCGATGATCGTCTGATATGACGCAGATTAAATCGACGGTTGAGATTAGAACAGTCAACGGAGTGAACTAATGTGTCTAATCGTCAGTGTACAACTGTGGGTCCAGATAAATATGATGTCGACATTGTTTTAACCAAGGTAAGAATGTTATTTAAGCACGTTGACATATTACAAAATCCATAAGTCAGAAGTATAATTAAAAGCTTTAATTATATGGATAAGTATATGGCTTATAACCATAGGTCAAGAGAAGGAAAGATAAGTTGGTGAATGTGGGCCCAAAATTTTATATATTAATATTGCGTTGACACTTTGGGTTTTAAAATGTTTTGATTAATGCGGATAAAATATGGGTTTGTACCCACAGCAGATATAAGGAGATAATTTCCCGCTTAAAGGGATTTTGATTTTTCGCATCAAGATATGTGAATGAGAGTTTAAACCTTGGTTTAAGAAAAGGTTTTATTATATTTGGAATGGAAAATTCCTGGGCATAAATGAGATACGCATTTGATATATGCAAAGTGTGGGTAAATGCAGCACAAAAGGCACAGGTAATGGAAGAAACAGGGTAGTTATACAACAGAACGTGAATATAACAATGGAAATTGAAAAGATAGAGACAACAGCTGAAAGGACAAATGCTCAGCAAGGGCTGAGTGATATATAATTGTTGTAACTATAAATGTAAATGAATTAATTATTTTTACTGTATGTGATGCAAATGCAAGTCTTCAAAGGAAAATAAAAAATCTCCCCTGTAATACTGAATTGAGTACATAGTATTGTAACATCTTGAAGTGCTGAGCGAGAAAATGAGAAGGTGGAATGTCGTACCTATTCATTTCATATTCCCATATGGAATGCAAATAGCTATGAAGTGATCTCTATAAGTGATGTTATTTTCATATGCATAAAGTTGTTAGAGAGTGGAAGAAGAAGAAGGAGCAGAGAGAGGAGTTGTGAATATCTAGAGATGATATAAGGCAAATATGAAGGCTGGAAGGACAACAGTAAAGAAGGAGAAAAATAGAGCCGATATCTAGGTAAATCAACATATGATTTTATTGTACAGTGAGGAAGTTGGTGCTTCCATAGCAAGTTGTAGCTTGATAGATGTCTAGTTGTAGCTGGCTGAGGTAGGAGCTTCTTGTAGGTTGCAGCCTGCAGAAAATAGATGGGAGTTGGAGCTTCCTTGAAATTTGTAGCTTGTAGAATTGAGGTAGTAGCCTCCTGTAGGTTGGAGCCTACAAAAAATCAGTGGTGAGAGGGAGTTGGAGCTTGCCTTTGCAACACAACAATAATAAGATGTGGTTTTATTCCTTATGGGTTTCCACTTATATATATTGTCTATGTGCATGATGATTATGTGTTGATATTTTGTATTTAATCTGCTTAATACCCACTTCTCACTTATTAATATTGTTGTTCCACTGTACATTAAGTTGATCACAAAATGAGGATGTAAATAAGTGTAAAAGAAAGTTTTACAAAGACCCTGAATGCACTAAACAGATTCACCCCCCCCCCCCTCTCAGTTTAACTAAGGGTTCAACAATTGGTATCAGAGCGGGTTCCTTCTGTATCAGATTAAAAACTGGAAGGAGATCCTAGGTCCCCAATATGGCTAGTCTAGAAGGATGCTCAACAAATAAAGCTCCTTTGTTTACTGGTACAAATTATGCCTTCTGGAAAATAAGAATGAGGACGTACATAATGTCTCTAGGAATAGAAGTTTGGGCTGTTGTGGATTTGGGATATGCCCCAAAGGATTCTAACACAGAGAAAGAAGCCAACCAAGATTTTATAGCTAATGCCAAAGCCATGAATGCTCTCTTAAGTGGTATGTGTGAGGCAGAATTTATCAAAGTAATGCATAAAAATACTGCCAAAGAAATATGGGATACATTATAAAGTATCCATGAGGGAGATAAAAGGGTGAAGATGGCCAAACTACAAGTCTATCAAGGCCAATTTGAAAATAAAAAAATGAATGAAGAAGAATATGTTTCCAGCTTCTTCTTAAAGGTTGCAGAAATTGTGAATAATATGAAAGCTCTAGGAGAAACCATTAGAGAATGTGTAATTGTTCAAAATATATTGAGATATTTACCATCCAGTTTTAATCCCAAGGTTTCTGCCATAGAAGAAACAACAGATTGGGAAACATTGACCATGAACCAATTACTTGGAAACTTAATAGCCTATGAGATGAGACTTCCACATAGGAAGTCAAATGTGAGGGAGGCAGCCTTTAAGGCTGAGAAGAGCAAAGAATAAAAGGAAGATACATGCTCCTGCTCTGATGAAGAAGAGGCCAAATTTGTCAGAAGATTGGATAGAGGCTTAGGTAAATATAAAGGTAAGCTTCCATTTAAATGCTTTGACTGTGGAAGAGTTGGGCATTATGCATCAAAGTGTCCTTACAAGAAAACAAAGAATCAGACTCAAGAGATAGAGAAAACCAAAACAAATAACTGGCAGAAATGGAAGAGATTCCCTCAACAGGTGGCATGGCTCACCCTCAACAGGGTTGCCCTAAAGCTAGGGTTCGATATTCGTGCAGACCTCGGACACGTGGCAGGGCTCACCCTCAATAGGGCTGCCCTAAACAGGGATATTACAGCCCACCACACTCCGCAAGTCTCGACCTCGAGACCTCGACTCTGATACCACAAAGGCCCAACCACTACACCAAAAGCTCGAACTGTTAGTGAGGGCGGTATCCCAGGGTGTTAAGGATGAGCTCAATAGCCCACCGGAGCATCTCAAGGATGGCAGCTAAACAGCCCCGCAGCTAAACAGCGTTGCAGACCTCGGACACGTGGCAGGGCTCACCCTCAACAGGGCTACCCTAAACAGGGATATTACAGCCCACCACGCTCCGCAAGTCTCGACCTAGAGACCTCGGCTCTGATACCAAAAAGGCCCAACCACTACACCAAAAGCTCGAACTGTTAGTGAGGGCGGCATCCCAGGGTGTTAAGGATTAGCTCAACAGCCCACCAGAGCATCTTGAGGATGGCAGCTAAATAGCCCTGCAACTAAATAACCTCGCAGACCTCGGACACGTGGCAGGGCTCACCCTCAACAGGGCTGCCCTAAACAGGGATATTACAGCCCACCACGCTCCGCAAGTCTCGACCTCGAGACCTCAGATTTGATACCACAAAGGACCAACCACTACACCAAAAGCTCAAACTGTTAGTGAGGGTAGCATCCCAGGGTGTTAAGGATGAGCTCAACAGCCCACCGGAGCATCTCGAGGACGACAACTAAATAGCCCCGCAGCTAAACAGCCTCACAGACCTTAGACACGTGGTAGGGCTCACCCTCAACAGGGCTGCCCTAAACAGGGATATTACAGCCCACCACACTTCACAAGTCTCGACCTCGAGACCTCGGTTTTGATACCACAAAGGCCCAACCACTACACCAAAATCTCAAACTGTTAGTGAGGGCAGCATCCCAGGGTGTTAAGGATGAGCTCAAAAACCCACTGGAGCATCTTGAGGACGGCAGCTAAACAACCTCGCAGACCTCGGACACGTGGCAGGATTCACCCTCAACAGGGCTGCCCTAAACAGGGATATTACAAGAAGCGAGAAAAATTGGAAGAAGAAGTAGTATGCCTGAGAAAGAAATTAGAACACACCCAAAGGGAATTGACAATGAACACTCCTTGGATGAAAAGCACTGAACAATTGAATAAAATACTAAATGCTCAAAGATCTCTCATGAATACTGGGATAGGTTACGAAGGAGAAACCAATAAACCCAAGGTAGAGGATAACCAGAATATAATTTTTGTGAAAGCTATAAAAGAAAAAACTAACTCTCAACAATCTGAGATTATTGCAGCTTGAATACTGATAGAAGAAAGGAGCAGGGGGTGTAAGCAGCTCGGAGATGAGATTTCCTCCATGGAGACCTCGGAGTAGGCAGACATTGAAAGGAATGATGAAGCAACTCAAAAATGAACCACAGAAGCATAAGCCAACAAGAACTTGATGTGTGATGAAATAAAGAGAAACAAGCAGCAACATCAAGAGACAAAGAATGAGAGGAAGAAGCAAGCAGTTGCAAAAAGTTCAATTGTTCTTGAAGATCAATTGAACAAGTTCGGAAGATCTCAAAGGAGATTCTTTTCTCCTATGATAAATTTCACTTGTTTTTCTTGTCACAAACTAGGACATATTGAAACATACTGTCAGACAAAAATAATCGATTTCAACCAGCAATGGATGCAGAAAATGAAAATACTACCTCAAGCTAACAAATGGAGAAAAAAACCCTTCACCAGATACACTAACCGGTTCCTTGGGTATTGTTTTTGTTGTAAGGGGTTCGGCCATAAATCCATGGAGTGCAGAACGTATGCACAAAGACTAATGTTTAAAACCACAAGGAGATTTATGAACAATGGAGAGTTCACTCGTACACATAATCCTTTTAAAAATATAATCAAATTCTTTGTATGCCATCAAATCGGACATATGTCTTCCAAATTTCCTCTCAAAGAATGTGGTCCATCTTCTGAGAATAGTTGCCTGCAGTGGAAAAAGAAGTTGAATAAGTGTGACTTGGCTCTAATAGCTTAAGATCAGAAAATCCAATGGTATATGGACAGTGGATGCTCAAAGCATATGACTGGAGATCGAAGCAAGTTTGTAACCTTTGATGAAAAGAAATCTAGAAATGTAACATTCGGAAATGATAAAGTAGGGAAAATAAAAGGAAAAGGCTCAGTTAGTCTGAATAATGGAAGAGGAGAGGCTCTAGATGTACTATTTGTGGATGGGCTGAAAGAAAATCTACTAAGCGTCAGTCAAATGTGTGATAAAGGCTGTGAAGTCCTTTTTAGAGCCCAAGATTGTGAGGTAAGATCGAGCACCATAGGAAAGACCTTGATCAAAGGTGTTAGAATAGAAAGTAATGTCTATATATTGGAAGAAGAGAATGAAGCATGCCACATAAGAAAAATTGATGAATCATGGTTATGGCACAGAAGATTGGGACACTTAAACTTTGACCAAATCATCAGTCTGAGCAAGAAGAAAGCAGTCAGAAATATGCCTACAATAAAGAAGCCTCCAAATACTATATGTAAATCCTGCTAATTGGGTAAAAAAATCCACAAATATTTCAAGACCAAAGATGAACTATCTACAAGTAGGCCACTTCAACTTGTACATATGGACCTATGTGGACCTTAAAGAACTAATGCACCAGGTGGGGAATCTTATGTCATGCTAATAATAGATGATTTTACCAAATTGACGTGGGTGGCATTTCTCAAATATAAATATGAAGCAATTGAGAAATTCAATATATTCAAGGCATTGGAAGAAAATCAAACAGGATGCAAGCTAAAATGCATCAGATCAGATAGAGGAGGTGAATTCACAGACAATGATTTTGCAAATCTATGCAATGAACATGGGATAAAACAACAGTTTACAATTGCAGGTACACCTCAACAGAATGGAGTGGCAGAAAGAAAAAACAGGTCAGTACAATAGATTGCCAGAGCCATAATGCAAGAAAGTAACATTCCCAAAACCTATTGGTCAGAAGCTGTACACACAGCTATTCACATTCTCAACAAAGCTCATCTAAGACCAAATTGTGATAAGACTCCTTACGAATTATGGCATAGTAAACCAACATCAATCAAGCACTTTAGAGTCTTTGGAAGCAAGTGTTTCATAAAAAATAATGATGAAAAACTGGGAAAGTTTGATGCAAGAGCTGATGAAGGAATATTTTTAGGATATGCATCCAAGAGTAAGGGTTACATGTGTTACAACAAGAGACCGCACAAAATTGTGGAAAGCATTGATGTAAGAGTTGACGAAGATCTACCAAACAAAACAAGAAACACAAGCTGCGCCAATCCTGCAGATTATCATGAGGCTGAGAACCAAGATAATGATGAACATGGCATCAAAACACACATTTTGCTGAACCTATCTACAACTAAATACAAGTAATCATGACCTTTCCTTGACATTGGAAGACCTCCTTCAAAATCCATTGAGATACTCTCCCAAGGACGTGAAGGTACCGGAAGTGGAGTGTACAATCCTAGTTTCCTATTTCTAGGATTACTTATTGCATACAAAGAACGTCCTCTAATGAAATGAGATACACTATAAATCATGCGTGGCCAATAAAAACAACTTTGGATATTCACTACCATCTTGCCTACACTGTGTTGAGAATTTGGAGGGCTTAAGTTTAATACAAATTCTCTTTTTGATAATTACTTGTGAGCTTGTTTGTGTTGCTTATGTCTTAGTTAATCTTTCATCAAGTCAATTATCAAAGTGCACAGGACACAAATGTTAGGCAAGAGAAGCACTTTTATTGTGGGAAGGTAAATCATAGATTTACCTTCCTTACTTCAGAATTCATGATAACCCTAATGATGTCACATTCTATCACATAATATATATTTCTTCCAGACTCTGAACTAGATATAGCTTGACCACAATCTATCCAGAATTGACCGCAGTTTTTCCTTCTTTATCAATTCACATCTTTTTCTGTTTTTGAGCCCTTACTTGTATTCATATATACTTCTGTATTATACCCATATATAATTCTGCATTTTTCATTGCAGTATGACTGCAATCCTTCTTGAATAACCTTCTACTTATCAATGCTGTGTTACATTAGAGATATTCTCATTTTCTGTTCCCAAGACAGATCCACATTTTTCTTCCTTTTAACTTATCTATATACGGACCTTTATTTGTTTTTATCTTAGAATCATCTGCAAATAGATGATCACTGCACTCGGTAGAGAAATCCGCACTTCTAATCTTACTTTTTCAGAATTGACTGAAAAAATTTCTCTCTTGAATGGACCGCAACAAAGAGTATATATATTGGCACATGCTTGATTATTAGGTTGACCATTCAGCTGTCATGTAGGCCAACCACTCAACTATCATATAGGCCAAATTTAATATAGAATGAAAACTATATTTTCCAACGTTAAGGATGATAGTAATGAGGGCCGTTTATGAGCCATTCTCCCACAAGATCTTTGTAGGTCATTCTAGGCACTTCATTGACTCTTAATTATATTTTTACCTAGAAGACAAAACCCTGGATATAAATTAATAGGAAGTCTATTTAACCTATAATAAAATCTTGCTTATGAAACCCATGAAGAAAGTACAAAATACATTTTATTATCTTTGTCTTCTTCTTTACATAATTACATAGTCAATATGAAAACCGACCTAGTTACACTTTTCAACACATCGAAATTTCTAGCAATCAATGAAGTGTGCACCTCCCTTATGATACTGTTTCTTTCTCCCCATGGAATACATAACTTTCCCAAGTGATACAATAAAATGTTATGCACATGATAATCTAACTCTTCAAATTGGTTTCCTTGACTCAAGCTTTCATACACATCTCGAAAATCATTATCATGTGCATATTGTTCAATGTAACTTTCATGCATAACTGAATTGTGCTTGAGTATAATAGATAAATTTACAATAGGCCTAGAAAGCATATTAACTACCTTATTGTAAATTCCATTTTTATACCTGATAACCAAATAAATTTTTTGTAGAAATCCCATCCATCTGAAGTGTCTTGATTGCTGCAACTTTGATTGTGACTGTAAGTATTGAAATGGTTGATGGTTGATATGGATAATGGTCTCATTCCCCATCAAATAGTGCTTCCATTTTTTTACACTTTGTACCAATGAATAAAACTCTTTGTCATAGGTGGGATAGTTAATCAAAACTCCATTAAAAATTTCAGAATGAAACGAAATGGGCTTACCACACTACATGAGAACTGCTCCCATGGCATAATCACTAGCATATGTTTGGATCTCAAATGGCTGTCTAAGATCTAGAAGAGACAATACCGGTGCTGAATTGATATTTTGTTTTAAAGCATCAAATTATTTTTGCTGCATATCTCCCCAATGGAAGAATTTCTTGACACTTGTCAATGCATGTAATAGAGCTGCAATGGAAGAAAAATTAGCAATGAATTTCCTCCAATATTGTGCTACCCCAAGAAATATTCTTACTTCCTTAACTGTATTGGGCTTGGGCCAATTCACAATGACCTCAACCTTGGAAGGGTTTATCTTCATCTCACCTCCTCCAACAATGTGTCCCAAATACACTAAATAAGTCTTGCCAGATTAACACTTCGACATCTTTAAAAATAAGTGTAATTTTTTAAAGACATCAAGTACCTTGTTCACATGCATGACATGTTCATCTCTTGATTTGATGAATATCAAAATATCATCTAAGTAAAAAATGACGAAGTCATCTATAAATTGTCTTAATACATCATTCATATCTCTCATGAAAGTAGTTGGAGCATTGGTAAGACCGAATGGCATAACTAGCCATTCAAAAAATCCTTATCTAGTTTTAAATCTAGTTTTCCAAATGTCCTCTTCAGCTATTCTAACTTGACGATAACCACTTTGTAAATATAGCTTAGTGAAATACTTTTCATACCTTAATTGATCAAGAAAATCATCAATTCTTGGGAGTGGATAATGATTCTTTACCGTGATTTTATTCAGTGCATAGAAATCTACGCACATGCACCAAGTCCCGTCCTTTTTTGGTACCAAAACAATTGGTGAACCACATGGCGAAGTAGATGGGAATATGATACCTTTGTTCTGCAATTCTTGATTTTTCTTCTTGATTTCCATGCTCTCCATTATTGACATGTGATACATGCCAATGTTTGGAAGTGGAATATCTTGTTGCAGCTGAATCTCCTGCTGAATTCCCCTCTTGGGAGGTAACCCATTTGGTTCCTGAAACATCTCGCCATGCACTTACCACATCAAACAAATAATATTTTAATTTTTCATCACAAATTTCAAAAGATTCATATTTCGTATCATCATTTTTCTTGATCACGAGAAACACAAAATTTTTACTTGCATTAACTAGTCTCTTCATCTACCCTACATTTACTAAAGAAATATTCAGATTTTTGCGATGAGATCTCAAAATATACTCCACCCCATCCTTGAACAAATGATATTTTTTCTCATGGCGATAAAATACTACTTTCCTATCATACAAATATGGACTTCCCAAGATAATTCATGAAATATCAAGTGGAATCACATCTAACTCAAATTCATCAACAATGTTTGTAGTAATGGAAAACCGGAAGATACATTTCCTTGTAACCTGTAGATTTGCATTCTTGACAATCCAAACCAAAGGATATGGCTTATGATGTGGCACAGTTTCAAGGTTAAGCTTTTTGACCAAGTCTTCTGAAATCCATTTTGCTTGTGACCCCCATAAAATGATGCATGAATATTTGTATGATTTGAAATCATCCTTAAATGGAACAACTCTATCCTTGTTTCTTCATTTGGAGTGTTGTTGTGACAATTTGAGGAACTAGTGCTTGCTATGGATTCTTTTCCATTTGTGACCATGGCTATAATATTGGTCTCATCACTGGAATCGGATCCAAGATTGTGTTGTGTGGTAGCAGTCATCTTTTGTGTTCCCTTGTTGTTTGGTTTCTCACTAGAAAATTTGGCAGAAATTCCGATGGCCAATTCGTTGCTATTCCAACACATAGTCGTCGCAAGAGCGACAGTTCGAGGGCGGGAAAAACGTGGTTTACCATACCATCGCAGTTCCGACGCAATTAAAAAGTGTCGCACTATCGACACTTTTTCCGTCGCTTCCAAACAAGCGTCACTCTTCCGACGTTTCCCAATCCATCACACTTTTGACCTTTGTAAACTGTCACACTTCCGACGAAATGTGGTCCGACGTTTTGAACGTCGCTCTTCCGACGTCTGTAAATTGTCACAACTACGACGAAATGTGGTTCGACATTTTGAACGTTGCTCTTCCGATGTTTGTAAATTTTCGCAATTCCGACACAATGTGGTCTGACGTTTTGGACATCGCTCTTCCGACGGTTGTAAACTGTCACAATTCCGACGAAATGTGGTCCGACGTTTTGGACGTTGCTCTTCCGACATTTGTAAACTGTCACAATTCCGACGAAATGTGGTCCGACGTTTTGAACATTGCTCGTCCGAAGTTTTTATACTGTCTCTCTTCCGACGTTTCTAATCTATCGCAATTGCGACGCTTACAAGGCGTCGATATAGTGATGGCAGGTTCAATTTAAAAAAAAAAAAATGAAACTTTAAAAGAGGAAAAACGTTGTTTTGAATATATTATATGAAGTAAAACAGTCCATGAAGTCATTACATTTTCACATCTGAATATTGGAACCCAAATATCCATCCAGAAAAGTGGAAGTCCCACCTCAGAAAATGATAGAAAAATACCCCATGTCACATACAGGGACATGATATAAAACCTAGTAACGGTCCACGTGGAGATTATCGACAATCTGAGAAAGCATCCAAATATGCTCGAGGCATCTATAAGAAAGTGAAATAGCAGTATGTAGAATAGTAAAGCAACAGATAGAGTACCGACGTCCATTGTTCCAAATACAAATTAAAGTACCCAAAATCCTGCAACAGAGAAAAACGCTAATCATGTGAAGAGTGTGATATGTCCAAAATATAAAAAGACCATCAGACCATATCAATAAACCAGCAACATAGACCAGCATCGCTAGTTTTGAAGGCAGAGTGATAAACATTAATCATTTTTTTTTTCACAAGAGAAAAAACGTTGTTTTGAATATATTATATGAAGTAAAATAGTCCATGAAGTCATTACATTTTCACATCCGAAGATTGGAACCCAAATATCCATCCAGAAAAGTGGAAGTCCCACCCCAGACAGTGATAGAAAAATACCCCATGTCACATACAGGGACTTGATATAAAACTCAGTAACGGTCCACATGGAGATTATCGACAAATCTGAGAAAGCATCCAAATATGCCCGAGGCATCTATAAGAAAGTGAAATAGCAGTATGTAGAATACTAAAACAACAGATAGAGTACCGATGTCCATTGTTCCAAATACAAATTAAAGTACCAAAAATCCTTGAACATAGAAAAAAGCTAATGATGTGAGGAGTGTGATATGTCCAAAATATAAAAATACCATCAGACCATATCAATAAACCAGCAACATAGACCAGCATCGCTAGTTTTGAAGGCAGAGTGATAAACATTAATCATTTTTTTTTCACAAGAGAAAAAACGTTGTTTTGAATATATTATATGAAGTAAAACAGTCCATGAAGTCATTAGATTTTCACATCTGAAGATTGGAACCCAAATATCCATCCAGAAATGTGGAAGTCCCACCCCAGACAGTGATAGAAAAATACCCCATGTCACATACAGGGACTTGATATAAAACCCAGTAACGGTCCACATGGAGATTATCGGCAATCTGAGAAAGCATCCAAATATGCCCGAGGCATCTATAAGAAAGTGAAATAGCAGTATGTAGAATAGTAAAGCAACAGATAGAGTACTGACGTCCATTGTTCCAAATACAAATTAAAGTACCCAAAATCCTTGAACAGAGAAAAACGCTAATCATGTGAGGAGTGTGATATGTCCAAAATATAAAAGACCATCAGACCATATCAATAAACCAGCAACATAGACCAGCATCGCTAGTTTTGAAGGCAGAGTGATAAACATTAATCATTTTTTTCACAAGAGAAAAAACGTTGTTTTGAATATATTATATGAAGTAAAACAGTCCATGAAGTCATTACATTTTCACATTTGAAGATTGGAACCCAAATATCCATCCAGAAAAGTGGAAGTCCCACCCCAGACAGTGATAGAAAAATACCCCATGTCACATACAGGGACTTGATATAAAACCCAGTAACGGTCCACATGGAGATTATCGACAAATCTGAGAAAGCATCCAAATATGCCCGAGGCATCTATAAGAAAGTGAAATAGCATTATGTAGAATAGTAAAGCAATAGATAGAGTACCGACGTCCATTGTTCCAATTACGATGCAATTCCGACGCAATGTGGTCCGACATTTTGGACGTCAGCATTTATCTACTTCTGCAATTGCAAAGCAAAAGCAGTTTCAAAGGCTACCTGGCTAATCTTCAGGCTCCGTCTGTAGTTTATAAAATAAACAATAGTAACAATGAAATTATTCAAGTCCCTAGTGGAGTCGCCACTATGTTATCACTCAGATTTTCCTTGAAGTTGTTGAAAGAGGAAAGGGGTCCGAGGTAACCACAAACCAATCTTTTAGGTACATAATCTAGCCAATCTGTACCCAGAGAGGGCTCTCTCTATAAAATTTAGCTTTGTTTTAGAAAATTTAGGCTAGTTATAAAGTCCAAGGGTTTTATTTGAATTTGGGTGGTGGAATTCGATAGCTAAGGGCAAGATTGAGTAATTCAGGCCATTGGGAATGGAGTAAAAAAAAATGGCTTCACTAGATTAAGTTTATCAACGAAAGATGGTTTTACAGGGCAAGATAGTCAAACATGGAAACAATTATAAATCTTAAAAGAATGAAATGGATTTAAAATGGATGAAAGGAAATTAAGAATCTTTCAACACATTCAAAGAGAGAAAAATGAGTGATTATCAATAAAGAGCTTTTAAGTATTCTTTACTAAATAATCAAAATGCTTAAACTAGTAAAACAGGAGTAATTAAGAATTCACTGTTTATAACTAGTTTAGAAGAAAACATTTAGAATAATAATGATTAAAACCAGATTACACTTAAGTACCTTCTGATTTACTCCTTTTCATTAATTATTCAGAAATGAAACACAGTGATATAAGAAACAGATATAAAACTTAAAACACAAGATAGAAATGACTTATTGATCCGTATTTTGACACATGAATCCTATAAAAAGTCTCTAGCATCAATTCATCATCCAGCAAGCCACAAAGAAACTTCTCCAACAACACTTTATTCCGAAAAAGTCAATGTTACTGCAAAGTATATGAATCCACACTTACTACTCCAATTGATGGAGTATTTATACAAAAAATCATACAAAATATCTCATAACAAATTGAGATATTATCTAGGATAACTAATAAGTATTTTACAACAATATAGAGACAGATGGTCTCGTAGATAAGAAAAATGATAACTGATGTTGTGATGTTTCCTTCTTTTAAGAATGTGCTAGAGGCAGGCCCTATATCTTGGCTTGCTGCTGTCCTCTTCGGTAATTCTATGTTGATTATTTCGTTTCACTGATACTCTTTAACTGCTCTGATACTCTTTGACCTTTGTTCATCCTTTTATCCTTTTTATCATGATATACTATGGTAAATAGGCAAAAATTTATGTAAGGATAATTTTTTACAAAAGTTCCATCATTTCTTCCCACCATTGAACTTCTGGCACTCTGGTCCTTTGCAACTTTCTTAGTGTTTCATCAGCCTCAGTATATCTGAAGAAATCAGGCTGATTTGGGAACAAATGATTTAATTCATGCTCAAGATAAAATAAATTCTCCAATCTGTCATGAAGGTTTTTCCCTGTAGGCAATGCTGCTGTTGATGAACTGGTTGAAGAACTAGCTTGATTATCGGCATATTTGTCCAATTTTTCAACATAACTATCAAGGTCCATTAGCTTATCTTCTGCAACTATAGGACTGGGCAATCCTCTATTTAACAAAATATTCAATCTTTCTATGAAGGCAATGATTTCTTCTTGCATATCTGAGCACCTTCGTTCTAAATTCTGTACCAGAGTTCTTTTAGTAAAAACTCTCTTTATTTCCAGAATTGTTCCGGTCTTGTCCTGAATACCAATTTCTGCAAGTTGATTCTTAGTCTGAGTATTCAAAAAATGTATAAGTCTATTGGCCTCTTCTGGCATATTTCCCAACTCTTGTCTTGATCTCTCAATCTCATCCAGAGACAATTTAACTAAGTTATTCTGTTCATCCATTATTTGAATTGAGGACCAAACATCCTTTATTGATTGAATGATATTATCCCAAAGACTTTCATTTATTTCTTTTAAAGGTTTCTCCAATGTGAGATCCTTTTCCAATGCTTTGACTGTTTTTTTCTAATTTGTTCACTTCTCTTGTTTTATCAGCAAAACTCATTTTTGAAAGATCATATTTATGTTCTAGAGTGGCCAATTGTTCCTTTGTTTTGTGAAGCTCTATGGCCTGAAGTTTCATATCTTCCATTGAATTTTTTAATTCATCAGTGTTCAAATTTGCAGTGTTGCTCTGTGACAATTCTGCTGGCTGACCTGTTGTTACTGTACCTGTCACTACTCCTGCTGTAGATACTGGAATATTTTCCTGCTTATCTTTTAATGCATTCTCAAGCTCTTTTTCAGTTGCAGTAAGTTGCTCATTCAATTTTAAGAGCAAATCCATTAGTTATTCCTAAGAATTTTGTTTGATGATTTTTGCAGTCTGTGGATGTCTTGAGGCCGGTAACTTTAATTGTTTTCTCAGAGCTGCAATATCATCATCTTTTCTCTTGATCAAAGCTTCAATACCTTTCACATATTTAGGATTATGACCCAAACCAATGATTATTTCCTCTAAAGTTTTGATTCTATTATCCTTAGCATGGGAGGAGGCTTTTTCAAGCTGCAACTGTGTATTAGTATTATCCAAAGAATCCTGCAACTTATGGGTCATCATTGATTTATCCGTCAGAGTAGAATAAATCATCTCACCTGTTTGCTTGTGTATCTCAATTTGATCTAAAGGATGGATATCCTTTACTAAGACTTCAAAATTAGTCCTAACGTAATCTGCAGCTGTCTGAGGCTGCCGCACCTTGGGCTTCAAATGGCTCATTAACATCTTACCCTGTTGGATGTCATAAGCTGACATCAATCTTTCTTGATTTTTCAGAGCCATCTTCAAATATTGGTTGTACACTTGAAGTCTAAGTGGATCGTTCCTGGCCTTTATATTGATGAATTTTCTTTTGATGTCCCAGGCAGTTTTTACTGGAGGTTTGAAAGAAGATATTTCTGCACTTTGTTGCCTCTGTATTTCCTATTTTTGAAAATTAGTGGATGTCCCACTACCTGTACCTGTTTGCTGACTGTCTTCTCTTCCCTGGCTGTCAGGGATTTCCTGAAATGATTCATCTTCTGGAAGGGGAGTTAATTTCTGCCTTTTAACATCTTACTGTTCAGAAGAGCCACCAATAGGAGTAGTTGTTTCAGCCTCTCTCTTTTTTCCCTTTTCTATATTCAGAGGAGTTTGTAAAATAGAAATTTCTGGCTTACTGATCTGAGTAGGAGGAATTTGTCCTTGACCTTGTTCTTTAGAAGTCTCTGGTTGCTCTGTCATTATGAATTTTTCAATTATTTGTATATCGGGCTCCTTTTCTTTTCCTTTAGATTCTACTACTACTGTACTAATCTCTTGCAAATTTTGTTGTAAAGTCCTGGCTGAAGAAGATCCCTGCACCTGTCCAAAATATTCTAGGTCAAGTATCTTTTCAAGATATTTCATTACATTTTCAACATTGACCTGCTCACTATCTTTTTCAACCAATGTCCCTTCTGTCCATTCATCCATATTAGCATATTGTTCTATTTCTGGGATTCTTTGATGGATGTATGGTGACATTTTATTTTTCATTCTTCTATCACAGATAAAGTTGTTTGGATCATAAGGCACCTAGTAGAAACTCTTTTGTAGTCTGAGATAGTCTTCTAAAATCCTTTCGGCTTCCTTTCCAGCTTCCCTAGAGTTACAAATGAAGAGACCTAATTGGCTCTTGATCCCGAGTTGAGCCTTTTTCTTTGCATTGCAAAAATGAATTATATCTGAATTATTCATCTGCCTGAAATATTCTAATGCAAAGAGTCTCATTGGGACATACTTGGGCAGTTTGAATGGGCATAATTCACATCCATATATCTTGATCTCTGTGTAGTTTTGATATAGGTACCAGTCACCTATCTTGTAATGCTTTGAGAGTTGAAGGATTTTCTTGATTTCATTGTTAATTCTAGGAGGAGAGACTCCTGTCAACAAGGTAGTTGCAGGATGAAAAAAAAGGTCGACAAACTCATTATAGGAATAAGGAGAATCAAAGGAATTGTGAGTAATGGCAGACCAAAAGATGACTGACCTAGGATTCCCTTTGGCATCAAGTTTCTTAACATAAAAAGGGAATTTTTCTGACTGAAAGTAAATCATGAGATGATATATGATAGAAGAATACTTAAGTACTCTCTCATTATCAAATCGTACTTGACAACAGGAGGTTATCCAGGGGTAAAAATGGATAACAATACTAGGGTTAACTAATCAACATACTCACTAGTATTGAAGCCCATTATGGAATATATCATGTTTAAAATAACTCTACCCTCATCAGTAAAGAAAGTATAACCATAAGGGGGAGGGTTTTTAGGCTGATGCTCTGGTAACATGAAGGTTTGGCATGGGCGGTTTAACTCTTCATGGGATAACTTAGTAGATTTCTCAAGTAATTCAAACATGGACAGGGGAGTGAGAGCTTGACCAGGTTGGAATTGTAGCATTTCATTTATGGACTGAGCAGTTATTGGGAAAAGGACATTTTGACTTGGGGATAAAACTGCTCGTTGGTTGGGATCATAATTTGCGTAGCAATAATGGATTAACACAAGAAAAATATGGACTGAGGGGAGAAGGTACATAGGAAGATTTGATTCCCAAAGTCTAAAGATGTCAGAACCATTCAAATAATTGTCTCTGTAGCGGAAAAATATTCGAAGAGGATTCTCACTGAGAAGCAAGTCCTTAATTTGAAAATCCATATTGGCTAAAGGAAAATAATCCAAGTCCTTGTGAGGGGCATTGATGGGCACGACATTCAGAGCTACAAGAACTTCCATTTCTGGTTCTTGTGGATTCAGAAATGGAATTTCGGGGTTTTGTGGAAAAGGGGCACAATTACCAGTTTTGGGAATATAATTGCAGTTCTGGGAACGAAAAAGACCAAACTGAACTTCTTTTCAGACCTTAGTGCAGAATTAAAACTAAAACCAGGATTTTTTACAGAGTTTAGCGGGGAATTGGAATAAATACCTATTTACGGGAAATGAAACGTGTTTAAACAGGCGCTGGTTATGACAGAAGAACCCTAAAATACTCGGCTTCAATTCTCTTCAGCAAGGTAACGGTTAGCAAGCGTTAACAGTTGGTTTTTGAATTTTGTTGCATGGAAGACTGGCTAGCGCACGGAACAATGAAAATGACGCAGACGCAATTTTTTTTATTTACAAAGTCAAAAGGGTGGTGGGTTTTGATTGATGACGTCAGCATGTACGATGGTTTCGTCACAGAGGGATAGGAGCGGATCTTTGTTTGGGCCGCTCGCGCAGTGGAAATCTGGACCCAAAAAAGATTAGGGCGAATTTGATAAGAAATTCGCGTCACAACTCTCCCTCCATACGCCAGCCCAACTTCGGACCCGAAAAATATTAGGGCGGAATTCATTTGGTTTTCGCATCACAAAATTGGCCGACGTTAGCAGGCTATTTTGGAATGCGAATTTGGTTTGAATTATGGTTTATCGTCATTTGAAGTTCGGCGGGTTCGACTTAAGAACAATTTTGTTTGATCCCATCTTATAAAATTTGTGTTGGTTTTCTTTGATAATACACATATTTATAATAAATCATGGGAATACCACACTAGTAAACATGTGGAAAAGTTATATAAATTATTGAGAACAATCATTTTTAAGTAAAAATATCCAAATGTGCTTTTGGGAAATAAGAATTCGAGTATTTGGTTCATATTGTTTTAAAGGAAGGAGTGAAGTTGGAGCCTCAAAAGATGCAAGCTATTACAAAATGACCTATTTCTAAGAAAATCAAGGTTCTTAGAAGATTTTTTAGACTTACATGATATTATTGATCATTTGTTAAGAATTATGCATGCATTTCAAGTCCACTCACATATCTCTTGAAGAAAATATCATTTATATGGAATGATGAGGCTACTTTGGCATTCTCTCTTTCAATGGATGCCATGTCTTCTACACCAACATCGGCTGCACCTACTTTTGGTAAAACATTCATAGTAGAGTGTGAGGCACTAGGACAAGGAATTTACGTAACATTAACACAATAAGGGATATCATTGGCTTTTAAAAGCAAGGAATTCAAAGTAAATATTTGGTGAAATCTACGTATGAAAAATAAATGGAAGCAATATTACATGCAATAAAAAATGGGGATAGTATATCATTGGGAGGTACTTTAAAGTCAAGATATACCATGATAGCATAAAGTATTTTTGAAGCTATGGATTTCATTGGAAGATTAACAAAAATGAGGAGAAAAAATGCAAAGTTTTAATTTTGAGATAATCTGCAAAAAGGGTAAGGAAAATTTAGTACATGATGCTCTTTCTAAAATAGAAGAGGCCTCAAATTTATATCCAATTACATTTTCTATTCCTAGGTGGCTAGAGGAAGCTTGCCATAATGGAAAAATGACAATAGTACTAAACAAAAACTAAAATTTATAAAGGATGGGATGAACTCTATGGAGCATTGGGAGTGAAAGAGAGATATAATTTGGTGCAAATGTAGAATATTTTTATGCATGCAAGCATATTTGAATAAAAAAATATTAAGGGAGTCCCATGTCTCTCTGATGGTAGGACGCGGGGTTCCTTAAAACATCTCAAAGGATCAAAAAATATATTTTTGGAAGGAATGAAGAAAGATATTCAAAATTTTGTAAGAGAAGGTCGGGTTTGCATAATAAATAAAAGAGAGATAGTAAAATCTCTAGGGTTACTTCAACCATTCCACATACATATTCAAAGACTAGAAGATATATCAATAGACTTTGTTACAGGGTTACTGAAATATAAAGGTAAGTATTACATTTTTGTGGTCATTTATATAGACAAATTTTGTAGATTTTTTTTGTAGAGCTCAAAGTACATAAACAACAAGCCAAGTGGCAGAAGTGTACGTGAAAGAAATTCATAGTCTTCATGGTTTTCCTAAAGTAATAGTAACAAGAAACTTTTGGAAATAATTATTTAATATGAGTGGAGAAACACTAGCTGCCATGAGTTCTACATATCAAACACAATCAAATGGTCAAACAAAAATAGTTAACAAATGTTTTAAGGTTATCTACAATGTTACTCTTTAGAAAAGCAATATTAATGGATGAAGTGGGTAGGTCAAGGAAGAATGGTAATATGATACTACCTATCACACATCTACTAAAATTTCCCCATTTAAGGCCCTTTATGGATATCCAACTCCTAGTATCTCATACTTTTTGCAAGATAAGTCCAAAGTATAGGAAACAGAGTCACATATAGAAAATACTAAAGAAAATTTGAAAATTATTATGGAAAACCTTCAAATGACATGAAACATGATAAAACAACAAGGGGAACAACATTGAAGTGAAATATAATTTGAGGAGGGTAATTGGGTATTTTTTAGATTATAGCATTATAAGCAATCTTCATTCAAGAAAAAGAAGAATAAAGAACTAGCTCAAAAATGCAATGTGGAAAAAGTCGAACTCGGGATTAAATCGACAAGGGTCCAAAAGTTGAAATACTCGATAAAGTCGGGAGTTTTTTGAAAAAGTCGGCAAAACTAAAAAAATACAAAAATATTCATTTTTGGAAAAAATCCTGATTTTTTCAAAAAAAATTAAAAAATTATTAAAGAAACTACCTCACTCAAGATTTTGTCGAAAAAGTCGGAAAAAAGTCGGGACTTCGAGGATAAAATCGCGACTTTTTCAGGGATGAAAAAGTCGGCAAAAAGTCGGCCAATAAAGTCGGCTCCGGGAAAAATTCGGGATTTTTTCAAAAAGTCGGGACTTTTTGCCAACTTTTTCCACACTGCAAAACTGTTATGGCCCTAAATAATTATTCATAGGATTTCACAAGTGGTATAGAAGTTATATTTTCCTTCTTCTTGCATTCATAAGGTTTTTCATGTATCTTGCCTAAACAAGGTTTTGGGAAAAAATATGCCAATGTAAATAGAACTTCCAAAATTAGATGAAGAATGAAAGTTGATTCTTGAACCACAAAAAGTTATAGATAAACATTTTGTATCTCTTTGACATATAAACATTATGAAGTACTTAATCAAGTGGAATAATATTCCTCTAGAAGAAGGTACATGGTAAAATGATCAATTCGTGATGAAATACCCACGGCTAAAGGGTTCGTTTGAAGTTTTGACAAAGGTTTTGTTATATGTTTTATATAACGTGCGGCGGAGTAGTGTTATTGTTTGTTAAGGTCCCACACAGTGATCAAATTTGAAGGGTAGGTCCGAATTTCAATTAGAAGGGAATATATCTATGTCGCCCTTCCATAATGAAAATCTTAAAAAAAAAAACTTTTCAATTGACCACAATAAATTATTTTTACATTTCATTTTCAGAAAGACAAAACCATCAATCTTTATATTAATAAAAGAATGTTACATATACAACAATGAAGAAGGCTCCATCTTTCATTGCTTAAATATCTCATTGGCAATGTCAACATAAGTCTTGAAGACACTATTATAAGATTTTGGATACATACCACCAGGATATAGGAGATTCTTATGTGTCAGATTGTGTAATGCAATTTTGACTTTGTCTCACAAGGAGCAACAACATGGAGGTCTGGATTTTTCTTATAGAACTTTATTATTATTATTTGAAACGTTGTTTATAGATATGAATACAACAATGAAATTATGAGCATGGTGGAAAATTAGTCAAGCTCATGATGCCAAACCATGATGATGTAAGTTTGAAATTTAACATTTTTACATGTTAAAGACAAATAGTCAAAATCACTGACAACTTAGTATGCCATAATTAATAATCATTCCCTGTTCACTTTTGTTAATAGGTTTATGTCACATGATGATGCAGGGGCATTAGGCACTAGCCAACAATGTAGGAGGTTTTGTCCACATGTTGTGGCTAGGAGGGTTTGAAAACATTTGAGTTGTAACAGCTAGGTGTCAATACCTCAGCTGACTGTATTACTTAGACTAGTTAGAGTTGTAGGAGTCAAACAATTTCAGTTAGTTGAATTATTATAATTAGACCTTTTGATTTCTAGAACGGTCCTCTCAGAGGAACCGAAGAGCCATATGTTATGTATATAAATTGTAATTCCTCGGATGAATAAAAGTAGAGAGGAAAGAGGAGAGTAGAGAGGGGATTTCTGCAATAAACCTCTGTGTGTGAACAATTGTTTCCAGTTAAATGATTTCCAAGCTTAGTTGCCATTGAATTATCTCGAACTGCTAATTGTGAAGAATTGTTTAACTGTGAGGTGATTGGGTACTGATAATTCCATTCTTCTGTCTTTGAATTCCCGTAAATTGTTGGATAACCCTGTGAAATCACCCCACCCGAAGGCGAGGTCTGTGTAGAGAACCGGGGTCGTGAACATTGTTCAAATATAAAAATCCCGCTTAATAAAGAGACAAGATTGTTGTGCTTTCGGAACCTGACCCGAGGATTGGACATGAGTTAACAAACAAAAGGATAGCGGAACCAGACTTGCACCCGTGGTCAAGCCCTGTACCAAAACCACGAGCGGAATCACAAAAGCGGGTTGCCCATATCGCACCGCTTTTGCGGAGTAGGCAGTATTTCCTATTCGCGAGCAATTCCATAGGGAATGTGACACGTGGCGAAGTGACCCCTGGAAAATCACCGTTTAACCCGCGCCATCGCACGTTAAAGCCCGACGTTGGAAGTCGAGCAAAATTGCCAAGAGTCGTTGATTTGGAGAAGGGCCATCGGATGGTGGCCGCACGTTGAACTTGCCCGGAGGTTAACTAAAGTGTGCGGAGGATAGCCAGGTACGATACGAGTGTTTGATTGGTTATTGATATATATAGGTGGGGCCGGAGTATAATGAAATTGTTTAATTAAACGATTGGCGGATAATTAGCATAAGTCTGGAGCGTGATTGTTGTAAGGCTGGGTGGTGAAATATAGAGCCGAAAGTTCATTCCAAGTTATTTATTTAAAAAGAAACGTGGAGTATAAATACAAAGTGTTGAAATTTAAACATTGGTTATAAGGCTTGGAGATAATATAAAGTCGGGAATATAAATTAAAGTCCAACCATTGTGGATAGTATTTATTTATCAAATTCTACGAATTTGATAAATAAACCCGAAGAAATAAGAAGTCAATTAAGACTCAGGCTGGAGGAAAAGAACAGGGTAAACCAAGGGAAAATGCTGACAGAGCGATTGTAGACACACCAACTCTCCTTAGGGGTCCAATTTCAGTTTTGTTGCGTCACACGATGATCTCTCTTCTCTGGCATTTACTTGTATTGAAGATCACTATTCTAGGAATAAGGAGTTATTTTCTCCAAAAATAACCCTAGCCAAACATTGACAATGCATCAAGGATAACTTTCTATGCTTCATAAGTACATATGTTCTACTTATAAATCATGTCTTGGAAGTGGTTGTTTTGCTGGAAATTATTCACCAGTTGGTTTCATACCAAAGTCTTTTTCACATTTTCAACATCCAATACATGAAAAAGATAATGGTTTAAAACAACATAAATATTTGAAATTTTGCAAGAATTGTCTGGCACACTTTGAATATGAATTTTGAAGTCAAGTGCATGATGCTGTATAGGATCAAGTGTCATTTTGAATACCAAATGTTTTACAAGAAACTTCTCAACATGCTACCCTACAGTAAGGATTAAATGACAATATTGCATCAACTATTTCCATAATAAAAGTGCACCTCGGCCATAAGACTAAACAACTACAAATGTTGTAGATCTAACAAGACCACACAATCAAATGTATTCCACAAGGCCAATACTGTATGAAAAATGTAAAGGAGTTTGCAACCAAAAATACATTAGGCAACTAATTCAATTAGATACACCAAACCATCAACAAAAAGGAAAACCAGCCTACTTGGCCCCAATATTTTCAACTGGGTCCTCTAATTCAACCAATAAAAAGGCCAAAACCATAGCATTGAGATACATTTCATTACACTGTCAATAACAATAAAATTTGACTCGGCCATAACCCTTTCCTTTTATTGTTGTGAAAAGCTTTATGCATTACTCTAATGTGGCTAGTCCATAGGCCAAGTAGACCATTGGGTAACAAATATGTTTCCTTTCACCTTTGAGTTTTCAAATTATGCCTACCAAATCTAAGACATTTAAGAGGGGGAACTAATACAATGTTAAAAAGAAAACCACAGCACACATCTACAAATTACCTCCTTAGCTACTGTCACACCATCATTAACTATTTTCGGAGAACCATGCTTGCTCTCCAAGACAACATTTTCCCTTCGCCCCAAGGGTGACTCCAACAAGATCAGCAAGTTTGTTCACACCGCCTGCAAGACAAATTGACAATGCTTTCAGTAAGTGTGCAATTGAATGCCATACCATATGCCAAAACAACCCTCCATGAAAAATTAAAATAACACATTAAAATCAAATATAAGTGGACAAGGAAAGATCCATCGCAGTGAAGTTTCACGTGCAGGTGACCTTCCTTTAAACATAATTTTTTCTCTGACCTGCAATTTTTTTGTCACTGAGCCATCCTTGTTGAAGTACAACTCCTTTTCCATAGCTCTTGTATTAAATACCTTCTCTCTGTCGTGTAATCTCAGAGTCCCTCTTCTTCTTGAGCGATTAAAGGAAATGGGTGAAAAAACTGAAAGAGAAGACAATTGTCTGCCATAATTATCAAACATTGCAGCCAACTTCTTCCCCTTTCCATTGTTACCCAATGAGGTAGATGTGGCAATTGTTGTCATACTTCCCAAAGCAGAGGCCATCTTCTCTTATGCTGAATATAGAATTACAAGATCTTCAGATTAGTATGAACCTTAAAAAACATGACTCCCATTGCTAAAACCCACTTTTAAGTTGTAATAGGCAAACTAAACAACTATCGCAACTTTTGGCAACTTCTGGAGCATCAAGAGAGAAACAACCAAAGAGAAATACAACCACAATCCTCATTTTAATGAGACTGGACTATATATTTGCATTAAGATAATAGAAATAAATCACGACTATATTAAGGCCAGCACAAAACAATCTTTAACCAGTGTCTCTCGCGGCCTTCAGGTTGCCATGCTAGAAGTTGCATATTTTTAATTTAAATTCTTGACCTCTCGTGCCCATCTATGAATGCATCCAATGGGATATCTACATCAAATGCTCCTTTATATCCCCAAAAAAAAAATCCCTACTACAAGAGCACCAATATTGATGGATCACCCCACACCATCCCACCCACTAGAAACGGTGAAAAAGGAAACCCGAGAAAACTTCTGAAATATCTCAAGATGACTATATGGGTGGTTCTTATGAATCAACCAACCATTCATAACATGCTCATCAATCCAAACCATGAGTATTATGTGACGATATTCAAGCAGGCACTGAATCGGATTTCTGAAGCTATGTTATAGAAACCCTAAACTCTCACTGAAAATAGGTGAAATGTGGCACCACTCAGAGATTGACATGTGCCAATTGGTACAAGTGGTAGACAATTTGCATGCTCAAACAACGAGGTGATGCAGGAATGACATGAGGGAGAAAATATCAGAAAAGCCCCAAATCTGGAGAACTAAAGCTCATCACCAACCTGAGATTGACAACTTTACATGATGTAACCTATGAAATCGTAAATGGAGAAATCATAGTAACAATAAAGTGACCTATGTAACAATAAATTCGGATTCATCCTGGGAGTAGTAATGGGAGAAATCATAGTGAACAACAGGAAACATGCAGAGTTGCTTACAATCAAATAGATGAAAAAACACATACAAAAAACCTAGATAATAATCATGAACAAGCTTAATATTGAATTATGAACTGTAAAGGAATTTACAAAATGTGACATTACGAACCTGGTCAAGCACACAAGCAAAAATATCATGGACATGACCCTGGTTGACAAGTTGTATTGCTCATGATGCAAGAGGATTAGTACCTGCATTGCCAAGTCAATCAAAATCCATCATTATCTATACAATAAATACAAGTAATTGATGTAGTATTTTTTACTCTAAGATGCATTCTTATGATAATGTTAGAACATATGTTGAAAATTTCAAAACATACCTGAATAAGCTCCTCTTCGTTTCAAGAACAATTTATTGGAGTTGCATGAACTTGGAACAAGCCTCCCACGATCTGAAAGAGTAGCAACTAAGTCAACAGTGAATTTTTTGTTGCTACACTAGATCGGGGGAGGTTTGCTCCAAGATTAAATCGCTCCAATAAATTATTCTCTACTAAACAGGGCCAACCACGTGAAGGTGGAAGCTCTTATGGCCCCTCTCCCCCCCTCACATCACTCTCAATTCCCCAATACCCAATCTATATTTCATTTTTTAATTTCATGAGCATAAAAAAAAATATTCAATAACTAATAAAAAAACAATTCAACAAAAAGTACGCAAGGAAACATTGCAATTAATGCTTGACATAAAAATAGTATGATAAATGAGTTTTTATATAACGCAAAAAACGTTCCAAGTATGGTAACGTTTGTCTTATAATAATACAATATTTTACATTATCGAATTTTCTTTTTCTTCTTCCTATTTCTAAAGCTCCTAATTACATCATCAATATCATCATGCTCTGCTCCTGTTTCGTGCCTTTCGACCCGCACTGCCGACCTAGTTGCGTAGTCACGATGTCTGGTCTCATCCAGTGACGGGGCATCGCCTACAAAAACAGATAATATTAAATTTTAATTGTCAGTTTTTAAATATCATTGAACTAGTTCGGTAATATTAATAAACAAATTGCAATGAGAGTATTTACCTGGTGCACCAGTTGTCGCCGCTGACCTAGTTGCATAGTCACGATGTCTGGTCTCATCCAGTGATGGGGCATCGCCTACAAAAACAGATAATATTAAATTTTAATTGTCGGTTTTTAAATATCATTGAACTAGTTCGGTAATATTAATAAAAAAAATTGCAATGAGATTATTTACCTGGTGCACCAGTTGTCGCCGCTGACCTAGTTGCGTTGTCACGATGTCTGGTCTCATCCAGTGAGGGGGCATCGCCTACAAAAACAGATAATATTAAATTTTAATTGTCAGTTTTTAAATATCATTGAACTAGTTCGGTAATATTAATAAAAAAAATTGCAATGAGATTATTTACATGGTGCACCAGTTGTCGCCGCTGACCTAGTTGCGTAGTCACGATGTCCGGTCTCATCCAGTGACGGGGCATCGCCTACAAAAACAAATAATATTAAATTTTAATTGTCAGTTTTTAAATATCATTGAACTAGTTCGGTAATATTAATAAAAAAAATTGCAATGAGATTATTTACCTGGTGCACCAGTTGTCGCCACTGACCTAGTTGCATAGTCACGATGTTTGGTCTCATCCAGTGACGGGGCATCGCCTACAAAAATAGATAATATTAAATTTTAATTGTCAGTTTTTAAATATCATTGAACTAGTTCGGTAATATTAATAAAAAAAATTGCAATGAGATTATTTACCTGGTGCACCAGTTGTTGCCGCTGACCTAGTTGCGTAGTCACGATGTTTGGTCTCATCCAGTGACGGGGCATCGCCTAAAAAAATAGATAATATTAAATTTTAATTGTCAGTTTTTAAATATCATTGAACTAGTTCGGTAATATTAATAAAAAAATTTGCAATGAGATTATTTACCTGGTGCACCAGTTGTCGCCGTTGAGACTGTTGCCCTGTCTTCCTCTCTGGTGGTAAGATCCTCAAGGGAAACATTCTCTGTCATTTAAAAAAAAAACATTATAAGGACAACCATCAAGGTATAATTAGAAAAAATTATAAGTGGAAATTAATTACCGTCACAGCCCTCACTGATAGTAGCATTGTCGGCCTGGTCACTACTACAATGATCAGGTTGCACGTGAGGATCATCTACATTTGGCTCTAAAACTGGGTTATTTGCATCGTCGGTAGTGTTGCTCCCCTGATTTAAACAAAGTTGTTAGACATTAAATTTATGGATGAAAACAAACATATTGAAAGGTTAATGTTTTACCTTATCAGGCATTCTGGATCTTGGGACGTGCCCCAAGCTTCTGCGATGTTCAACTACGGCTTGATAGCTGAAATGGAAAGCGATATTTTTATCTTCCTCTGTAGTTTCTGTTCCGAAGTCATCACCCTACATTACATATGATTGTGTATTTTTAATCATATTTGATAGGATTACAAAAACGTTGGAAGGCGATACAATTAATTATAAGATGTTTATCTACTTAATTACAATTCTTGCGGCCAATTTCAAGTAGCTGCCCTGGCCTAGCTTGTGATGGCCCTTTTTTTCAATCCTAGATTTGGTTGCCTTTGAGGTGTCAGGAACCTAGCATCAAAAGATTAAAGTCAGATATGACGTAGCACACTTTTATTTTAGACATAGAGAAAATTAAAGCTATTGAATTACAGTTGTAATTTACCTTGCGGGTCCAGTTGGCATTTTTCCTTCTTTCTTTGCCCTTTTCTCTTTTCCGTCATGGATGAGTGCTCTCCACTCACTCTTTGGAACTATGAGAGGACGCTCATATCTAGGGTTAAATTGCAATTGTGTACTATAGGTGTCCCTGGTATATTTCAAATATTTGCCGGCTACTCGAGCCACCGCTGTTCTGTCAAATGTGCTGACCCCAAAAAGGGCTTCTAGATAATCTAGAAGTTCTTTCTTCAGGTTGGAACTCTGGGAATTCCACCCTGTGCGTATGGTTGGGCCAAAAATTACCAACGCATGGCTCTCCAGATACTTGTAGAACTCATTGTTTCCTACACAGAAAAAAAGAAGATATTATCATTAATTTAAAAATAAAAATCATGATAAATATGTTTTAGATAGAGTACATGAAATAGTTAAAATATTAAAATTTACCTGGGAGTTGTACATGCTTTATAGGGACACCTTCATCGTTCACCAACAACGTGCCATTAATGGTCCCTGTGGAGCTGACACGTGTAGCTCCAGGAAATGCAATAATGTAGTTGGCCATATAAGCCTCATCATTGCCAACAGGTTCAGTGGTTGGCTGGGTGTTTGCTTGGGCAGGGTGTGTTTCTTGGCTGACACCTAAAGGAGTAGAAGGTGTACGAGAGGGTTGTTGGGAAATCTCTTGCCCTTGTGTCTGTTGACACCTAATCCTATGGGATGGGTGTGCACATGTAATATTGTATATTATTTAATATTAGGAAATAAGGAAGGCCAAGAGTCATTGGGAGATGAATCCCAATAGCCTCACCTCCATGTATAAATACATATGCATTCTTCAGCTAATAACACATTCTGATTTGAGGAGTTACCTCTTGGTTTGACATGGTATCAGAGCCAGTCCCACTATTGACATTTCTGCCTGTGGTGTAACTCCCTCTCCTTTGCTCAGTCAGTTTTTTTAATAGTTTTTGCTGCTCCTATTTATTGCTATACTGTTATTCTGCATTTTTTTTATCTCTAAAATTTGCAGCTCCTGCAGCTCCTGAAGATTCTGCAATCCTGCAGTTCCTGAAACACTGCAAATTGCAGCTCCCTCTGCAGTCCTGCAAAGATCCCATTTCAGATTTTTTTGTAACGCCCTCACTTCTCCCTCACCTACCCAACGCCCCTCACACTTCCCTCACGCGCTATCCATTACCTAATCTCCCTAAACTCTGCCTTCCCTCTTTCTCTTGCACCCTCTTTGCACATCGCTCACCATTCTCCCTCACTGCTATCTCTCTGCCCTCCAGTTCTTCATTCCTACTCCATTTCATCGCCTTACCATAACGCTCCGACACCTCCACGTTGCATATAACTGGTAACGCTCTGCATATAACTGATATATTTCCGCCCTCGTGGCCCGTGGCGCCGTTTTAATATGTTCTTTGCACCCGAATCTTCACTTATACGCTGTCACAGTTGTGAAGATTGTTCATTCATACGTTGTCTCTATTATAATAACCACACCGCCCACCATTCATAATACCATTGAACATTGTAATACACTGTCATCGACTCCTCTGAAACTGTAACGCATTACATTACGCCCCCCTCCAGCCCGTCGAACATCCCCGAGCGTGGCCTTGCTGTCTACATGCTGTCTGCGCACATCTTACAACGCTAGCCTTTCGGCCCTCCCCGTGCCTACTCAACTCCCTGCTCCAGTGTCGACATCGCCCTCGCCATTCCATTCAACGTTATGTCATATTCAATATTAATATTATATATTACAGCGCTCTGTCATACAGTCAATATTTCCCACGGCCCATATGTAATTCACCCATAGCGCTGTCTTTAATACGCTCTGTCCATATGCTCTGTCATAACTTCTTTCTATATAATACCATTAACGCCAGCCTTGCTTATATTATTTCTGCCCCCTCCACTATATAATACCACCTGTCATATATATTCACGCCCTTCCATTGACACATTTTTTACGCTGTCACTTATATATATCACTTACACCCTCTCCACATATGATACCGTCCTCTGTTGACTATCACACTCTGTCCATATATACCACTCTTATCATATTACCGCCCCCTCCCATATTCAATACTGCTCCTACTCATTCATAACTTCTGTACATTCTCAATACTGCCCCTCATTATATTCCATACCGCCCTCCCATTTCATAATACCGCTCTCCCATTTCATAATACTACGTCCCATACAAATTTTTTTTTCTCCAAACAAAACAAAAATACATATATATTTTTTGGTGCAGAATTCAATTTTTAGAAAAAAAAAGTTTTTTGTCCTTTTAAATTCAGTGTCTTTTAGCAAAAGAGTTTCTGTCCTTTTAAACTGAGTATATTTTCCAGCAAAGAGTGTTTTTGTTTTCTCTCCTTCAAAAGAGATTCTCCAGCAAAGTTATTTTTCTCTCCTCCTTCAAAAGAAGATGACAGTCCCTTCATCTTCTAAAGAGGCTGCATACTTGGCATAGAGAGGAAAGAGACATGCTTCAGATTCATCCAGAGGAAGAGATGGCAGAAGACGAAGAAGAAACTTCAGAGAAAAGGGGGGTAGACAATCTAAAGCTCAGCAGCAAAGAAATCAAGACAAAGGTAAAACTAATGACAAAGACAAAGGTAAACCAGCTGAATCAGCTCATTCTGTTCTAGCACATTGTAACAATGGAGTAACTGAAAACCTATTTGATGTTTCATTTACTTCATGGAGAGATGATTGGTTGCTAGATTCGGAAGCAACATGTCACATGACATTTAGAAAATATTTTTTTGAAGAATTCACTGACAAAGTTGATGGAGCAGTATATTTCGCAGATAAATCCAAACTCAAGCCATCAGGGCTTGGCACAGTCAGGCTTAAACTGCCTGGTCTTCCGGATCATATCCTACATGAGGTTCTATACCTCCCGGAGTTGAAGAGAAACTTGCTATCCCTGGTCGAAATCCGGCAGCAAGGACACTCAATTCACTTGTTTGATGGCAAGGCAGAGGTCAGAAAAGCATCAGATCACTCACTTGTCATGGAGGGAATAGAGAAGGGAGACTCTTGAAGCTGAAAGGTTCATCTGCTCATGCTCAAAACTTTGCATTCAGTTCACATCATGATGAAGGTACATTCCCATCAAGTCTTTTATGGCATGCTAGATTTGGACACTTAAACTATGACAACCTTCGTTTGTTGAAGAAAAATGGTTTTGATGGACTGCCTACAATTCCTAGAAAACCTAAGGAATGTGATGCTTGTATTCTAGGAAAGCATAGCAAACAGCCATTTCATGATTCACACTCCAGAGCACATAGAAAACTTGAGCTTTTTCATTTAGATTTATGTGGCCCTATGCCTATTACTTCTGCAAATGGAAATAAATACATGATGACATTTATTGATGACTACACCAGAATGTGTTGGATTTACTTATTGAAGAATAAGTCTGATGCTTTTCAAACATTCAAGAATTTTCATGCATGGATTGAAAATGATGCACAAAAACATATTGGCTCTCTACGTACTGATAATGGAAAAGAATACACTTCAAACGAATTTGAAAATTATCTTCGTCAACATGGAATCAAACATCAAACAACTGTGCCATATAATCCCCAACAGAACGGTGTAGCTGAAAGAATGAACATAACTATTTTAAATATGGTCCGCTCCATGTTATTTTTCAAGAATGTGAAATTGATGTTTTGGGCTGATGCAGTTCTATGTGCTGTTTACATAACGAATAGGTGTCCTTCAATTTCAATTAGAAACAAAACTCCTTTTGAAATGTGGCATGGCCACATTCCTTTGATAAAGCATTTCAGGGTCTTTGGGTCCACCTGTTATGCCTTGATACCCAAGGGTCAAAGGAACAAAATTGGTGCTAGAAGTCGCAAATGTATCTTCTTGGGGTACTCCAATACCTCCAAAGGATATCGTCTCTATGATGAAGCAAATAAGGAATTTGTAATAGCAAGAGATGTCATATTTCTTGAATCTTCCAAGAGTGACAAGGTTGTTGAGCGGCAACTTGATCGCCTGGATAGATTCACACATGCAAAGTCTTTCCAAGAATTTGATAATGTGATTCCACATCTTGAAGGGGGGATTCCGATATTGAATCAAACCGTGGAATCATGTCCTGAAGCACTCTCTCCCCCACATGAAGAAACAACCACGAATGACACATTGGATGATGTGATCGACAGAATTGGGAGATTGAATCTTGAATCAATCCCAACTCAGTCAAATGACCAGCCCGGGCCATCTCAGAAAGGTCCTCCCAAATGGATGACAAAGACACTAGAGAATGTTCATCCTGATGAGGTTGGAAAAACAGGAACAAGAAGTTCCACTCAACAAATCAAAGGTGATGTAGATAATTTTGATTCTCCTGTTGATATGGATATTGCTTATAACTGTGAATTGAGTTTGTCTACAGATCATGAACCAACTTCCTTCAAAGAAGCCGCTTCTCATGATGAATGGAAAGAAGCGATGCAGAAGGAGTATGATGCCTTGATAAAAAATGGCACTTGGAAGCTGGTTGATCCGCCTTTGGGAACGAAACCAATTGGCTGTAAGTGGGTCTACAAGAACAAGTACAAAGCAGACGGCTCACTTGAAAAGCACAAGGCCAGGCTTGTGGCAAAAGGATTCGCACAAAAAGAAGGAGTCGATTATGAAGAAACTTTTTCTCCCACAGCAAAATGGACCACCATCCGGACTCTCTTTGCCTTAGCAGCTCAGAATGGATGGAAAGTCCATCAGATGGATGTAAAAACAACATTTTTGAATGGAGATCTAAAGGAGAAAGTTTATATGTCCCAGCCAGAAGGATTTGTTGTAAAGGGTCAAGAACACAAAGTTTGCAAACTTGTAAAATCCTTGTATGGCCTCAAGCAAGCACCACGAGCCTGGTATGAGAAATTGACCGAGCATCTTCTGAAACTTGACTTCAAACATTTTTATCTTGATGATGCAACTTTGTTTGTTAAGAAAGTTGGAAAAACAATTGTATATCTTGTGGTATATGTAGATGATCTTTTGATAACAGGAAACAATGAGAGCTATATTGCATCCATGAAAAAAGAGTTGAAGAAAGGTTTTGAAATGACTGATTTGGGTCATGTTCATTACTATTTGGGTATTGAAGTAATTCAACATCCTAAATTCATATTTCTTTCTCAAAAGAAGTACATTGTAGATCTCTTGAACAAATTTGGCATGGATGACTGTAATCCCTTAACCACTCCAATGGAACAAAACTTGAAGCTCACATCTATTGAAGGGAAGGAATTTGAGGATGCAACTAAGTATAGACAACTTGTAGGAAGTCTTATCTACCTGACCACCACCAGACCTGACATTTCATTTGCTGTTGGAATCCTCTCAAGGTTCATGCAAAAACCTTGTGAAGGACATTGGTCTGCTGCAAAAATAGTGCTAAGGTACTTGAAGGGGACTCAAGACTTTGGACTCAAATATACACAGGTAGGCGACTTCAACTTGATCAGATATTCTGATTCAGACTTTGATGGCGATAAAGAAACAGGGGTGTCTACTACAGGTTACACCATGAGTCTTGGATCAGGAGCCATCTCATGGAGATCATGCAAACAGTCAGTTCCAGCAGATTCCACGACCGAGGCAGAATATGTGGCAGCAGCTGAAGCAAAAAAATAAATTTTAGGGCTCCAGAAAATCCTGGAAGATTTGCAGATGAAACAAATGTACTCCACTCCACTCATGATCGACAACACTTCTGCAATAAAGTTGGCCAAGAACCCAAAGTTCCATGATCGAAAAAAGCACATCAATGCAAAGTACCATCTAATTCGACATCATGTTCAGGCCAAAACCATCCATCTACATCATTGTTCCACAAATGAGCAAACTGCTGATATCTTCACCAAAGCACTTGGAAGAGAAAAGTTTGAAAAGTTCAGATCGATGCTTGGACTCACCAACATCCCTTCGGATTAAAGAGAATGTTGACACCTAATCCTATGGGATGGGTGTGCACTTGTAATATTGTATATTATTTAATATTAGGAAATAAGGAAGGCCAAGAGTCATTGGGAGATGAATCCCAATAGCCTCACCTCCATGTATAAATACATATGCATTCTTCAGCTAATAACACATTCTGATTTGAGGAGTTACCTCCTGGTTTGACAGTGTCCCACTACCACCAACACCGGATTCAGCAAGTGCCAGAAAACGCTACATACAAAAGAAATTTTTGTTAGTTTAGTCAATGTAAAGATTAAAAATAAAACTATCACAATTCATCTCATGCAGAACAAAAAAAATATCCTTTTGACTTTTTATTATTACCTAATATGTTTCTAGCTGGCTCATAAGTTGTTTTATCCTCTCTTCTGTTTCAGGTGTTTGAGGCACGTCTATCAAAGTATTAAATTCTGACCTTGGATCTCGTGCCTTTTTTCGCAACAAGAACACTGGAGATAGGGATGAAGAAAGCTCTTCCTCAAAGACGGAATCATCAGGCGTACCATGGCTAGGTGTCTGCATATTTGAACAAAATTAATATTATTTCAATTATGAAATAACTAAAATACCTGAAGATAGAGCAATGCTCGCACTTTACATGTTCTTCTGCTGGCCTCTTTCCGCGATCATCCCGTCTCGGGGTTGTTCCTGCACTGCTCTGATCAGTCTGCCACATTGCAATAAAATTATAATTGTAAAAACTTGAAAACAATATTTAACTTGAAAACACAAAATGAAAACTGAAATAATTTCTAATAAGACACCGGACGACAGAGTTAGAGTTTCAAATATGCCTTGCATTGAATTTAGTCCTGGAAACATGTCATTGCACATTAAGGCACCCAAACAAGAGACGAGTTGACAATGAAGACTTTATTGAATATATTGTTGGAGCAACTTCTAGTAAACTTGTTGTGAAGACCTTGAGGACATTTTTGGAGCAACATTGTTTAAGCTGATGGTATAGCATTGTTGGAGACGATCTTGAAGGGCCTTGAAGTGAAGCTTTTGGAGAAACTATTGAAAAATCCTTAGAGCATTTAAGTAAGGAACTTTCTATCTTCCATCACCTTTTTCCTTTCAATATCATTTAAACAATTTTGTTGATATTTAATGTTTGAAATCACGTTATAATTCCTTGATTATATGTGTTTGGGGACTTTCCCTTTGAAATTACCCAAAAATACCCTGGCAATTTTATCTTCAGGATGCATGTCTGACCCTATTATTCAATATTTTGATTGATAGTAGTAAACATAGAGAGTTAGGGGGCTCTTGACTTGGTTTGGTTGGGCCATTAGATCCCTAACATCTACTAGGGAGAACCCCCCTTGAGTTGGAGGAGAGCTAGCCCGAATTACACATGGGGCTAACATATACAATGTGGCTATTGAATTACACATGGTATCACAATTTAGCTTTAGGACTTTATCTTGAGAAGTGCGAGATTTTGCTATATCAATTCTCAAATTGTTTACAACACTATTGTTAAGAACTAATAAGAAGTGATGTTGAGGGGTTTTTGGGTGTAAGAAACAATACCATTTAAAAACTAGGGTTCTCAGTCCTTGGCATTCCTTCACCTGGGCCTAGGGGCACACTAGAATAATTTCACACTAAACCATGCAAACTTAAAAGTAACTTAACGGATCCATAAAGTAATAATAATCATAATTCCTAATTTCCTATTGTATGATATGATGCAAATTATTCAAACATGAAGCAATGAAGACATGCAATGTCTGAATTTCAAGATTGATGAACCAATACAAGAAGTTAGAAACTACAACTTTGATTCAATACTCTGTGTCCTAACTCCAGGAAGGAATCTAGTTTGTAGTACATAACATGCATCGTGTATTATCAATTCTTAATTGACAACAACTAAAGGTCGTCTACCTCATCAATTCCTTCGCATTTTGTGTTTTTATGTTATATTCCTTATAAAATGTCAAATTTCTCTCAAATTAAGCAACCACTGAATAAAGTAAAAAATAGTTGAGATATGATTGAGAAATGGTCATTTATTTCTTGAAAGGATCTTCACAATTTCTTTGGTTTTTTTTCATCTCAAGAAACAAGAAATGACCTAAGAAACTATCGTGATGTAATATAAGAAACAACACGGTGCAATGGCCATTTTCAAAGCCAAATGATGTCCATTGAGGACATGGCCTTTATTTGGTTCTTGTTTCATAGGAGTTTCGAGTAGAAATGGAACTTTGTTGTACCATTTCCAGTAGTAAAAAGGGAAAACCTTCTTTTTCCATGGGAAATAATTTACCTTTCCTTTTTCAAGATAATCTAAATCATAAAAAATATGAACTATACTGCACACATTCTTGGATAATGTGAAAATGGAAAAGGAATACCCTACACAAGTGATGCACACATGCACATTTGAACACTAATAGATTTTTGTAGTTGAAATGCAATGCTTGTTTTCATTTAAATGTAGGATTTTTAAAGCAGGGAGAAATAATGGCTGCCAAATTAATAAGCGTTTCTTTGGGAAAAAATTAAATCTTGTATTGGGTGATGAAGATAATAGAGGGTATTGAATCTTGATTCTTGACATCTAGAGAGAACCCTACAGCCTAACAAAATCTAATGGAATTGACCATAAAAACCCAAATAGAGTCAACCCTACTATAGGAGGAAGGGCCTGCAGTAAGAACATACCATTTTGCAAGAGCTGAAGGCGAATGCTGTTCTGCAAGAGCCGAGGGCGAATGTTGTTCTGCAAGAGCTGAGGGCAAATGCAGGGCGAATGCTGTTCTGCAAGAGCTCAGGGCGAATGCTGAGGGCGAATGCTGTTCTGCAAGAGCTGAGGGCGAATGCTGAGGGCGAATGCTGTTCTGCAAGAGCTCAGGGCGAATGCTGTTCTGCAAGAGCGGAGGGCAAATGCGTGCGTGATATTAGACGTTAATGTAGCACACATGTACATTTGAACACTAATAGATTTTTGTAGTTGAAATGCAATGCTTGTTTTCATTTAAATGTAGGGTTTTTAAAGCAGGGAGAAATAATGGCTGCCAAATTAATAAGCGTTTCTTTGGGAAAAATTTAAATCTTGTATTGGGTGATGAAGATAATAGAGGGTATTGAATCTTGATTCTTGAAACCTAGAGAGAACCCTACAGCCTAACACAATCCAATGGAATTGACCAAAAAGACCCAAATAGAGTCAACCCTACTATAGGAGGAAGGGCCTGCAGTAAGAACTTACCATTTTGCAAGAGCTGAGGGCGAACGCTGAGGGCGAATGATGAAGGAAAATGCTGTTCTGCAAGAGTTGAGGGCGAATGCTGAGGGTGAATGTTGTTTAGCAAGAGCGGAGGGCGAATGCACGCGTGATATCAGACGTTAATGTAGCTATTGTGACGGATACGAAACAATAAAATCATTTTTATGTAGCGCGCATATAAGTTTCGTATTTTTATTTAGCGCGCATATAAGTGTCGTTATACCGACGGTGGAAAAGGCGTCGCTATTGCGACGAAGGCCTCCAAACGTCGCAATTGCGACACTTAGACATTGTGTCGCACTTGCGACGTTTGGAGGCAGTCGTCGCAATAGCGACGCTTTGGGCCATAGTGTCGCAATTGCGACGTCTTCCTCCAAACGTCGCAATTGTGACACTTTTCTAAGTGTCGGTATTGCGACACTTTTCTATAAACGTCGGTATAGCGACGGTTTCGGGTGGGATGGAAAAAATTTGGGGAAATTTCCTACATTTGGTCAAAAGCGTCGGAACCAAGTGTCTGAATTTCTGCCAAATGTAGTAGTGTCTTATGCCTTAGTTCAGGATGTAATTTCCAACAGTGGGCTTCATCATTCCCAACTTTGGAACAATTTTTGCATGTTTTCTCCCCTTCTTTATTAACACTTGCATTCTTCTTTCCCTTCCATTTTCCTCCCTTCTCTTTCCCCTTATCCTTGAATGGCTTCGTCTTAATACCCTCTTCCTGAATGTTATTTCCCCTTGCTTCAAGATGCGTTGCTTTCACATAAAATTCATCTAAATTGCTTGGGTTAAACATAAGGATAGTATGTATCAAATAGGAATGTAAACCCCCAATGTATTTTAAGAGAGTGTATTGGGAATTCGAGTTTATTCCTAGCAAAAAATCCCTTTTTCCTAAACTCCTAGGTATATTCTTGAACTATTTGACCCTTGAGTTGGCTAAAGTTTTTCCAACTCATAATGGCTTTTTGCATGTAAGATAAAGGATAAAAATGTCTTTTAATTGAATAAATAAACTAAACCCAATGTTGCTCCTTCTAGTCTCAATGAAGCCAACTGGATCTTTATGTCATCTTCTTGTAGGTTCTGAATTTTGTAATTAACCTCCAATTGACAGATCCAACTGTTCAACTTCTGTGCATTTACCTCACCATTGTACATGGGAAGTTCAAAATTAATGTCCAATTTGAGTAAGGGAGTTTTTCCTTTTGGGGTTTTTGAGTGAGTATGGGTGGGTTTTGTGGTGGAATTGGAAGATGATGAGGATGGTGGATATTCCATTTGAATCCTTCTCTTCATCCTTCATGCCTTCTGAGGTTCCCTCTCCATGTGGAGACTTAGAATTCTCTCCAACCATCCTGGTGTTCCTCTCTTCAAAGAGGATCCTAACCCTCTCAGTTAGGTCATATAAAGCCTTCTTGAATGCTTCCTCTTCTAAAAGACCTCCAGTCTCTCCTACACCTGACATGATGGCTATGGATTTAAGCTCAACTTTTGGTGCAACTTGTACTTCTTCAATCAAATCAGCTTCTGGTGCAACTTGTACCTCTTCAATCTTAGCTAGAGATGAAAATTGAGGTGCTTCAAGTGCAATTGGGAGTGAAAATTTGGGTGGAGATGGTGCTCCTGTGGCTCTCCTTCTTTTGGTCCTAACCTTGGGACTAGCAACTAATAGTTTCCCTTCTCTTCTCTACAACTTCAACCTTGTAAGCATCACAAATTTGTAACCATTAAAACCCTACTTGCACAAAACTCAAGAAAATAACCTTTGCTCTGATACTATCTTGATCTGATTTTGAATGTTAGTTTTGCTATGGTAATTTCATTTTCAGATTTATATTAAAAATGCTAATCTTTGCTTCATGTACATGGGCTTATTGAAGTGGTTATGATTGTTTAGCAAGTAAATGTATGGAGATTATGTTGAATTCTTGAACATAAAAAAATAAAAACATAATGCTGAATAACACAAAAAATTATACAACAAACCATCACAATTGATTCATTAACATAATGCTTTGATGAAGTTCACCCCTCCTAGGCTACATCTCCTTGGTCCAGCTTCCATGGCTTGAGCCTCTGTATTAGCTCAAATGTGAAAAAATGATGTTTACATTCACCTACTGCTCCTGAAACCTTCTCTAATGTGTTCAGAACATCAAAATCTGCCAGGATAGACTCTTCCTGAGCCAAAATTGGTCGAAATTCACTCTAGTTATGCCTCATTCAATATTTTCCTAGGAATCTCCTCCAAAGCTGGAGAGAACTCTAGTTAACATAGTTAAATTTGGGATTCCGCCGAAACTGGCGGAGTCCGCCAAACCCGCTGCTATATAAAGTCTAGATTAATTAACAATTAAGTACAACATTAATGTGGATAAGCTCATGTTTAACTACGCATAAGTGCATTGACAATAAAGCAAGGTCTAAGCCTTAAACTTGGGATTATGATAATTAATTCGGGTTGTAGTTGTTAATCCCGCACTCTAATTGTTAATCCTCTGCCGAACAGTTTGTTAGGAATCTGTAATTTTAGCAGATTGGTGAGACTAAAACTGTAGAAACAACATTGTTTCAACCAACTTTGGGATTCTAGGATCTAGCCCTCCTAAATCCGGAGAGGGATCTCTCCAATAAGTGCAAAGATGGATTTGTCTTTGAAGTTTGGGGTAATGATATTAGGCTAGTTATGAAGGCCAAGGGTTTGTTTTGGTTTTTGGAAGTGTTGTCACTCCTAGAGGCAGTCTAGAGTTTCCATAGACCAGTGCCTAGGACATCTAAACATAGCAAAGAGGGCATATAATAAAACTTGGGTTGTCAATCCAAAAGCTCTCCTGCTATCTCTTGTGAAACAAGGAAAATGATTTGAATGGGACCAAACCCTCTTAGAAGTTGATACAGAGATAAGAGTAATGTAGGAACAGCATGCAAAACTCCAATATGAAAGCATCAGATAGCTAAGAGACAATTTACTGTAAAGAGGGCTGATTCAACTAATATGCCACAGAAATCAGATATCAGAGAGTGTATGGAGCGAAAGAAATATTAAGAAGATACTAGTTGACTTTGAGCTGATACCCAGATACACAACAGAACCATATACGGGCTTATCATTCTAAGAATCCATACATGACAATGGCATTTTAAAAGCACCCTCCCAAAGCAATTAATATAGCAGAAACATGGATGAGATGAACATGGAACAACATATCATGCCTGAGCTAATTTAAAGCGTTTGACTGATTCAAGTATGGGCATCAACTAGGATGAATCCTTACCTAAAATCATTGAGCCACTCACATTCCAGGATCATGATACAAGAAGAAGACATATGAAATGAAAGATTGTATTAATCACATAAGAAAAGGTTACATACTATGAAATACCAAAGACCAGAATCCTCTAAGACAGATATAATTCCTCCTCACTGAGACCCTACGGGCTCTGAGCATTCATACAGAAGCTTTACAAGATGTATACAAAAGTATCTTTCACAGCACCGCTTTCTGATAAAAATCTGGAACCTTTACAATGTCTTTCTTCCTCCCTTTTATAGAAGAGGGAGTAGAGAAGCTAATAAAAGAGGTAGGTGAAAACCATTAACTATTTCATTAAAACACAATGGAGGAAACATTTCGTGTCCATACTATTTGACGGCTCTAGGATACTGAAGGTACTTTGGGGCTGCTCCAGGAAGTAAATGCTGTGGGTGCCGTTTTCTTCAGGGATAAGACATGAAGAATAGAATATGTAACATTCTATACCTTCCTGAGAGAGAAATCTATTGAAATTAAATCTGGAGGATATGATTTGGGTGCACTTGTACTCTTGGCCTTCTGAATGCTGAATTGTAATTTAAAATCTTCGGCTCCAAATGTTGAATATCTTGCTCTCTGACTGACATTCTTTATCTGCGCCATTAATTCTCCAACTGCTCAACCGGTGCATTTGAATGACCCCAGAGGGTTTGATGTTTTTCAATCGCTGCTCCTTAAATGATGATCACGTCCCAACAGCTACCTCGGATCTTTCTTTATGAACTTTCCCTCTGCAATCTGGTCCTGTCATGCATTCTCGACTGCTGCGATGGTGGCTGCAAGTTATGATAGCTCTCCGACATGAGACACCTGCAAAACCCACACAATGATTAAGGAAAACCAGGCACCAGGGTGATGAATGAGGCTATGACCACGGAGTGATGATACAGACTGAGTGAAACGATTTGGGGGAAGCAGGGTGATGGAGGAATGAAGGATGGCAACGAAAAACATAGTGTGGCAACGCTGTGTGGACGAGGCGAAGACATAAAACAAAGACATGTAAATGATGCATGAAGAGATGGAGGTGAACGTGAATAACATGCGGATGCTCGAGAGATTATACGAAAGGGGTGACGTGGAGGTGGATTCGGTTAACCGGCGGGGTGCGCAGACCATTCTGGGCTATACGATCAAAGACTGGATCGACGGTTAATATTGTGTTGGGTGGTGGTGAGGTGGTGGGCCACGGGTGATGTAGACAGGAGTTAAAAGCCACACAAATTTTGGGGAATAATCGCTGTTGGATTGAGTGCCTCAGATTGGACGGTTCACACAAATTTTGCTGCACGTCCACGACCGAAGGATAATGCGTGATATGGGGGCGGTTTTGGATCGTACACCGGGACACGTGGCGATCAACGTATGGAATCGCTGCGATTTGCGGAATACCGCTTGCCCTGGATAAGTGGTGCGAAATAATCAGCTGGTTTTAAGCAGTGGTAAGGCGTGACGAGGTCCACAAGGCAGATGAGCTCCGCTCCGTTGATCTGTGTTTTGATCCAACGGTCCAGCACGCGCACAATGAGCATGTGTTCAAGCGCCTTTGGGACTTAACCCTTGGTCCTGAGCTTTGGTTATGTGGACAGTGAGATATAGGGGGCCGCGGTTAAAGGGGCTAGACCCTTTATTACTTTCAGATATGTGCTCATGGGGTGTTCTGAGATATTTTAAGGGAGCGGGAGAGGTAAAAGTCAGCAGAAATGAATGTATTAGGCCAAAACATGGAACTTGAAGGTTTAAGAGGAATCAGAGGCCACAAATTTGAATGAGGGGCTGGCGTGGACAACAGGAAGATTGAGCATGATTATTATTTTGAGGAGAAAGTTCTAAGTGAAAAAAGTTTCAAAGGTGAGAAGTTGCAAGCGGATAGAACAACTATGGCTAAAAGATAGATATACCACTAGTTTTTAGTCTATTGGGCTATGGAGTCATAACAGGGCTTTAATTGAGCAACAACATCAAGAGTGATCCAGGGGGCAAGTCATCTACATCACAATATTATTGAGATCAGAGCGATGAAATGGAAACAATAAAGTGTTGGAGAGGTGGAAACTGATAATAATTTCACAAAGGATTTATAGTCAGTCCAAACAAGAAAAGCCTCTTAAGTAACTGTTTAAAACCAACCAAGTGCAGGGCTAACAATTGACCTCTTGGGCAAGTTTGTATTAAAGCAGCTTAATTGACAAAAAATCTAGTAATCCACATAATTACCTTTAGAAAGTATGAAAACATATAAGGGAAACAAAATGTAACCTAAGATCAGATAAGGTGCTTTTAAACCTAGTATACTTTCAGTCAACACCAAGGGAAACCTTCAGAATCTGCCTTTGGAGAATAGAAACTAGAAACAAGGCAAACCATAAACTTTTCTAGTCTAACTTTAATAAGCAAATGGTGAAAATAACTTTCAAGAATAATGTTTAAAGCAAACAGAAGGACGAGGGAATGCCAACATTCCTAACTGCTTAAACTATATTAAATCATTCTAAAATAAACAATTTGGAGGAAAATATTGAGATAAAGCTTATCAGTTAGAGAAGGTTACTGATATATAGTAGGTCCTAACTCTACAAATGTTGTTCTTTATCAGAGAAAAGTGGACAATATGACATACATAGAAGGAAAAAAAATAACAAAGAAAGGGGCACTTCTCCAGCGATATAGACCAGGATCCCAAGAAACAGATTGTTAATTAATGTCAAACCAGTTACAGTACTCAGGTCTAATGTTTCAGTTCAGCAATCATCTTCACTATCCAGCCTAACAAAACTAACACAAACAGAGCTGCAAGGGCCAGTGAACACTATTTACAGATAGAAGTCTCAAGCTCCAATGTATTTCAAAGTTCTACAACCAACAGTTTCTCATCTTCTACAGAGGTATTTATAGAAGAATGAGGAGGTGAGATCTGATAAAAGATCTTTCAAGGCAATTAATACAGTTTCAAGACTTATTGGCCTTTTGAGGGGCTCGATGAAGAAGTTTACAAGTGGATTGTTGTATTAACTGTTTTACAATTATGAATAAAAATTCGGTGGGAGCTTTTATTGACTTCGAGGCCCAGTGTCATGTTTGGAGTTACTCTGCAGATATTTCTACATTTATTTCCTTGCAGAAGTGACTCCCTGGCTGCGCTGAGGCAAAATATCTGATTCTGCTCAATAACTTTGGCCTCTGTTTTGAATGCTATAAGGAATAGGTGGCATTTATGGTAGCTGAGGAATCAATTCGCCTAAAATGTGGCGGTGGAGGCTTTTCTGCCTGTTAAACACTTATGATTTTCTTTTAATTGTGTTTTAATCAAGGGAATTAGGCTTTTTATAATTATTCTTAGCCGTAATTCCCCAAATTTGTCTTCAATATTCTTCTCTGCTGCGCTCTGTTCTTCAAACTTATACTCTTTTAAATTGTATTTTTTTTAAACATAGTGTCTTGTTGATGTGTAGGGCTGCACAGGGCTCTTTATGGTATCGACACCCATAAAGCATTGACAAAACGTGGAGTGGAGCCCTTTTAATCCCTTTCCCTTTGATAACCATAGGCCAGAAGATTGTGACCTTTGGTCTTCTTTTCCTTCGCAGTATGGGAAAAACCTGCGAAACAAACAGAACATTAAGAAATCCTTCTTAATTAGGTTAAACTGCTTTGGAGGATTCGGGGAGGAGCGTAGCCATTGGATGAAAGCATCCAACGGTGGAGATCTACGTAGAAAGGAAAAAATGAGAGCGGGAGAAGAATAAGGCGGAGTGATTTTGGACCGTCCGATCCGGACACGTGGACGGTCCGGATTCAATCGGAGAATCGCGATCGGGGGTGGCAAGCGAATGGAGCGATTGAAACATGCGATGCGACGAAGTGCAAGCCGTCGATCTAAAGGTTAGATCAACGGTGGAGAATGAATCGGGCTATGGCCAATCGGCGGTAGCAACAAGTGGACACGATGCGAAAGTTGTGATGCGATTGAAAAACTCCGATGCGATGGAGCGCTGGCCGCTTGATCGACTTTCGATCAACGACGGGGATTTGTTTTAGAACAGACCGACGATAAGACCCTTATAATATATAAAAACTCAAACTTTGGAATAAAACAAAGGTTTTATGATTCGGGGGCAGAAAATATGTATAAGGTGGATAGGCGCCCAATTGCGGGGCCTTTGGACTTTACGGATCGCAATCGGGCCATCGGGCCTGGTCTTTCAATTAACCCATTTGAATATTTGTGATGCGATTGGTGCCCAGGATCTTTAACACTTGGTCCCTGGTGGAAAGTCATATGAAATGAAAAGGCAGGGGGAGAGTTTATACGTATAAGTCCTGATCGCATCGGAAAGTTTGATGCGGCCTTTTCAATCAACCCATTATATTTTTCTCCGATTGTGATTGCGCGATCGATCTTTCAATCTACCCATTTAAATATTCAACACGTGACTTTGGTTTTTTAGTTTAAACTTTGGGAAAGTGGGTTTTAAGAATTTACAAAAGAAAAATGGATCGGGAACAAAATATCACAAGGTTTAAGCACCGAGGCGAGCTTTATGGTTTATATGAAAAATAATATAATCGGGGGTCTTATAACAGAAAGGTTAATCGCATCGGAACTTTTAGACCATGGCAAAGACTTGCGTACTTTGAACATTTGCGATGCGATAAGCGCCGTGAGGGGCTTAGCACCTGGTTCCAGGGTGTGGGCATGTGGGGGAAGTGATTAGGACTTAGCCCGAGGGGGCTTAAGTCCATAGTAATAAAACTTTGTTTTTTATGAAATTTTCAAAGTTTTCAATGGATTTTGGAGGTTTCGGTAAGGTTAAAGAGTGAGTCTTTAACTTTGTAAAAGTGATTTTCATGAGGGGAAGAAGAGGAATCATGAAAACAAAAGGGATTTTATGGAGGAAAAGGGGAGCCAATGAAAGTAAGTTTGGAAGAGGGGGAGGGGAAAAATGATGGTTTTACAACAGTTTCTTCTCATGAAATCAGCAGAATTTCTGAGTATAAAATGGGAACAGAAATGAAGATTTTGGACAGAGGCGTGAGGCCTTCAAGAGTCTTCAAGAGTCAACAATTTTTAGTAATAAAATTTTTTCTTTGAATGCTCAAAAAGTCTTAGCCACCTTTTTCTATAACAAATATTATAGGTGGCTAACAGTGGCTCCACTTGGGGATGATGCCTTCTTGAAGACATCAAAACCTTCAGACTTGCATTCTCTGGGAGGCTGACTTGTGCCACATCCATTATGGTCTCTGGGAGGCTGACCTGTGCCTGATCCATTGGGCTACCCTTCCTTTGCTGGGATGATCTTCTCTAAAAACATATTAGCAGCCATGAAAACAATGGACCTTCATCAATACAAACTTTCTACCTACCCAATCCTACTGATCTAGCAATTTTTCTTCATTAGAGTGCACTTGGATTGGAAAACTCTTTTCACAACATTTTATTCTTTTGAAAGCATACAAATAATCTAATTCTACTCTTTATTTCTCCCTGAACTTAGTTTAAATAGTTGAGTTCAGATGCTTCTCTACCTATTCTACCATCTGTTGGGATTAAACTGTCCAACAGATTTTTATTCTCTAAATTCTACAACAGAAATTGAAAAAGCATTCAAGTCAGGATTAAACAGTCTAACTTGATGCTGGTCTATGGCATAAAAACAAACTGCACATAGGCATTTATTTTACAGAAAATTAAATCAAAATGGAAGGCTTAAGATCTGAAAATTTCTCATCATGGCCTTCTCTTTTTATAGCTCTGTTTTGGCTCTTGTTTGAGCTGTTTCTTCCTTTTTCTTTGGTTCATATTTTGAGCTAATTAGAACCAGATTTACTTCTTCTTGACTCAGAAAAAAGAAAACAGATTTGAGTCATTTTTTTTAAAACCTTGGGTTTAGATTTTGATCTTGTTTGAACCTTTAATTTCTATCCTAAACTATCTATTGATAAGTCAAGATTACACAGTTTGGCAAATCGAATTCACTATCATATCAGTAGACAATTTAAAGCTAATTAGTCAAGTTTAGGCTGTTTGACTAACTAGAAGTGTGTTATTCAGGAGTGGCATTTAAGCTTGCACACTTTCAGAATTTGTTTCTCTTTTTTGGTATGGGGCTATACCTTTCTTGTTTTCACAATTTTCCCTCTTTTCTTTCTTTCATTGTTTTTGTATTTTGATTTTTCTTCAAAGCATAAAACAACAACTAACTACATGCTCAGAACTGAGCTTTATTGACATTCCTATCTAACCTACTCTAACTTGGAATATTTACATTTTTTAGGTGATACAATAATGTGAATGCAGCCAGTCGAGCAATAGTAAAAAAGGGGAGAAGAACTGACTGCTCATCAGAGACAACCATAGGGTGCTCTGCATGTGGATTTTCAAAACCGAGGCCACCAACAGTGGGGACCATTTCTGATGTATTTGGCTCTTGCATAGGATTAATACTTGAGGGGCTAGGCCAATCAGGGCCTCCATGTATTCTGCCACAGGATCAATCAGAACATGATATAAACTTTCTTCTTTAAGGCCTGCCATGGCTGGTAGGCTGTCTGTGTCCTGGGAAACTTCAATCACTGCATCTGCAGTGTGGCCTTTGTAATCACACTCCTCTCTTTCCTGGCTAGGAGTGTTTGTCATATGAGCATCAACGAGGAATATCTCCTCTTCTACTGAATCAAGACAGAGATGTCTATGGGAAAGAAGGTCTCCCTCATCTTCACTGTAGCTTGAACTGGAGGGCTCATCATATACGGCAGGGCTATCCTCTTCTGACCCTAATTGGTTATGCTGGAGTGAATTGAACTCTATGAAAAAATTAACATATTCTTGAGCAGGGGTTGCTTTGATTACCTTGACCCCTTCAGGTGAAGGCTCTGGATATTCATCTTGCTCAATATTTTCTTCATGTCTTTCTTCCTTGTCCTCTGTGCTGAAGAGCTGCTGGATTCCATCTTCTTTGAAATTATTACTGATGATCTGATATATAACAGAGTGAATTTTCAAGGAATATTCATTTGCTATCATGCTTTCAACGCTTTCTTCATCAGTATCATAGATGGTCTGCATTGGCTCATCATTGTCCTGGAGTTGATGGTCACGATCCTCCTCCCCTGAATCTACTGATGATGGCCCTACAAGCTCAGTTTCCTTTTGGAAAAAATAATCATCAGACAGGTCAACGTAAGAGAAATCATAATTATAAATATTGTCACCCATCAAGTCTTCAGGACTCTCAGCAAGTCTTTCTTCAAAATAGTTTGCAAGTTCATTTTCTGCTTCAAACTCTGGTTCATCATACATGCTTTGCATGTGGCTTCTTTCTTGTGGTGGTATGGTTTTTCTTTCTTGAGGACAAGGTGTAGGTCTTTCCCAATCATTATTTTTGGTTTCAACCCAATATTCTTCCTCTTCTATTTTCAGCAAGGTATTGGGTATCTCTATCGTTCTTTCTAGCTTGCTTTCTAAAGAGATCTGCCCTTTCTGATCTGTTTGGTCCTTCCTTGCCGCTTTCAATCCTTCCTCCTTGCACTTTATGTTGTATTCGACAGTAACTGCTATGCTCTGCATTTCCTCGAGGCTCGAAGGCTCTCTTTCTCTTATACGAAATTCCACCTCAGGTTCAAAAGAACTAGGATAGTTCAGTAGAGCCCATCCTAAAGGCGGTTTTACATTAGAAGGTATTGCATTGTACACCTTATTGAACCTGGCTGAAAAATCTTGTACTGTCTCTGCCAGCTGTCTTCTCAAATTCTGATATTCTTGTAGGATGAGGAAGACATTTACCGCGACTACCCATCTATCAAGGAAAACTCGGGCAAATTGATGAAAGCTGAAGATGCTTGCAGCTGGAAGTCTTTTAAACCAAATATTTGAATCTCCTTGTAATGACAAGGCGAACATTCTAATACGCACATCATCTTCTTCTATTTCATATAAGTCAAGTACATCCTTGAGCTTTTAGACATGCTGGTCAGCAGTGATTTTTGAATTTTCTTCATTAAAAAGGGGCAGCTTGTCTATAAGTTCTGCAGGAAGGGGCTGGAAGATAAGGTGTAAAACCAGGGGCTTATATCTTTCTATAACCTTTGTGGGTGTGGGTAGAGTGAGGGGAGGCTCATGGCTATTTGAAACTTCTTTAGAAGTTGGAGATATAACATGAGGCTCTTGTCCCACCAGATTTTTCACAGGAGTACAGGTCTACTCACGGTCTGAAGATTGAGGTCTGAGTTTTTTCCCATACTCAATGTGGGTTCCATCTTTGTACACTTGATTAGGCTTAAAGTAGGACAAAACATAGTTATAGACAAAAACAATGAATTCTTTAAACCAGATCCAACCCATATGTTCTACCCTTCTATGAGGACTGACCATCTTTCAAGTTCTTCCTCTAGTGGAGTTTTTGAGAGTTATGGAGTGTGGAGTTGCCAGGCGAATTTTTTTTTTAGCTCGTAAGGAGGTAAAATGTTTTATGGTTCCATCACCATGTGTTTCTTGTAGAGCTGCAAGGTTTTCAGGAACTGAATTATCTCTCAAGGGTGATCCGAAAACAGTTGATAATTTAATCCTAGGAGACTTCCTAAGGATAGATTTCTACGTTATCAACTATTTCAGGTGAATCAGGGTTAGGATAGGCTCTAGTATGAATCTTTCTAGGAGCCACTATGCTATGTTTTTCAGACCCAGATAAACAAGAAAAGTTCAACCAGATATGGCAATCTTTAAAAGGTCAACTATTTTGTTTACACAAAATTCAATCCTACAGACCTCTAACTGAGTTTGAATGATACTATGATGATAAGGGTTCTTCCCAGTGGAGTCTTAAGGTCTGTTAAGGATTGTGTAGTCGCCAAGTGGAAGTTTTTAGCTCTTTTCAGAGGTAAGAGGTTTTATGGTCCACCACCATGTTTATTTAATACCAAATTGAAATATTTTTGGGTTTTTATGAGTTTTCTGTGGTTGTATGGAAAACATAAAGAGTTTATAAAAGCTGGCCAAGAAACTATGAACTCAGAAAATTCCCCAACGGAGTCGCTAGAAATGTTAGGAATTTGTAATTTTAGCAGATTAGTGAGACTAAAACTGCAGAAACAACATTGTTTCAACCAACTTTGGGATTCTAGGATCTAGCCCTCCTGAATCTGGAGAGGGATCTCTCCAATAAGTGTAAATATGGATTTGTCTTTGAAGTTTGGGGTAGTGATATTAGGCTAGTTATGAAGGCCAAGGGTTTGTTTTGGTTTTTGGGTGATTGAGCATGATTATTATTTTGAGGAGAAAGTTCTAAGTGCAAAAAGTTTCAAAGGTGAGAAGTTGCAAGTGGATAGAACAGCTATGGCTAAAAGATAGATATAACGCTGGTTTTTAGTCCATTGGGCTATGGAGTCATAATAGGGCTTTAATTGAGCAACAACATCGAGAGTGATCCAAGGGGAAAGTCATCTACATCACAAGATTATTGAGATCAGAGCGATGGAATGGAAACAATAAAGTGTTGGAGAGGTGGAAACTGATAATAATTTCACAAAGGATTTATAGTCAGTCCAAACAAGAAAAGCCTCTTAAGTAACTGTTTAAAACCAACCAAGTGCAGGGCTAACCATTAACCTCTTGGGCAAGTTTGTATTAAAGCAGCTTAACTGACAAACAATCCTGTAATCCACAAAATTACCTTCAGAAAGTATGAAAACATATAAGGGAAACAAAATGTAACCTAAGATCAGATAAGGTGCTTTTACACCTAGTCTGCTTTCAGTCAACACCAAGGGAAACCTTCAGAATCTGCCTTTGGAGAAGAGAAACTAGAAACAGAGCAAACCATAAAATTTTCTAGTCTAACTTTAATAAGCAAATGGTGAAAATAAATTTCAAGAATAATGTTTAAATCAAACAGAAGGACGAGGGAACGCCAACATTACTAACTGCTTAAACTGTATTAAATCATTCTAAAATAAAAAATTTGGAGGAAAACATTGAGATAAAGCTTATTAGTCAAAGAAGGTTACTGATATATAGTATGTCCTAACTCTATAAATGCTGTTCTTCATCAGAGAAAATTGGACAATATGACATACATAGAAGGAAAAACAATAACAAAGAAAGGGGCACTTCAGCAGCGGTATAGACCAGGATCCCAAGAAATAGCTTTTTAATTGATGTCAAATCAGTTACAGTACTCAGGTCCAATGTTTCAATTCAGCAATCATCTTCACTATCCAGCCTAACAAAACTAACACAAACAGAGCTGCAAGGGCCAGTGAACACTATTTACAGATAGAAGTCTCAAGCTCCAATGTATTTCAAAGTTCTGCAACCAACAGTTTCTCATCTTATACAGAGTTATTTATAGAAGAATGAGGAGGTGAGATCTGATAAAAGATCTTTCAAGGCAATTAATACAGTTTCAAGACTTATTGGCCTTTTGAGGGGCTCGATGAAGAAGTTTACAGGTGGATTGCTGTATTAACTGTTTTACAATTATGAATAAAAACTCGGTGGGAGCTTTTATTGACTTTGAGGCCCAATTTCATGTTTGGAGTTACTCTGCATATATTTTTGCATTTATTTCCTTGCAGAAGTGACTCCCTGGCTGCGCTGAGGCAAAATATCTGATTCTGCTCAATAACTTCGGCCTCTGTTTTGAATGCTTTAAGGCATAGGTGGCATTTATGGTAGCTGAGGAATCAATACGCCTCAAATGTGGTGGTGGAGGCTTTTCTGCCTGTTAAACACTTATGATTTTATTTTAATTGTGTTTTAATTAGGGAATTAGGCTTTTGATAATTATTCTTAGCCGTAATTCCCCAAATCTGTCTTCAATCTTCTTCTCTGTTGCGCTCTGTTCTTCAAACTTATACTCTTTTAAATCATGTTTTTTTTAAACATAGTGTCTTGTCGATGTGCAGGGCAGCGCAGGGCTCTTTATGGTATCGGCACCCATAAAGCATTGATAAAACATGGAGTGGATCCCTTTTAATCCCTTTCCCTTTGATAACCATAGGCCAGAAGATCGTGACCTTTGGTCTTCTTTTCCTTCGCAGTATGGGAAAAACCTGCGAAACAAACATAACATTAAGAAATCCTGCGTAATTAGGTTAAACTGCTTTGGAGGCTTCGGGGAGGAGCGTAGTCATTGGATGAAAGTATCCAACGGTGGAGATCTACGTAGAAAGGAAAAAGGGAGAGCTGGAGAAGAATAAGGCGGAGTGATTTTGGACCGTCCGATCCGGACACGTGGACGGTCTAGATTCAATCGGAGAATCGTGATCGGGGGATCACAATAGGGGGTGGCGAGCGAATGGAGCGATTGAAACATGCGATGTGACGAAGCGTAAGCGGTCAATCTAAAGGTTAGATCAACGGTGGAGAATGAATCGGGGTATGGCCAATCGGCGGGAGCAACAAGTGGACGCGATGCGAAAGTTGCGATGCAATTGAAAAACTCCGATGCGATGGAGCGCTGGCCGCTTGATCCGCTTTCGATCAATGGCGGGGATTTGTTTTAGAACAGACCAGCGGTAAGACCCTTATAATATATAAAAACTCAAACTTTGGAATAAAACAAAGGTTTTATGCTTCGGGGGCGGAAAATATGTATAAGGTGGATAGGCGCCCGACTGCGGGGCCTTTGGACTTTACGGAATGTAATATGCCTGGGGTGTACATAAAACAAAAGGGCCAATCACAATCGGGCCATCAGGCCTGGTCTTTCAATCAACCCATTTGAATATTTGTGATGTGATTGGCACCCGGGATCTTTAACACTTGGTCCTTGGTGGAAAGTCATATGAAATGAAAAGGCGGGGGGAGAGTTTATATGTATAAGTCCTGATCGCATCGAAAATTTTGATGCAACCTTTTCAATCAAACCATTGTATTTTTCTTCGATTGCGATTGTGCGATCGGTCTTTCAATCTACCCATTTAAATATTCAACACGTGACTTTGGTTTTTTAGTTTAAACTTTGGGAAAGTGGGTTTTAAGACTTTACAAAAGAAAAATGGATCGGGAACGAAATATCACAAGGTTTAAGCGCCGAGGCAGGCTTTATGGTTTATATGAAAAATAATATAATCAGGGGTCTTATAACAGAAAGGTTAATCGCATCGGAACATTCGGACCATGGCAAAGACTTGCGTACTTTGAATATTTGCGATGCGATAAGCGCTGTGAGGGGCTTAGCACCTGGTTCCAGGGTGTGGGCATGTGGGGGAAGTGATTAGGACTTAGCCCAAGGGGGCTTAAGTCCATAGTAATAAAACTTTGTTTTTTATGAAATTTTCAAAGTTTTCAATGGATTTTGGAGGTTTCAGTAAGGTTAAAGAGTGAGTCTTTAACTTTGTAAAAGTGATTTTCATGAGGGGAAGAAGAGGAATCATGAAAAAAAAAGGGATTTTATGGAGAAAAAGGGGAGCCAATGAAAGTAATTTTGGAAGAGGGGGAGGGGAAAAATGATGGTTTTACAACAGTTTCTTCTCATGAAATCAGCAAAATTTCTGAGTATAAAATGGGAACAAAAATGAAGATTTTGGACAGAGGCATAAGGCCTTCAAGAGTCTTCAAGAGCCAACAATTTTTAGTAATAAAATTTGTTCTTTGAAGGCTCAAAAATTCTTAGCCACCTTTTGCTATAACAAATATTTTAGGTGGCTAACGGTGGCTCCACTTGGGGATGATGCCTTCTTGAAGGCATTAAGAACTTCAGACTTGCATTCTCTGGGAGGCTGACCTGTGCCACATCCATTATGGTCTCTGGGAGGCTGACCTGTGCCTGATCCATTGGGCTGCCCTTCCTTTGCTGGGATGATCTTCTCTGAAAACATATTAGCAGCCATGAAAACAATGGACCTTCATCAATACAAACTTTCTACCTACCCAATCCTACTGATCTAGCATTTTTCTCCATTAGAGTGCACTGATTGAAAAACTCTTTTCACAAAATTCTTATTCTTTTGAAAGTATAAAACTAATCTAATTCTACTCTTCATTTCTCCTTGGACTCAAATTAAACAAGCGTAGCTTCGCATGTTTCTCTATATATTCTACCATCTATCAGATTAAACTCTGTCCAACAAATATTTTTATTCTCTAAATTCTACAAATCAGAAATTGAAAAAGCATTCAAGTCGGGATTAAACAGCCTAATTGCTATACTGTCTATGGCATAAAAACAAGCGCACATAGAAATTTATTTTTACGTAAAATTAAAACAAAATGGAAGGCTTAAGAACTGAAAATTTCTCATCATGGCCTTCTCTTTTTACAACTCTGTTTTGACTCTTGTTTGAGTTGTTTCTTCCTTTTATCTGGTTCAGATTTTGAGTTAATTAGAACCAGAGTTTTACATATTCTTGACTTAGAAAAAATAAAACAGATTTGAGTCATTTTCTTTTTGAAACCTTAGGTTCAGATTTTGATCTTGTTTGAACCTTTAATTTCTATCCTAAACTATCTACCGATGTTTAATATCAGCTACGCTCACAAGGCAAATCGAATTCACTATCTTATCTAGAAAATTTAAAGATAATTATTCAAGTTTAGGCTGTTTGAATAACTGTATGTGTTTTTCGTGAGTGGCATTTAAGCTTGCACACTTTCGTAATTTGTTTCTCTTGGTATGGGGCTATACCTTTCTTGTTTTCACAATTTGCCCCTCAGAAATTCTTTTCATTGTATTTTTGAATCTTTGATTTTTCTTCAAAGTAGAAAACAACAACTAATCTACATGCTTAGAATTGAGATTTATTGACATTCCTATCTAACCTACTCTAACTTGGAATATTTGCATATTCATATGATACAAAAATGCCAATGCATCCAGTCAAGCAATAGTAAAAAAGGGGAGAAGAACTGAATGCTCATCAAAGACAACCATAGGGTGCTCTGCATGTGGATTTTCAAAACTGAGGCCACCCGCAGTGGTGACCATTTCTGATGTATTTGGCTTTTTCAAAGGATTAATACTTGAGGAGCTAAGCCAATCAGAGCCTCCATGTATTCTACCACGGGATCAATCAGAACATGATATAAACTTTCTTCTTTAAGGTATGCCATGGCTGGTAGGCTGTCTGTATCCCGGGCAGCTTCAATCACTGCATCTGTAGTGTGGCCTTTGTAATCACACTCCTCTCTTTCCTAGGTGGGAGTATTTGGCATATGAGCATCAACCAGGAATACATCTCCTTCCACTGGATCAAGACAGAGATGTCTATGGGAAAGAAGGTCTTCCTCATCTTCACTGTAGCCTGAACTGGAGGGCTCATCATATATAGCATGGCTGTCCTCTTCTACCCCTAACCGGTTCTGCTGGAGTGAACTGAAATCTGTGAAAAAACTAACATATTCTTGAGCAGGGGTTGCTTTAATTACCTTGACCGTTTCAGGCAAAGGCTCCGGATATTCATCTTGCTCAAGATTTTCTTCATGTCTTTCTTCCTTGTCCTCTACGCTGAAAAGCTACTGGCTTCCATCTTATTTGCAATTATTACTGATGATCTGATATATAACAGAGTGAAGATTGAATGAATCTTCATCTGCTATCATGCTTTCAATGCTTTCTTCATCAGTATCATAGATGGCCTGCATTGGCTCATCATTGTCTTGGAGTTGATGGTCACGATCCTCCTCCCCTGAATCTACTAATGATGGCCCTACAAGCTCGGCTTCCCTTTGGGAAAAACCATCATCAGACAGATTATCATTATATAGTTTATATTTATAAGAAACGTTACCCATCAAACCTTCTGTAATCTCAGCAAGTCTTTCCTCGAAATAGTCTGCAAGTTCATTTTCTGATTCAAACTCTGGTTCATCATACATGCTTCTCATGTGGCTTTTGTCTTGCAGTGGTCTGGTTTGTCTTTCTTGAGGACAAGGTGTAGGTCTCTCCCAATCATTATTTCTAGTTTCAACCCAATATTCTTCCTCTTCTATTTTCAGCAAGGTATTGGCTACCTCTATCCTTCTTTCTAGCTTGCTTTCTAAAGAGATCTGGCCTTTCTGCTCTGTTTGGTCCTTCCTTGCTGCTTTCAATCCTTCCTCTCTGCACTTTATGTTGTATTCAACAATAATTTCTATGCTATCCATTTCCTCCAGGCTCGAAGGCTCTCTTTCTCTTATACGGAATTCCACCTCGGGTTCAAAAGAACTAGGATAGTGCAATAGAGCCCATCCTAAAGGCAGTTTTACATCATAAGGTATCGCATTGTAAACCTTATTGAACCTGGCTAAAAACTCTTGTACTGTCTCTGCCGGCTGTCTTCTCAAATTATGATATTCTTGTAGGATGAGGAAGACATTTACCGAGACTGCCAATCTATCAAGGAAAACTTGAGCAAATTGATGAAAGCTGAAGATGCTTGCAGCTGGAAGGTTTTTAAACCAACTCTTTGCATTTCCTTGTAATGACAAGGTGAACATTCTAATACACACATCATCTTCTTCTATTTCATATAATTCAAGTACATCCTCAAGCTTTTGGACATGTTGGTCAGCAGTGATTTTTGAATTTTCTTCATTAAAAGAGGGCAGCTTATCTATAATTTCTGCAGGAAGGGGCTGGAAGATAAGAGTTAAAACCAGAGGCTTATATCTTTCTATGAGCTTTGTGGGTGTGGGTAGCGTGACAGGAGGCTCATGGATGTTTGAAGCTTCTTTAGGAGTGGGAGATATAACATGAGGCTCTTGTCTCACCAGCTTTTTTACAGGAGTACAGGTATGCTCATGGTCTGAAGACTGAGGTCTGAGTTCTTTCCCATACTCAATGTGGGTTTCACCTTTGTTTACTTGATTAGTCTTAAAGCAGGACAAAACATAGTGATAGAAAAAAACAATGAATTCTTTAAACCAGATCCAACCCATATGTTCTACCCTTCTATGAGGCCTAGCCATCTTTTAGGCTCTTCCTCCAGTGGAGTCTTTGAGAGTTATGGAGTGTGGAGTCGCCAGGTGAAATTTTTTTTAGCTCGTAAGGAGGTAAAATGTTTTATGGTTCCACCACCATGTGTTTCTTGTAGAGTTGCAAGGTTTTTAGGAACTGAATTAGCTCTCAAGGGTGATTCGAAAACAATTGATAATTTAATCCTAGGAGACTTCCTAAGGATAGCTTTCTACGTTATCAACTATTTCAGGTGAATCAGGGTCCGGATAGGCTCTAGTATGTATCTTTCTAGGAGCCACTATGCTGTGTTTTTCAGACCCAGATAAACAAGAAAATTTCAACCCGATATGACAATATTTAAAAGGTCAACTATTTTGTTTACACAAAATTAAATCCTACAGTCCTCTAACTGAGTTTGAATGATACTATGATGATAAGGGTTCTTCCCAGTGGAGTCTTAAGTTCTGTTAAGGATTGTGGAGTCGCCAAGTGGAATTTTTTAGCTCTTTTCAGAGGTAAAAGGTTTTATGGTCCACCACCATGTTTATTTAATACCAACCTGAAATATTTTTTGGGTTTTTATGAGTTTTCTATGGTTGTATGGAAAACTTAAAGAGTTTATAAAATCTGGCCAAGAAACTATGAACTCAGAAAATTCCCCAACGGAGTCGCCATAAATGTTAGGAATCTGTAATTTTAGCAGATTGATGAGACTAAAACTGCAAAAACAACATCGTTTCAACCAACTTTGGGATTCTAGGATCTAGCCCTCCTGAATCCGGAGAGGGATCTCTCCAATAAGTGCAAAGATGGATTTGTCTTTGAAGTTTGGGGTAATGATATTAGGCTAGTTATGAAGGCCAAGGGTTTGTTTTGGTTTTTGGATGATTGAGCATGATTATTATTATGAGGAGAAAGTTCTAAGTGCAAAAGGTTTCAAAGGTGAGAAGTTGCAAGCGGATAGAACAGCTATGGCTAAAAGATAGATATAACGCTGGTTTTTAGTCCATTAGGCTATGGAGTCATAACAGGGCTTTAATTGAGCAACAACATCAAGAGTGATGCAAGGGGAAAGTCATCTACATCACAAGATTATTGAGATCAGAGCGATGGAATGGAAACAATAAAGTGTTGGAGAGGTGGAAGCTGATAATAATTTCACAAAGGATTTATAGTCAGTCCAAACAAGAAAAGCCTCTTAAGTAACTGTTTAAAACCAACCAAGTGCAGGGCTAACCATTGACCTCTTGGGAAAGTTTGTATTAAAGCAGCTTAATTGAGAAACAATCCAGTAATCCACATAATTACCTTTAGAAAGTATGAAAACATATAAGGGAAACAAAATGTAACCTAAGATCAGATAAGGTGCTTTTAAACCTAGTCTGCTTTCAGTCAACACCAAGGGAAACCTTCAGAATCTGCCTTTGGAGAATAGAAACTAGAAACAGAGCAAACCATAAACTTTTCTAGTCTAACTTTAATAAGAAAATGGTGAAAATAACTTTCAATAATAATGTTTAAAGAAAATAGAAGGACGAGGAAACACCAACATTCCTAACTGCTTAAATTGTATTAAATAATTCTAAAATAAACAATTTGGAGGAAAACATTGAGATAAAGCTTATCAGTCAGAGAAGGTTACTGATATACAGTAGGTCCTAACTCTATAAATGTTGTTCTTTATCAGAGAAAAGTGGACAATATGACATACATAGAAGGAAAAACAATAACAAAGAAAGGGGCACTTCACCAGCGATATAGACCAGGATCCCAAGAAACAGCTTGTTAATTGATGTCAAACTAGTTACAGTACTAGTTCAGCAATCATCTTCACTATCCAGCCTAACAAAACTAACACAAACAGAGCTGCAAGGGCCAGTGAACACTATTTACAGATAGAAGTCTCAAGCTCCAATGTATTTCAAAGTTCTGCAACCAAAAGTTTCTCATCTTCTACAGAGGTATTTATAGAAGAATGAGGAGGTGAGATCTGATAAAAGATCTTTCAAGGCAATTAATACAGTTTCAAGACTTCTTGGCCTTTTGAGGGGCTCGATGAAGTAATTTACAGGTGGATTGTTGTATTAACTGTTTTACAATTATGAATAAAAACTCGGTGGGAGCTTTTATTGACTTTGAGGCCCAGTGTCATGTTTGGAGTTACTCTGCAGATATTTCTATATTTATTTCCTTGCGGAAGTGACTCCCTGGCTGTGCTGAGGCAAAATATCTGATTCTGCTCAATAACTTCGACCTTTGTTTTGAATGCTTTAAGGCATAGGTGGCATTTATGGTAGCTGAGGAATCAATTCACCTCAAATGTGGCGGTGGAGGCTTTTCTGCCTGTTAAACACTTATGATTTTCTTTTAATTGTGTTTTAATCCAGGTAATTAGGCTTTTGATAATTATTCTTTGTCGTAATTCCCCAAATATGTCTTCAATCTTCTTCTCTACTGCGTTCTGTTCTTCAAACTTATACTCTTTTAAATTGTGTTTTTTTTAAACACAGTGTCTTGTCGATGTGTAGGGCCACGCAGGGCTTTTTATGGCATCGGCGCCCATAAAGCATTGGTAAAACGTGGAGTGGAGCCCTTTTAATCCCTTTCCCTTTGATAACCATAGGCCAGAAGATCGTGACCTTTGGTCTTATTTTCCTTCGCAGTATGGGAAAAACCTGCGAAACAAACAGAACATTAAGAAATCCTGCGTAATTAGGTTAAACTGCTTTGGAGGCTTTAGGGAGGAGCGTAGCCGTTGGATGAAAGCATCCAACGGTGGAGATCTGCGTAGAAAGGCAAAAAGGAGAGCAGGAGAAGAATAAGGTGGAGTGATTTTGGACCGTTCGATTCGGACACGTGGACGGTTCGGATTCAATCGGAGAATCGCGATCGGGGGATCGTAATCGGGGGTGGTGAGCGAACTGAGCGATTGAAACATGTGATGCGATGAAGTGCAAGCCGTCGATCTAAAGGTTAGATCAACAGTGGAGAATGAATCGCGGTATGGCCAATCGGTGGGAGCAACAAGTGGACGCGATGTGAAAGTTGCGATGCGATTGAAAAACTCCGATGCGATGGAGCGCTGGCCGCTTGATCGGCTTTCGATCAACGTCGGGGATTTTTTTTAGAACAGACCGGCGGTAAGACCCTTATAATATATAAAAACTCAAACTTTGGAATAAAACAAAGGTTTTATTCTTCAGGGTCGGAAAATATGTATAAGGTGGATAGGCGCCCGACTGTGGGGCCTTTAGAATTTATAGAATGTAATATGCCCGGGGCGTACATAAAACAAAAGGGCGAATCGCAATCAGGCCATCGGGCCTGGTCTTTCAATCAACCCATTTGAATATTTGCGATGCAATTGGCACCTGGGATATTTAACACTTGGTCCCTGGTGGAAAGTCATATGAAATGAAAAGGTGGGGGGAGAGTTTATACGTATAAGTCCTGATCGCATCAGAAAGTTTGATGCGGCCTTTTCAATCAACCCTTTGTATTTTTCTCCGATTACAATTGCGCGATCGGTCTTTCAATCTACCCATTTAAATATTCAACACGTGACTTTGGTTTTTTAGTTTAAAATTTGGGAAAGTGGGTTTTAAGACTTTACAAAAGAAAAATGGATTGGGAACGAAATATCACAAGGTTTAAGCGCAGAGGCAGGCTTTATGGTTTATATGAAAAATAATATAATCGGGGGTCTTATAACAGAAAGGTTAATCGCATCGGAACTTTCAGACCATGGCAAAGAATTGCGTACTTTGAACATTTGCGATGCGATAAGCGCCGTGAGGGGCTTAGCACCTGGTTCCAGGGTGTGGGCATGTGGGGGAAGTGATTAGGACTTAGCCCGAGGGGGCTTAAGTCCATAGTAATAAAACTTTGTTTTTTATGAAATTTTCAAAGTTTTTAATGGATTTTGGAGGTTTTGGTAAGGTTAAAGAGTGAGTCTTTACCTTTTTAAAAGTGATTTTCATGAGGGGAAGAAGAGGAATCATGAAAACAAAAGGGATTTTATGGAGAAAAGGGGGAGCCAATGAAAGTAAGTTTGGAAGAGGGGGAGAGGAAAAATGATGGTTTTACAATAGTTTCTTCTCATGAAATCAGCAGAATTTCTAAGTATAAAATGGGAACAACAATGAAGATTTTGAACAGAGGCATGAGGCCTTCAAGAATCTTCAAGAGCCAAAATTTTTTAGTAATAAAATTTGTTCTTTGAAGGCTCAAAAAGTCTTAGCCACCTTTTGCTATAACAAATATTATAGGTGGCTAGCACATTTTTCTGCTCCGCTGGTGGTCAGGTGAACAGGTCGTATGGGGAGGGGGATGGCCCCCTCTAAACCCCTGTTGTGGAAACTGGTCAAATTCAAATGTATGCCGAATCCATAGTCTTACAAGGAATACATGGGTGGCTTGGTGGTAAGGCATATGGTTGGCGTGCGGGAGGTCACAGGTTCAACACCGACCTCTGCCCATCCCTTGAATATTTTTTCTCCAAAAATGTGTGCCCTTTACCATAGTTCTAAACTTTGGTTTATATAAATAGTTTGGACCCTCGAATAATATGTGACCTTACCATAGTTTAAAAGTTTGGTATATAAAGTAATTCGGACCATTGGATCTGATAATGTTCAACCTGTGGAATTTAACATATAATTTCAATTCGGAATTTAGATAGGTTCCACTAGAGGGGGCACATGGCGGCCCCTGGTTGCACCACGTGTCCACCTCTGGTTGGACCATTCCAACCATTAAAAAAAAATTTCTCATTCAAACTTAGGAGAAAATATAAAAAAATTTCACCTTCAAAACTAGCTGGAAAATTCTGCAGTGACACTTGTAACAATGTCATTGGGAAAAATGAAGAATATTCCCAAAATATACCTTGTATGTTGATTAGTCGGACATGTCATCATTCTGTCCTGTTCTGCAATTGTTTTAGCTATTTAGGAAAACAAACAACAGGTCATAACTTCCTCATACAGAGTCAATTTTTGATGAAAAAAATTGCACCGGATTCTTGGCGACAAGCTCTTTGCTGTCATTTTGGTTTGGATCATTTTTGAACACTTTCATTTTTGAGCTTAACACTTAGCCTCTGATGATATATATATATATATACCGATGATGGATGCATAACACAAGACTGTGGAGTGGAAGTCAAGTTCTACCAATATAGTTATGCTAACCACTACGATCAAAACCTAATGCAGGGGACATTAGGTTACCTTGTAAAGATACAAGAGATCATTCAAGTGGACTTCTGTTCATTCTAATGTTTTATTTTTAGGTGCAAGTGGTGGGACATATATGATCAAAATAATGTAAAGTAAGATCACGATAGTGGGATGATATTTATCAACTCTAGAAAGATGTGGAATGAAGCTAGGGAGCCTTATGTTTTCCAAAAACACTACAAGAAAGTGTTTTCTTACCCAGATGTGTTGGATAGGGATGGTTGGTTCGTATTAAAACACGACCCAAGATCAAAAAATATTTTTGAGAACAACAATGTTATCATGCCAAGCGAGAAAGATAATCAGGATGATGACAATGGAGAGTGATATGTACTTGTTTTATTTCATCATTTATACTATTGTTGTAAGTTTTAGTTTTCTTTATTTCACTAATTATATTATTTTTTATTCATCTTGTTAGCATTTTATAATATAATTGGTAAGATTCACAAACATTTTTACATGCTTTCTTGCAGTGGAAATATTTTTACACTTAAAACTAAGTATTTCCAATTGTGTACAATATCTTTGATAATAAGGATTCAAGGTCACAACCCTTCTCAAATAGGTAAATGAGAACAAAATAGTGAATTTAGAAATAACGTTAAATATTTAGTATCGATTTAGATGCTTATTGGTTTATTAATCAATTCACATTTTTATTATTATTTTTTAGTTCAAAATCAATATAAATTGTCATGCAGTGATAAGTTTATGATGACTTTAATAATGAAAAAATTGTGTATTAATATGTAAGATCAAATTCTTGACATGTGAGGTAAAGTCATGTTTACTATATTTAAATTATAGTTCTTGCAACATTATGTAAACTAAAAGGAGATCTTATGAAAAATTATGTAAACTAAAAGGAGGTCTTATGCATATATGAAATGTTGATTACATATTTTTATATATAAGAGAAACAAATGGACTTACATGGCTTCATGAGAGGTTTTAATTTTTTCTTTATGGATAATGGAACAATTTTTACTTTTCTTTTCAATGGTAATTACAAATAAAAGTTGAATTAATAAGTATTTTGTGACTAAGAATTAAATGATAAATATTGGGATGGTGATTAAGAGGAATTTGTTTGACTTTCAAATAGACTTGGTGACACACTTTTCTTTCCTATGTATATTATATAAAATAAATATCTATTTTTATGTTTTTATAAGTAAATTATTTAAAGTAGACATGCCTTTATAAGTTCGGTAATAATAAGTGATAATGATACATAATAAGGTGTTGCACGTGATATATTATTAAAAAATATATATCCTTCCCAGAATGATCATTGAAGGTCACGATCCCAAGCCATATACATCATGCCATTGAAATTCATGAGCCTAATCCATATACATCATGTTTCTAGTTTGAAGGACATCAACTATACGATATGACAGTGGAGTGAAAGACATGTCTGCAAGTTTTCATGGTGTTTGGTGTGTGACTGATAAGACCCATGAAAACCTAATCTGATATCTTTTATTTTTACCAGTGCCTTCTCATTTCACTCTTATTTTACCATTTGAACCGACAACATTTAACAAAGTATAAAATTTTCACAGTTCCATTTTTGAAATCCATGGAACCATGGCAGTTTGTAGCAGGGAGCTCTGAGATCAAGGTAAGACACTTGGAGTATGTGTTGTAGGAAAAAAATTAGGTGTTCTCCCTTTCTCTGGCCTCCCATGGTCAGACCATATTGTATGGGTCCTAGGGAAAAATTTAGGGGCTAATATTCATAGGTGGACTAATTTTCTGTGTTTTTTCCAAAAACAATATTCGCCAATTTCCCCTTTTTAAAAATAATTCGCCCACATTTTATAGTATAAAATTATTTTACCTTAAAAGTCACCAAAATTTTATATAGAATAATATAAAATCATTATAAATATAAATATATTTTTACAAAAATATTGCAAAACACTTTAGAATTTGCATGTTAGGGACTAGTAATATTCGCTAAGGTTTCTAAACTTTAAGATAAACTTCCATGCTTAAAATTTTCCTTGATGGGTCCACCATTTGCTTCTACTACTGCTACTGCTCCCTATGTTGACGTCTCTGCTACATGATTGACATATAAAATACATCAACCTCATACATAAGATACAAATTATTTTTATTAAATGAAATATGTATCTATTAATATGGCAACATAACTTTCAATTAAAAAAAATCATCGGTGCACCCAAAACATAGTCATGCATCGACTCTGGTGCGTTTTCAAACACAACCACACTGAAAATAGTGCACACATATGTATGGCACACCATTGTTGGTTCACAAATTTAAATTTTCATCGCGGTGCGTCACTTATGCACCAGTGTGCACATATAACCTTTTCGAATTGGTACGAAAAGTTCAAGTTATCGAATGCATCGAGCTACTGCTATATTTTTAAATATTATTTCTGCGGTGGGTTTGGTAAATATGATTGCACTGAGTGTAACCTAAAAATAATATGCACCGACGTAACATTTATAGCTTTCTCGGTGCAATTTCATTTACAAAACACACAACAACAGTAGCGGTGCATTATGTTCATGCACCGAACTGCGGTGCACCCTATAAATTTCCAAGGTGCACCGCTGTCGGTGCAAGCCAAACATATCAAGCACACTAAATTTGTGATGGTGATTAAGAGGAATTTTTTTGAATTTCAAATAGATTCGGTGATGCATTTTTGTTTCCTAATTAGATGATGTAAAATAAGTATCTATTTTTATGTGTTTCTAAGTAAATTATTTAAAGTAGACATGTCTTTATCATTATGAATATGATGTAATATTAGCTAGGAGAAATGTGAAAACATGAATTTTAGTGACTATATCGTGATAAATATGTGGAAAAAATAATATTTTTTGAGTTTTTCATTAAGAAATAATCAAATATATTATTTGTCAAAAGTTTATATATAATTTAGCATCATTTTTGTATTATTTAACTCATATTTCTTATTAAAAAGAGTTAAACTTAAACCAATATAATAGAAAATAAAGAACCAAAATAGCACCAAAATGTTATATGTTTATTACTAGAAAAAATTTCGCTTGCCTCTTTAAGGGAGAGCTTCCAATAGAGAAAATCCCCAACTATAAGCAACTTCATAAGCCTTATTTTACATTTCTTGATCCTCATCTTTAGAGAGAGAAATTTCTAATTTAAATTGGTAAGAGTTTCTATAAACATTAAATTTAAATTGCTTGAAAATCTCATAACTTTAGTAATAAATTAAATTTTATAATTTTTTTTTAAATTTATATAAAATATAAATTAATTATAAAAAATTATGACTTAAGTTTTTTAAATTTAACAATAGATTGAATTTTATAAATCAATATTGAATTATTTAAATTATATTTTTGAATATATATATATATATATATATATATATATATATATATATATATATATATATATATATATATATATATATTTTGGTCAAGTTGTCTGTGATCCTCCAGGCTTGACCTATGGCTTGAAAGGCTGCGAACCAGGGGCATCTAAGCCGTCAAATTCACCCGGGGATCGTACCCAACCTGAGCCACACTAACCCTTACCTGATTGGATTTTTTAGCATGTCTCCTCCCCCTAGCACAGGGCACAACCATCCCACACGAGGTTTGATCCTAGGTTGCCTTATTGATGAGGCCCATCCTCAACTGGTTGTGCTAGTGGGACTTGATGTATTTTGAATAATTTATTATTATTAATATTTTATACTAAAAATAGAATGAGTTACACATTTTCGTCTTATTAAGAAATAACTAAATTATTTTATCTTTAATTTTTTTCCTTGAAAGTATTGAAATATTTTACTAATTAAGTTAGATTGAATATGAATGAACTATCCAAGCAATATAAAAATATTTATCGTAATTTTACAATCATAGTTTCAACCATACTAAACTTTGTAATTTATAAAAATATCTTTCCATTTTTTTTAAAGTAAGTTGTTTTTCATGTAATTCATATATAAAAGTTTGATATAATTTCACCAATACATAATCCATAATAAATATTATTTCATAAAAATAAACATCATGATGAAAACCATCTAACAAACATAAACATCATCTAAGATACACATTTGAATTCATTACCATCATCTATTTATATACACCGCTGGCACATATAAACGTCATTAGCTAGCACACAAATATAATAATATAACATGGCATCATCATCGTCGTCACATCTAACAAAAAAAAAAAAACATTGTAATCTAACATCATCATCACACACATTCTCAAATTAATATAAATATCATGTCAAATAACTACTATCACATACATATATATCTACAAGCACATTAAATGAACATATCTAACATGACCTAACAATATACACATCAACAACAACATATAAACTAAGTACATAAAGATGAACAAAAAAATGCACCATATATATATATATATATACATATACAAACAATTCAAATAACTACAATAAAATATCTGATACAACAAATGTAGTAGTGTCAAGTTCCTGGTATGCAGTAGAAGTTGATGGATGGTCAACTACTGCCTCAATGTATGTCAAAATCAATTGAGGTGGAGGAGGAGGTGGTTGGTATGTAGTAGAAGATGATAGATGGTCAAATAATGCGTCAACATGATTTGTCTAACTTTGAGGTGGAGGAGGTGGTGGCTGGTCTGCTATGTCAGGAGAAACATAAGTCACTTCCTCTAGCTTTGGAATCTCATCATCAAGTGACTGATGAGGAGGTGTACTACCAGAAGGATCATTGACACCATGATGGCCATGATTCGATGGGGTAGTACTACCAGAAGCATCATGATCACCACCCTAATCATCATGATCATGATCACCACTCTCATCATCATGATCATGATCACCACCCACATCATCATGATCACCAAACTCATTTGATGTATCTGCCGTTGCATTCCCTGCATCCCTCATCGCTAACAATACCCTACTAGCTTTGATGATATGACACATAAGAGACATCATCACGCATGGAAAGTCCCTATACAGATCAACGAACTTAGTATATTCAAGCCTTAGCAGGGCAGACTCCCTTGTCAATCAAAACTATGAGCAATATGCCGCAGTAGTCCATCCAAAATCCCATACCAGCCCTACGCCCACACCCCCTCAGGATGAGCCTCAGAACGTGCTAAACAAAATTTATTATAATTAATTAAAACAATAAAATGAAACTAGATCAATTTAAAGAAAACACTAATATTACCTCTATCATCTGGAGGCTTAGCATTGTGAAAAGGATGTTGGGACACTATCTCCAATAAATCCCCGTGTATGGAAATACCAACACGAAAAACACATGGTCATCCTCACTGGCCAGTAGCGCTAGTGAGTTAGTGAAAATATTGGCCGGATACTTTGGAAGGCCCCTCTTGGACATCATCATCCCCCACATGTGCATCCAAACCTCAGTAATTGGCCTAGGAGAGTGAAAGTCAAATGTAGGCCTCTTCTTTGGAAACCTCTAAGAAAATAAACAAAAAATATTTGAAGCGAAAGGGAAGGTTTCCCTCCCATGTCTCAACACATGACATCTATCTAAAGGCATACCAAAATTCCTCAAAAAAATGGTAGACCATTTGATACAACGTGGCACCTTAATCAAAGAATCAACATAATACAAAAGAGGCCAAATGATGAGATTCCCATCACTACTAAAGTGTGCAATGGTCGTGACTAATGACAAGAGCCACCTAAAATCTTGTGAAACAAAATAAGAAATACGTAGCTGTCAACCACACACTTGAAAATATGCTTGATGTATTGCATGAGGCCCTACATATATTTTTGTGTAGGAAATCTGAGTCTTATATGCAACCCCATGGGGTACATCATGGAACTGGGGAGAATCCTCCCCTCTCCTGGATAGGCCAGTGATAAAGTATATGTACTCCTTAGAGGGCCTATACCATGCCCCAGGACCAACATGGAAATCCTGGTCTTGAGCACTCCATCAGTGGATCAAATGTGCCAATAAGACAAAGTGCACCTTCAAGGATGTAGCCTCCTCATATTAAATGAGGAGGCCTACATTCCTTAGGAGAACTCAAGTCACTATAGTAATAGGGCGAGGGTATAGATCCCTCTCCCTCTCTTTTGCCTCCCATGGTCGAACCATATTGTATGGGTCCACCTGCTACTCCTGCTGCTGCTCCCTTTGCTGATAGCTCTGCTACATGATTGACATATAGAATACATCAACCTCATACATAAAATACATTTTTTTTAATTAAATGAAATATGTATTTATAAATATGGAAACATAAATTTCAATTAAAAAAACAAAATCATCAATGCACTCAAAACACAATCATGAATCAACTTCCGTGCACTGTCAAACATAACCGCACTGATATTGGTGGACACATAAGTATGATGCACTATTGTTGGTTCAAAAATTTATTTTTTCAATGTGGTGCTTCACACTTAATATGCACCGGTGGGCACGTATAACATTTTTTCACTGGTACAGAATGTTTAGGTTATCAAATGCATTGAGCTATATCTATATTTTTAAATATTATTTTTGTGGTGTTTTTGGTAAATATAAACACACCGGGAATAACCTACCGATGTACAATTTATTGCTTTCCTGGTGCGTTTTAATTTATGAAATGCACTGCAACAATCACAATATGTTAGGTTCATGCACTGAAATGTGGTGCACCTTGTAAATTTACAAGGTGCACCGCTATTGGTGGGATCAGAACATATCGGGCACACTGTGCAAGGTTTTTTTAAAATTTATTTTATTTTATTTTAAACAAAGGGAAATTTAATCTAATTTTCAATTCTAATATGCTAAAATATTAAATTAGAGAGAAAAATAGACATTACCTAGACATTTTCCCATCGGGGAGGCATTGTTGACATGTAATGGAGATTTTTTTTTTTTTTACCACGGTTTGAAAAATAGGAAAGTCAAGCAGTTAGCACGATACAAAAGGATGGTGAGAAAGAGAAGCATCGATATCAGGGTGTTTGCATGAGGCAAGAGTGGCATTGGTGCTTCAAAACTCTCCAATGTTGTAGATGGTAAAAATGAAATTTATGGTCTAGAGTTTTTATTTTTTTATTATTTTTTATTTTTTAAATTTAACCATCCTCTGGTGCATTATTCTAACCGCACTAGTGCAGAATAGATCCAAGAGCACAATGTTTTTTTTTTTTTTTTTTTTTTTTTTAAATTAAAAAATCTATTTCAGTGATTTTCTTAAGACGCTTCGGGGTGTTCTAATACAGATACCTCACCGATGCATTTTTTGACTATAGAACCAATCTATTTTTAAAAATTTAAAACTGCATAGAGGTGCTCTTTAGAAGACACCTTGGGGTGTTTCAATACATTTACCGCACTGACGCATCATTTGAAAATAACAACGCATTTTTTTGAAATTTAAAAACTATAGCGGTGCTCCTTCTTGGTATGAACTGGGGCGTTTTACTACATGAAGGGAACCCATGTTGTGGGTATATATAACAATGAAATTTTTTAAAAGTTACCTTTTTCCAGTGCTATCAATTATTCAAGCACTGGTTCATTGTGTTATTTAGCGCACAGTGTTTTTCTATTTTATAAAAATAAAATTTCCATGGTGCACCATGTTGTATGTGGCACCTGTGCTTGTATGTATAGTAAAGCACTGGAGCATTTGTAAATTGCACATGGAACTTCCAAAAAAATTTCACTAAAACATCAATCTGCCCACCTCTGTAAGTGATCTCTGCTACAAATAGATTTTGGGATATTTTTATAGGGGTTTCCTGTAGAAATTTATATAACTGATATGTTATACATCTGAGATTATCCTGATCACACACTATTTGACTTCATGCACAATACATAATCTCTTCTACCATTGATCATTAATTGCAGAAATAAAAACAATTGCATGCGCACATTAAAACCATAAACATTCACACATATGAACACGGTATTTTATGGGAAATATTAAAGCTGAAAACCCCCAACTATCTGTATGTTATATGTCATAGAGATCATGTAACAATAATTATACAAAGCTCCTCACAAGCTCTCAGTATAATCTCCAATTGCTACACACTAAATAGGTCCGATCTAGCAAATCACATGCTCCAATCTCTGCCACCTGATAGCCTGCCTCTACTGCGCAATCACTGCTGAAGAATGGCTCTGAATGAACTTGAATTGGTCCAGCCTTGCTCATGCAATCCTCATTGGCATATCCAACCACTGTGTGTTGCAAATCATGCAACACTATAGTCACAACTGATAGTCACACTGCTCTTTCACCTACCTCTTCATTGGTCTCCACTGAAACTGTCCATGCACTGTAGTTAACTAATGTATTCTTTAGTTGATTAATGAGTTAATAATTAGTGAATTAATTAATAATTAATTCACACCACTCTCACTAGTGTATCAATCAGTTAGACTAGATAAAAATAGCTCAACTATGTTTAACTTAGTTAGACTGAACACAACTCCACCAACTACCTCAATAACTCCACCAAACTCTGTCACATGAGTTCTAACTGAAGTATCCATGCAATAGATCCACTTAACCCTTAGGAATAGTGTAATTCCTTCTGTCAGCTCCTGTGCCACATCTGTGCACTTAACTGAAGTGCTCCAAGAGAATAAGATAATGTTTATAGTCCAAATATTATTAAGAGCTAATAATATTCGACATATCTAGTTTTAGACTAGCAATCTAAAAATAGATTCCGCCCAATATGTCTAAAAATAGAAGTCCATATATTTTTTTCCAACTTGACCAACCATCCACAAATAGCATCCTGCAACTCATAGAACATGATCCATATGTCTAAAAATAGACATAGTCTAAAAATAGACTTTGCGCCAAAAATAGCCTACGGGCCCACTTAGTGAAGGTGACTCTTTGCACTAAGCTCATCATCTTGCTGCAATCTCAACACTCCTCTCAACAAGATGGATTATACATGCAGATCTACTTGCCACTGTGGTATTCGAATTTTCTCCTGGTGAGCGCCTTCGTCAAGATATCAGCATCCTGATCCTCCGTGGGAATGTATGAAAGTAACATGATCTTCCGCTGCACACAATCTCTGATATGATGATACCGGATGTCAATCTGTTTAGATCTATCATGAAATACTGGATTAACCGAGAGTTTGATGCAACTCTGATTATCACAATAAATCCATGAAATTATGATCTAAGTGTGAGCCAGAACAAACAAGCAGGTCTTTATAATCCTTAATATAGTGTATATTAAATGCTTCTGCTCATAGTCTTTCTGTGACTGAGTACCATGGATCTCTGCTTCTGCTATGCAAGCTTGCCGTTGACCGATCTTAGAAAATCCTCGGATGTTCTCGAAATGCATCTGTTGGGCTCCACCCCGTCTGCATCCGTGAAGCCACATAGCCTCACCTCATCTGACTGTCTATACCAAAATCCATATCCCAATGTGCCTCTGAGATATCTCAATACATGCTTTCCTGCCTTCCAGTAGAGCTTGGTAGACTTAACCATAGCTTGTGGCCATCGTGTATAATGAATGTATTAATACGTCATGGCCTACCAACTATTAGTGAAATAGTATGGCATCACCTACCTCCTGGTAGCATCCTCTTTCTCATCACAGGAGGAGTGCTTCGTCTCAAACGCATTGTGCATGTTGAACCTCTCCCGAGTATCTCCCGGAACTGTCTTTGTAGGACTAATGATAAATACTACTTGGCTAGCAGAACATTGAAATAATGAAGGAGAGCTGAGTCAGCTAATCTCAAACTCTTTACAGATCAGCTGTGAGGTATCCAGCAGGTTCATCTCACGTCAAGATGAAGTCATCCCACATAAGAAGTACAATGATGGGCAGCCTCCACCACAATCTGGTATAGGTTCGGATTCGCCTCACTCTTGGAGAATCCAAGTCCGGTGAAATAACTGTCTATCCATGTGTACCAAGCACGAGGTTCTTGTTTCAACCCATACAATGCTCTTTTGAGCCTTCACACATGTAACTCGCTGCTGAAGATCTCGAAACCTTCGAGCTACTCTATGTACACCTCTTCCTCAATCACTCTATTGAGGAACACAGTCTTCACATCCATCTGATGAATGTGCCACCCCATTTGTGCTGATAGAGAAAGAATCGTCCGTATGGAAGAATACCTTGTGACAAGTGCAAAGGTTTCCTCATAATCGATCCCCTCAATCTGTGAGAAGCCTCGGGAAAAAAATCTTGCCTTGTACTTCTCCACACTCCCGTCAGCTGCTTGCTTCACTTTGTAGATCCATCTCGAACCTGCCACTGATTTCCCTTCCGGCCTTGGGACAATCTCCCATGCACTATTTCTGACAATCGAGTCATACTCTTCCACCATGGCATCTACCCATGCGGGATCCTCCATAGCTTCCTCGAAAGAGGATGGCTCGTACGACCACACTTGCTCATAAGAGCCATGTATCCGGTATACCCCGATCGGGTATTTGTCTACGCCACCTTATTTGTGATGTGGGTCACTCCTACAATCTTCCTCACCACATCTTGAATTAGTCGCTCGGCTTCTGAGTGCGCTTCCGCCCTACGATGGTTGGCCTTTGCCGCTGAGTGGTCTCTTCCCTCCATGAACCTCCTCTTGTGGTGATCCACATCCCGAGGCTCATCGCCAAGACTAATAGCTCCTCATCTACATGCAAGTGTGGCTCCCTCTCAAGCGAACACTTCATGGCTTTCTCCTCATGAAATTTGATATCCCGTCAACTGCGGTCTTGTGGCTAAATGCGGAAAATACACACGATAGTTGTGGGGTGTATCAGTGTACCCAAAAAATATCCCAACCTCTGTGGTCAGCTCTAGCTTCTTCTTGGCATCCTACGTCACATGAATGTAAACAGGTGAACCAAAAATCCGCAAATGGGAAATATCATGCCTCTTACTAGAAAACGCCTCCTCGGGTGTACTCATGCCAAGTATCCTGTGAGGACAATGGTTTTGCACATAAACCAAAAATATTGCATGCCTCAGCCCACAAGTGTATGGGAAGGCCCTGATCATGCAACATCACCCGTGCAACACCCGTGATTGTTTTTTTCTTTCGCTCAACGACCCCATTCTACTGTGGGTTATGAGGCACTATGAGCTCTCTTCAAATTCCTTCTGCGTTGCAAAAGCCCTTGAATTCGCCAGAGATGAATTCACCACCATTGTCACTCCTAAGAGCCTTCACCTACTTCCCCGATTATTTCTCAACCAATGCCTTGAACTCATAGAACTTTGAGTATGTCTCGCTCTTCTTCTGCATGAAGAAGATCCAGCACTTACGAGAAAAATCATCAACAAATATCACATAGTACCTGTGCTTTGCTGTCGAAGCTACTGAGAAAGGTCCACACACATCTGTGTGAATTCTCTCAAGGATCATCGTGGTGCGACTATCCTTCTCATGAAAGGTGGCTTTCACAAATTTTCCCAAAGTACATCCCTTGGACTGATCTGACTACGCAAGGGTACCTTTGGGAAGCCTGGTAGAAATTTGCTGCAAAATTTTCAAAGCACCATGGTGAAGATGGCCCAATCTCCTGTGCCATAGCTCACCCTCATCCCGGCTCACCACTCCTTCTACCTTGCCTACCATTGCTGCGCAGCCATCTACCTGCAACTGATAAAGGTTCTTAACTCGAACCCCTATCCTCTGGGTTTCACCAGTTGCCTTACTGCGTAGGAAAGCCTTTCCCTCGCTAAAGACAACATCATATCCCTTGTCTTATAACATGGCCACTGAGATCATATTCTTCTTCAATCCTAGAACATGCATCACTTCTTTCAATACGAAGGGTTTACCAGACTCCCTCTCAAAGGAAATGGTACCGATACCGGTCACACTGTATCTACCATCATTGCCCATCTCGATGTGCACTCCAATATATTTCTCATCTAGATCAGTAAACAAATATTTGTCTCCAGTCATATGAAAAGACACACCACTGTCAAGAAACCACACTGAACCCATCATACTTGAGACCAAGCATGCGATCATCGAAAAATCTAGCTCAAACTGCAAGGCTAAGGCCTCTCCACCTGCAGATCTAGCAGCCTGCTTATTTTTCTTCTTTTTTGGACAATTAGTGGCGTAATGTCTATGTTGGTGACAGTGAAATCACTTCACCTTGGACATGTCCTGCTTCTTGCCTTTCGCACCAGATTGAGAAGCATTCTTCTTACTCTTCCCCTTCCTTGCTTTGGTAGCCAAAGCACAATTTTCTTCATCTGCACTCTTCGATGGAATTTATATAACTGATATGTTATACATCCAAGATTCTCCTGATCACACACTATTTGACTTCATGCACAATACAGAATCTCTTCTACCATTGATCATTAATTGCGAAAATAAAAACAATCGCATGCGCACATTAAAACCATAAACATTCACACATATGAACACAGTATTTTATGGGAAAGCTTAAAGCTGAAAACCCCCAACTATCTGTATATTATATGTCATAGAGATCATGTAACAATCATTATACAAAGCTCCTCACAAGCTCTTAGTATAATCTCCAATTGCTACACACTAAACAGGTCTGATCTAGCAAATCACATGCTCCAATCTCTGCCACCTGATAGCCTGCCTCTACTGCGCAATCACTACTGAAGAATGGCTCTGAATGAACTCAAATTGGTCCAGCCTTGCTCACATAATCCTCATTGGCATCTCCAACCACTGTGTGTTGCAAATCATGCAACACTATAGTCACAACTGATAGTCACATTGCTCTTTCACCTACCTCTTCACTGGTCTCCACTGAAACTGTCCATGCACTGTAGTTAACTGATGTATTCTTTAGTTGATTAATGAGTTAATAATTAGTGAATTAATTAATAATTAATTCACACCACTCTCACTAGTGTATCAATCAGTTAGACTAGATACAACTAGCTCAACTATGTTTAACTCAGTTAAACTGAACACAAATCCACCAACTACCTCAATAACTCCACCAAACTTTGTCACATGAGTTCTAACTAAAGTATCCATGTAATAGCTCCACTTAACCCTCAGGAATAGCGTAATTCCTTCTGTCAGCTCCTGTGCCACATCTGTGCACTTAACTGAAGTGCTCCAAGAGAATAAGATAATGTTTATAGTCCAAATACTATTAAGAGCTAATAATATTCGACATATCTATTTTTAGACTGGCAATCTAAAAATAGATTCCGCCCAATATGTCTAAAAATAGAAGTCCATCTATTTTTTTCCAACTTGCCCAACCATCCACAAATAGCATCCTGCAACTCATAGAATATGATTGACATGTCTAAAAATAGACATAGTCTAAAAATAGACTTTGCGCCAAAAATAGCTTGTGTGCCCACTTAGTGAAGGTGACTTCTTTCCACTAAGCTCATCATCTTGTTGCAATCTCAACACTTCCACAAAAACCTCCGCTAGAAGGTCTTTTCCTTGTAGTGACAACAAAATCGATTTAATTTTCCCCCTTGGAGCCATCATCTTTGAAACGACAAGCCTTATTTCCCCCAGTAGAGATGTTGGAACCTTCAACACCTGTATTCCTTGACACAACCCCATTTCCCGTGACCACCAATGCCTCAAGATGATCGCTAATGGCACATATATATTCTCGTATGTACTCCAAAATTAGCTCCATGTCAACTTACTGACAAAGCAATTTGGCTTCAAGAAATAATTGAAATGACATGCATTGATGCTCCATCACATCCTCCAAGTTTTAAATGGATATAATCAGGGCATGAGAGGTGTCCAACAACTTATCTAAGACCAGGCCTACCTAAGAGCTATCAATAGGAACAAAATCATGGGAGCTAGTCATCGATGGATGCAGAAAGGAAACTCGAGTACCCTGATCAACACATAGGAGAGGAAGAACAGATAGACGAAAAAAAACATGAAACACCTTTACAATATTCAAAGGTTTGGGGGTCGTATTATAGGGAGGATATTTTCTAATGCATGAGCTAAAAATCCACCATAATTTTGACTCCATGCTCCAAATATTAGAAAAATGGAGGATTGGCAGGGCCTCAATAGGCTTCTGTAAAGTCAAATTTCCATCCATAGCATTCCTCATCACAACCAAGGAGAGCCAAACTAACTTAAATCGTGAGAGGTATAAATTAATTAAACTCCACTGTCTCAAAAGGCTCAGAAAACCCTTCAAATTGCGTTTCAAATTAATGACACATGACGAGGAATTAATAATCCCAATTATGGATATTTCCAGTAAATTCCAAACTTAGGAATTTTACCACTTTGCGAGGAGGAGAATTAATGAAAACCCATGTGCCCATTATTGGAGAGGGAATGGAGATACATACAATACTTTGCCTTCATTGGTGTATTATCCAAAGCTAAAATTTATATATTGTGTAAATAATTGAGTCCCATATTTTGAATAAATTGATGACTGTATTCATGTTAGGGGATAGGACATAAACTCTCACTATTATCCATTTCAATTTTTATTTGCACAAGGTTGGATATTTTTTTGGCTAACTCATCCACTTCCTCATTCAAATTCCTAAGAATGCGGTAAAATTCAATATTTTCAAATTGCGACGCAACGTTGATTTCTCTTTGGGCCAATATGAGAGGTGAGGAGCTAATCTAATCTTTGGCTTGAGCCATTTGCATAACGGTGATAAGGAGTCTCCATAGAACAAGATATCATGAATATTGTTTGCTATGTCTATCTCCATACCTTTCTAGAGAACAAGAAACTCAATCGCATTTTTGGTTGTAGTTCCTAATCCCTAAGAAAATTTAGACACAAATGTTTCATTGAGGCTTACTAAGAAGCAATCCTGCTCAATTTTCCCCTATTATTGTTATTTTTGAATAGAGATTATATTTTATATTATATTACAAATGTGGAGAAACATGGAAAGTACCATTTACATTCAATATTTCATCAGCCATATCAAAAAACCAGAGTAGCCATTTCCTATGATTCCTATTTCCATGAGCCTTAGTTTCTAACTTAGTACATTGACACTGTGCAAATATCCTACAAAATTGGCCCAATAGTAATTTATATCTACAAAGCATGAATATAAATCTTAGTTTTCCCCATAGGGGTCTGGGTCCATGTCGGGATATCCTTTCAGTGGTACCTACTCTCCAAGTGATGCTGTGAGCTCTCCTTCTGATTTGTTGCGCACTTCTATCTGCAGATACAATCCTGTTTCTAGCGGGCCTTGTTCTTTCTCCTCATATGATTCCAAATGTGATACTTTGCTTCCTATATTCATCATTGATATCTCAAAATCCAATTGAAGTAGGCATCACTCCATTCGTGCATTGAGCCATTCTAGTTTATGCTTCTTCACCTTTGCCCTGTTAGTCTTCTCCTTTTCTAGTAGCTCTAGTATCCTGTGTAAAATTTCATACATCCCCCAAAAATTCTTGAAAACCATCTCTGATGCCTTCCTCCAACGTTTGAATTCTTCGATTACATCTCTGTCCGTCATCTCTACCAATGACCGCTTCCACATCAAGGTTCTCCATTCTAAAAACAACCAATTCATATTTGTGTTAAGTTGTCTTCCAATATTTATTGCCTACCCTTCCTCTCGGGTAGGATCCTTAGTCTATTAACATTAATTACCACTAAGAGAGATATGTCACTTATATCTCCCTAGTGATGATCCGAGCTTCGAGCCTCGAGAGTTCTTGTTAAGATTAATGCGATTTTCTTCACTGATCTCCATCTCCTACATTCACTGAGCTTGAGAGGACTGCTGAGATTTTCTAGCTACCTTCTCTTGCTATCAATCCAGGTGTGTATTTTGGCGTGCATGTAATACAACAAGTGGTGGGAAGATTTAGTTATCAAATTTTTTCTCTTTCTTTCATTCCTGTGCCATAGTGTTTCTAGCTGGTTGTTATATTTAGTTTCCATTAATTGTACTACCAGAGAATGTGATACATTCAAGTTCCCAAAATATTCATTTATTGAATTGGGTTATGGTATCGGTGCGAATCTCCTTTCCATCTTGCAAAATTAATACTCATTCTAGGAGCATACCCTGATTTACCACCAAAATTTCTATTCTTTATACAATTGGAGGGAGGTTAGGGTGTGGTCCTAAAGTCACCTTTGACACTTGATAAATTACCACAATTGAGTCCCCTAGAATCATCAAGCTGTTGATTTATCGAGCCCTTGCTAATTCTAAACCTTTCCATAATGCCTAAAACTCTTCTTTATTGTTTGTTTCCCAACCTAGACACTAAGAAAATGTGTATTCCATTTTTTTTTGGGACTATGCAATTCCCCTCCTACTCCTTCCACCCTTGGGTTGCCTTTGGAGGCTCCATTAAAACTGAGAGTTGGAGTGGATTGCCTTGTTTTCCAGTCTCAAAATTCATCCTCCCTCATTTTTAATTAGGTGAAGGTGACGACGGAAGGTTTCAAAATGAAGATGATAGCATGATTATATAAATTTGGAAAACAAATACATTATCGATCTTCAAAATTCATATTTGCCAATTCCTCCAACTTCAGTCCTTTTTCCACCACATGTTTTGCAAAGTATGCATTGTCCTTTTATAGCAACTTTGTGCTAGTGGACATAATTTTTTCTAAAGATCACCTTATTCCTTTCCATCCAGATAATACAACATAACAACTTGGCATTGCACTCCAAGCTCATTTCCTTGCCATTGATTTAATTTATCTTTTGGGGTTGCTGTTATTCCAAGTATCAAACATAAGTGTCCAATTACCTGGAATTTTTTCTACATTAATGACTTTTTCGAAGGCCAATTTCCATACTTCCATGAAGAATGGGCAATGTTGGAATAAATGTGATATCAACTCCTCCTCTATTTTACATAATACACAACATGATGGACCTTGGATATTTCTCCTTCTCAAGTTCTCCGCTATGAGGATCTTTTGATGTGTTAGTATTATTATTATTATTGTTATTAAGTATAAAAATAATAATATATGAGTATAAACATGTAGTAATATTGTTAATTGTGGGGATTTACCCTCACTTTACCATGGATATTCTTAACTTGTAAATATTTTGTTACATTACTATGAGCCAATACCATGAATTATTAATACCACATGCCCAAAAAACCATAATTCATTTCACACAAATAATATATATATATATATATATATATATATATATATATATATATATATATATATATATATATATATATATATATATATATATATATATATATATTAATTTAATTTAATTTTAGATTTTCTTAAAAATAAATTGAAAAGAAAAAATATCAATCCTCTATCTTGATTATTATTGTGGTAGTGTATTTGGTGCATGGGTAGACGAAATACACTATGCTTAATAGGGAGGTTGCTTTCCTACAAGAAAGTCATAGGTCAAAGTGGTTTGTCAAAAGTTAGTGGAACAAGTTCAACATGTAATAAGCTAAGTTAAATGGAAACATAACATGCTATATAAAAAAATAAACAAAAACAAAAAAACATGCACAAGAAACACACTCAATAGAGAAAACACAATAATAAATAAACAATGGAGAGCTCTCTCCCTTTGTTAGGTGCTGGCGGTATTAGAAGATAGAATGCTAAATCTCTTGTAGTGGATCCTTTGAGGTACAAAGCTCCAATATCCAAGACAAGGGGGTCTCTTCCCCTCAAGTTTTCAGCAAGCCTCTCTTCCCTCTCAAAGGATGGTAGATCGACGGACACGTGGTGAAATTTTCTCTCTTGGATTGAGGTGTTGGATGGCCAACAACTAAATCCTTCCAATCCTCTTGCTTCTGGACAACACAATATGGTTTGCTAAGGAGAAATTTGGCCAAAATAACAATGTTTCCCCCATTTCTCTTCCCATGGCTGGCTTTTATAGACAAATTTCAAAAATTCCCTCCCTTTCTTGGTACAATATGGATGTTGACACAAGATTGGGGGTACGATTCCTTTGTGTGTTGCACTAAAGCCTCAAGGTGGCTCCAAGGTGACTATACTTGGTTAGCTTGAGTGAGAATATTTTTCTCCAAGTGTGCCAAGTGGGCCCAGATGGTGACATCCCACATCCTTAGGACCATGTGGCTATTCGAGGGATAGCCACGATGTTCTTTGCGACTATCGAAGAAAAAGCCACAATGATTGCCCAGGGCTAGTGCTTCCTATGCGCGGTCCAAAAATTTTCCTGCTGACCTTAGGAAAAGTTAAAATTTTCAGCTCCGGTAATGTATTTCTTCCCTATAAATCTTTATTTTTACCTTATGCTTGACATTTTCTAATGTCTTTTTCTTGTACAATTTTTCAGTGTTAACATTTTCCCCATATTTTATGAGGTCTAGGAAGAACTGTATAGTCGAAATACATTATAGTTTCTTTTTCTGTGTAGTCCTTTTGAGAGAGAGAGAGAGAGAGAGTAACTTGCTTGAAAACTGAGGTTGGAGACTCCTTGCCATGAGTAAAAAGAGGCACCGTGCTCTGTTGGAACCTTGCAAGAGATAGAATGAATAAAATATTTCTATGAGGCGGGCATGTCCCATGCTCATGATGTTTTGACTATTTAAGCTTATATGACATATAGAGGTTCTATTTATGTCACTTTTGTGTTAGTGACTTGCTGCTGGTTGATGACGATGTTTGCTGACACCCTCAGAGGCATTTTTATTTGAAAGAAGGTTGAATGTGGTGCCCACACGCATAATATTGGTATGACACGTTTGTTTTTAGAAAAAATTCTCATTGTATGCATGGGTATCTGACTGTTGGGGACCTTCCCATGTAAGCATTGTTGAGAGAGATGCTTATCAAGTCACGGGTCTTTGACGAATTTTGACAGAGTGCAACGGTTATGAAGTACGATACCGTCTTGAAAGGAAAGTTTATGTTGAAGTCGAATTTTAAGAGGATCGAGGACATCAATGGACAATGATGATTCCCATAGTGCCATCATGCCCCTATTGAGGTGGGGAGTCATCCAAGGTACGACCTCCTTCTTGAAAAATGTTTGTTGTGGTCGACAAGAAGGAAGCACCAACCGACCGAGATAAGTATTGATGCAAGGGACCATGGTTTTTGATGTAGCAGGGCATGGTGTGATAGGTTAAATTAGGCATGATGATGAGAAATGGATATAAATGATGATGGTAGTTAAGTGGCTCGAGGTCAGATCTTTTAAATGCGAGTGGCAGTAGCCATAACAATTTATGGTGAGGAAATCCCTAGAGTCGGTAGGAAATCCGGGGTGGGTGTGCGGTTGTTATGAGTGTCATGGTGGGGTGTGGTGAAGAATGTGTAGCTCCGACCAAGGGTGATTAAGGACTGCTGCCAGGTGATTAATGTGAATGGATTGGTGGGATTACTCTCCTAAAAAATCTTTGTACACTTGCAAAAATAATATAGAATGGGTTTGGATGTAAAAGCATGGAGACAGGTTCCCCAATAAACATGAAAATAATCCGTCACTATGGTGTGAGGAAGGTGTTTTATTGAGGGTGGGGGCCCTATTGGTTGGTATCAATGCGGTGGTGATGAAGAAGATGAGTAGTGTTGCAGATGGGCTATGTTGGTGGGGGTGTGATAGGCCAAGTGTGAGACGTGGTGGTGCATATTCGATATGCTGATGATAATGGTAGTTCGACAGAGGGGTGTTATCATGAAATGGGTGAAACTTGAATTGATGTATGACTCCGAGACTTGGATTTTATGGCCATGGCTCCAAACCTTTGGTGTATGGTCTACATGAGTGATGGATGCCATGGAGGGTGAGGTTCTACTAACCTACGACAATGTTTACCATGTGCAAGGTGAGGTGATGATAAACATGGTCGGGTGATTGGAACCTATGGTTGATCTCTATGGAGAAGTGATGTCAGGATATGAAAAATTCTTTGGGGAGCCTATCATGCTAGGGATATAATGATACCTGCTCTTGTACCTTTAGTGGCTGGGGCGATTGGTGGTCCGAAATTTTTGTAATACCTGCAACCAATACCCAAAGTAAAAAGAATCTTTTCTATTCAAACATATTGAAAGTAACGTTGAATGGAAATTGATAAGAGAGGTAATACTTGCTATGATTGAAAAATGAATTTTCCTAAGGCATGGATGTATTGAGCCTATTTTTAATGTGATGAAGTGTTGATCACTGTGTTTCTTGCGGTTTTGCAATTGGGTGTTCTGAGCTCCAGTTATGGTCTGTCCAATAATGAGAAAATGACGATATATTTTCCAATATGGCTCATTTAAATTCATTTGTGTCATTTGAGAGTCTAAGGTCAGAGCTGAACCCTTGCTTCCGAGCCTTTCTTACCGTTGCAGTTAGCCATAGTACCTGATTTTCGCGACGTCAGTGTCAGGTAGGGCCTTGAGCGTCTTGCTTTTAAATTTTGTCTGGGGGGGTCCGTACACATGTGATTTGTATGGATTTCCTGTCTATTTGTTTCCTCGACCGTGCGGGATATCGAGCTTGAGCTACATGGACCTCGCGGAGAAGAATGTCTTCCCATGAGACCACCGTGATTGGTGAAGCTTTTGCATGATTTTGCATGTGTTTGCATCCGATACAGATGTGTGTTCATCGTACCTATTCTCTACACATATACGATGAAGGTCAAAATTTTTGAATTTTTGGTTTCTTGATTTAAGCCACTAATTTTTTGGTTTTTCTCTGGTAACACGATGTTGTGGTGTGAAACAGATTGGCCCTATTTTGCATAGCTGTGGCGCAGGACCCCAATGCTCAGGGGATTTTGGCACAGTGGGGGTTGTTGAAATTTCTAGAGAACGACCTATTGAGATCACATGATAGTCTTCTCCATTTCCTAGTCCGTTGTTGGAACATGAGACGTCGAGTGATGGTGTTGCGATGTATAGACATCGTCATCTGTCCGGAGACAGATGTTTACTTTGTGACTGGTTTATTGCCTCAGGGGGAGGATCTTCCACACCCACTCCCCCCTGGTAGGGTGAGAATTTGATGTTGGGATGAGCATCATTGTAGTCCCGAGCCCCTTACACATGGATGTGTTCATATTGACTCTGTGGCCGATTTAGCTGAGAGGGGTGCCCTGGCGATGATAGTTCGCTTGACAGGGTAATCATCACCCAATAGGGCGCCGAGTCCTCATATTGGTGTCTTGTGCTGGATACGGGTTGGTCACTTCTATGACTAGGCGTGCCATATTTATGATGGAATGGTGTCACATCTGGGGAAAGTTCGTGGGGGGGGGGGGGGGATAGAAGGTCTTCACCTAGGAGGACCTAGGGGATTATTAGCTTATTTCTACCATTTGAATTCATTTTCACGGTTGGTTTTTTCCGTTTAGGCCTTTTTCTCACTGTAATACCAATTTGAGAAACTTAATAGAGAAAGGACATGCCCATTAGGAGCCTTGGACTTGGCAGTTGTAGCCTAGGAGGGGTGAACTACCTCATCATGTTGCTGTGTTGTTATGGTGAAGTTATGCTGCTGTTTATTTTAGATTTAAGATGTTAAACAATAATTTTAATTAACATTCCCTCACACATAAACTCAAAAATAGTTACCAAAAACACTTTGTTTAATTTGCAAGACATGAAAAACACTTTGCACACTTAATTAAATGGAAATGAATACTTTGCACAACATTAAAAATAATTTCATTTTTAGATCAGATGGTATCGAAGCTCAGGATTTGAGTATTAAGAGCTTGAATTTTACTCAACATTTGTTTTGTGCAAAGATATAGTTGATTGTTTGCAAGTTTTGATGCTTACTAGGCTTAAAATCAAGAGAGGTGAAGGACATTTGGTTAGTGTAAAAAGTAATCCAAAACCAATAAGGGTCAGAGAGCCACCTCCAAGAGCCATATAAGTAGCTTCAAGCATGTCTTCAAGAGAGGGAGAAGCTCCTGAAGATATGGATCCCAAGGAAGAGGAACGGGTGTTCCGAAAGGCTTTCTTGGATATGACGGAGATGGTGAGGATAATCTACCAAGAAAGGAGTGATAGGCTTGTTGGAGAAGGGTCTAGACACCAGAAAGAAGGAGAGGTTTCTTCAAGAGGAAAGAAAAGTGATGAAAAGTCAAAGAAAGGACACGGAGGAAATGGTTTTCCACCATCCCCATCTTCATCCTCTTCCTCTACATTGTCATTCTCTACTTCAGTGAATCAATCTCACAAGTCTAAAACCACTGCTAAAAGTCCATTTTTAAAGCTTGATGTTAAATTTGAGTTGCCTATGTTTAATGATGAAGTCAATGCAGAGAAACTTGACAATTGGATAAGACAGTTGGAAGTTTACTTGAGGATACAAAACCTTCATGAAGACGACACCAAGATTCAGTTAGCCTCGTTAAGAATGGAAGGAGCAACATTGGTATGGTGGGAAGCCAAGACCAAGGATGAAATTAAAAAACATGGTAAGATCACTTTATCATGGGCTGAATTTATTTCCGCAATTAAGCAACAATTTTATCCATTAGCTCATTTACAAAAGGCTATCATGAATTGGAAAAGTTTTAGACAACTTAAGGGACAAAGTGTTCAAGATTACACTCAAGAGTTTAGAAGAAGGGCTTTACTACTTGGAATTGATTTTCATAGTCAAGATACCTTGCTGAAATATATAGGTGGTTTACATAATTACCTTATACATACTATCCTTATGTTCAATCCTACTAGTCTAGACGAAGTTTGTGTACAAGCTATGCATTTAGAGGCTATAGGTAAATAATCTTTTGATGGGAATATGGATAGTGAATTCAAAGGCAAAGGGAGAAAAATAAATTGTTTCGGGAAATAACTCCCTAAAGGTTTTTGGGTCGGCAACCTTCACAGATCGGGGGAATACCATTCAAGAAGGACTCACTTAACCTATCTTTTTATGCTGAAAACTAGATTTAATCAGTTGCGGAACTTACCCGAAAGTCCTACGTTTGATGTAGATCCCACAGGGTGCAAACCCCCAGCAACTCCTCATGCTTCGTAACCTGGAAATCAAGAAAGAAATAACAGGAAACACTAGTTGTACAACATATATTGTTCCTAAATGTCAGTGTAACTCATGTATAATATCATATAAACGATACTGGATGTTCAATTAATGATCTTTACACATATACAAAGAGATATAAATAGGTGAATTTCAGGAACAAGATGGTTCTTCTCATTATAAATGGCATGTAGAATAATAGAAAAGTGGAGAGATCACCTGAATCCTTCCATGGCCTTCGAACATACCATCCTCTAGATCCGTCCAGCCCATACCTCGCTAGGATTCTTCCAAGATGTGTGCACACAAGATTTCATATAGGATGATGATCATCTCAAGGAAACAAGGGTTTCCTGAATATCCCTGGGAAGTGTAGGAGGCACGGGAACATCAGACTTGAAATAGGGCTCCAAAAAAGTACAATATATATAATTTTATCTCTCCCTTAGGCCATACACATGAGGGGCTTTTATACTCCCTCAAATTAGTTTCAGCAGTTGGAAACAGTTGGGCCACGGGCTGGGGTGGTTGAATTATGGGAATAACCATCACTGTGCCTCGAAAATAAGGAATTATATATATATCTTTAATGATTTAAATGGCATACGCGGAAAAGTATGAATGGGCTCGCGTATATATGCAGAAAATTCTAGGCATAATCGCGTATGGGATTTTAGACACTGTTTTTTATGAAGTTGTTCAAGTCTGGGGGAAGAGGGTGCCCAAAGCCAAAGAGAAAATCATTATTCACATGAGGGTGAAAACTGATGCTATAACAGAAATACAAACTCTAGGAAAGAAAAAGGGAAGTTCTTTTTTAAAAACTATTCCAAAACAAGCCATGATGAAGACCATTGTTGGAAACTTCATCCGGAGCTAAAACCAGAGAAATTTAAAAACAAAGATAAGGCCAAAGAAAAGGGTAAAACTATTGCAACTGTTGAACAAGACTTAGGTTCTGAATCAGGTGATGAAAATAAAAGCATAACCATGGTACTAAAGAACATAAAGGGGAAAGAGATTGTAAATGAAACAAATCCCAGTTCTAGCATTGTATACTGTCACATAGAAACTCAAAATGAAGAAAGGAGGATTGAGCTGTTTCAAGTGAGGATAATAGCCAAACACACAAAGATAGACACACTTTTTGATAGTGGGTCTCAAGAAAATCTCATCTCAGAAGACTTAGTAAAGAAGCTGAAACTTGAGACCATACCTCATCCAAAGCCATATCCACTTGGATGGATTTGCAAGGATGCTAATTTACAAGTCTCAAGAAAGTGGATGTTGCGCTTCGCCATAACAGCTCATTATGTTGATTCAGTTGAACTGGATGTGGTACCGCTTGACATTATCAGTGTGGTGTTGGGTAGTCCATATTTATATGACAGGAAAGCGATCTTCCATCGCCATGAGAACAAGTATCATCTGTTCAAGGATGGAAAAGAGTTTATTGTGAGAGCACATCGGAAGAAGCTAGAATCTTCTTTAGTCAATGTAGGGAAATTGAAAAGGCTTGTCAATGCAAATCAAAATTTGACTTTTTTGATGGTTAAGCAAAAATATTTTGTACATAAACCTTTTCATGTTATTTCTGATGTAAATGATGAAATGTTTCAGTCTGAAAGTAGGTCGTCTTTGGAACAAGATGACAAGATGTTGTAGAAAGTGCCTTTGGTGTCGATCGGTGCAGAGAAAAAAGTATCAGTGCAAGGTGGTGCAAGAATCCAAGAGAGGGTAAAGCATGCAAGAAAAAAGGGCACAAAGTTCAGCATGGGTCAATGATGGTTTCAGAATGGCAAGTTGGTATGGTGAGAAAACTTGGTCGGGATTCGACGCAAGTACATAACTCATTTGGAAAAAATTCGCCATAAGGACAGGTGGCAAGGTGAATCTCAATTTCAGTTTTATTTGAAGGTAGACCATTGTAGAAACAATATGTATTCTGCAAATTATAGTTGTTGTTCAACAAATTTCAAAAATTTTCATTATGACTCAGTCAAGTTTAGCAACGGTCAGTTAGCAGATTCAAGGAAGAATTTATATTTTTATGAGTAGCTCAATTTGATGAAGTCAGGAAGATTTCAGTGGTTCAAGATTGGAAGAGTGGAGAATTAGTCTCCTTATCTTCAATTTCTGTAAATCAGAGAGCTTTTGGGGTCTAAAATCTTCCCATTTGGGAGGTGTGATCAGGTGATCATGTCCTAAGTTGAAAAAATGCTCAAAAATGGAATTGCTCAAAATTATTTGAAACCTAAACGACCAGATAGGCCTCGTCTCTGCAATTCTGGCACTATGAACAACACTCAAATCCGACATCGTATGTGAAAGTTATGCAGGTTTGAAGTTTTCAGTAACCTTCAAAAATCCAGTTTGACCAGGGTTGACTTTGACTTTGGAAAATATTAAAAAAAGAATATTCCTTGGAATATTTTGGGAATATTCCTCAGAATATTCCCCAAAATATTCCATCTAGGCGAATGAAGGTTCGATAAGTGGCGAGTGCAGATTGGTTTATGGTTTGACCTTCAGTTTTCTAGACCAATGAGGGGCTGCCACGTGGCCCCAGGTTGGAAAAAAATGGTTTATTAAAATTTTTTCCGTACTCCACAGGATTGGAACACGTGACCTCCCCGCGAATAATGCTGAGTCTTACCAACAGGCCATGCTGATGTTTCTTAACAATCATAGTTTACATCGCATATTTAAGGTTTGCAAAGGTTTCGGGTGGCGGCAAAAGGGGGCTAGCCCCCACACAACGTGACCGCACATTACGAACCAAGGCCTAAGGCCTAACTGTGGTGGGTTTCGGTAGCTGTTTGTTCTGGCGGTTCAAGCGGTACTTTTGTGATCGCCCATAAACAAATTTTAAATGTAGAGGTTTATTGCCGCAGTTTTCCCGACGGTTTTGGCGGGGGTCCCATGTGACCCCGCCCACCTAACATTAATTTTAACATTAACCATTTCTGCCCTTTTTGGTAAAGTCCACCAGATTCTATCCTGACTGCCGGATTTGGAGCACTAACTGGTAGTGTTTCCATTTTTGGTGGGGTTTTTACTTGACATTGGGCAGAAGTTTGTTTTTGTCACAAATTCTCCAATATTGGACCAATTTGGATGAAATTTTGGTCAATTTTGGGTATTCTGAGAATTATGGAGCCATTGGGATAGGTTACATAGCCAAAAAAGGTGTTTTTCAGCCATTTTCGCTTCAGGGAAGCTTGGAGAGCCATGAAGGCCATGAGGGAAATAGAGTTGCATTGGGCTACACTTCACTGTTTTAGGTCAAATAAAAGTCATTCTTAGCTTATTTTTGCCTTATAAATTCATTTTCACAGTTTTTTTTCCTGTTTAGGCCTTTTTCTCATTGTAATACCAATTTGAGCAACTTAATAGAGCAAGGACATGCCCATTGGGAGCCTTGGACCCAACAGATGTAGCCCAGGAGGGGTGAACTACCTCATCATGTTGCTGTGTTGTTATGGTGAAGTTATGATGTTGTGTATTTCAGATTTAAGATGTTAAACATTAATTTTAATTAACATTCCCTCACACATAAACTCAAAAAAAGTTACAAAAAACACTTTGTTTAATTTGCAAGACATGACAAACACTTTGCACACTTAATTTAATGGAAATGAATACTTTGCACAACATTACAAATACTTTCAATTTCAAATCAATATGTGTGAATGTAATATGATCAAACTGATGACTTAATATTCATGCATGTAAATACTTCCCAAATAGTTGTGAATTTCGTACTTCAAAATCTTGGTTTAACTATGATACCACTAGCTGGGAATCAATGTAGAAATGTATATGGCGAATGCCTTGGTTGGAGGCGTCGCTCAACAGCTCGATGACTGCATCATATTCTCCGTGATTATTGGTAGCTGATTCAATACATACTCCGTTGGTGAGAAATGGTGACCAGTCATGATACTATATGGCAGCTAAACTGTAGTTCAAATTCCTGCAGTATGACTACCCAAAGAGCTTATTTCTTGTTCATCAGATGGTGGGTTAACATGTATCTCATGGGGTTGATAGCTGCTACAACTAATGTAGTCCAGAGGACGATGTAATGCCGAAGCTTTTGTACTACGTGTACAAGGGCTAGGGAAATTTTTTCTTCGGGTTCATATCTTAAAGTGGGGCCGGATAAGTTCTGACTGACATAATAGATTACGTGTTCTTCACCATTTGGTCCATCTTGGACTAACACCCCAGCTATGGAAGTCTCTGATGTTGATAGGTATAGGGTGTAATCTTTGTCATAATTTGGTGGGTTGATCAATGGGGCTGAAGAAAATGTGTCTTTTAGCACCTCAAATGATTGTTGAGTTTGATCGTCCCATTTAAACGAGATATCCTAAAGGAGTAGGCATAGGAATCCTTGCACACAAGTGGCATAATTTGGGACAAAGTGTCTCAAGAAGTTGGCTTTCCCCTGCCATCTTTGAAGTTGCTTGAGGGTTTTGGGTGGTGGCACCTTTTTTATTGCTTGGACCTTTAGGGGGTCCACTTGGATCCCTTGTTGGGACACGATAAATCCTAATAGTCGACCTACGTTGACGCAAAAGACGCACCTAAGAGGGTTCAAGCATACATTGTAATGTCAGCATCTTTGGAATACCAATCGTAAATCCTACAGATGATCACTTCACTTCTTGGATCGAATGGTGAGGTTGTCCAAGTAAGCTAAGATGAGGTGGGATAGGTCATGGAAGATATAATTCATGGCCTGCTGGAAGGTGGCTCCAACATTTTTAACACCGAACGACATAACCTGGTATGCGAATGTGCCCTAAGGGGTAGTGAATGCTATCTTGTATCGATCTGTATGTTGGATTTGAATATGGTTATACCCTAAGAATCCATCCATAAAAGATAGGGCCTTGTGACTAGTGCAAGCATCAATGACTTGGTTGATAAACGAGGTAGGGTAGTTATCCTTGGGACAAGCTTTGTTCAAATCTTGGAAATCAGCGTAGATGCGAATGGTGCCCTATTTTTTTATCATGGGAACAAGGTTGGAAACCCACAATGTGTAAGCGATTGGGTAGATGAACTCGGATTTGTGAAGCTTTTCAATTTCTTTTGCCTTAGATGGGTGACATTGACATTGTTTCTAGTGTACTGGTGGTATGTCAGGCCAGGTGTCAATGTGGTGCTCTACGATATTGGGGCTAAGCCCCAAAATTTTTGAATAATCCCATGCGAAGATGTCCCTAGACTCTTGTAGCAATTTTTTGTAAGAAAATACCTCGGGTGGGGAGCATGCTGCAATCAGTGAGATTTCTTCGATTTTTCCTGGTTTTCTCGAGATATTCACCTTAATGGTTGGTGAAATATTTGACATATTCCCTTCTTCAACTGCGTCGGGCATCGAGATGGGATTTTTGAACCAGTCTACCTTCCCAGATGGGAGGAAGTCTTTGGATTCAATGTCGTATATCTCTTGGGATTCTGGGTTGTTAGGACCGAATTCTTTTTATGGGAGGAAAAATAAGCGGTGGTGCATTGAGTGCCACAAAAAATCTGGTTCCGTCATGGCCTCTAGTATATCCTCGTATGAATGGAACAATACATATAGGGGGAGTTGGTTTGTGTGAGGCCGTGAGGATTTAGTTCAGGCCTAATAATGATGGTCAATAGACACGAATAGGATTCCATAGTTGATGTTGTGGAACTAGACGAGGTAGACAGGGTGTAGATTGGTTGAGTTTGCACCCTTGAAGACAAAGGTACTGTTGTAGTTTTAATGGTCTCGACACCAATGAAAAATGAGCAGATAGCATGAGTCATGGTTCCCATGCATGATGAGATGAATCGTATGTGGTGATGTGTGTCGTCGACATTGAAAGGTGGAGGAATTTCCATTGTGGTGGCTTGTGTGAGAGCAAGCTTGTGATCTTCACGTGGCATACTAAGGGTACTCTCACTTTCCTGGATTTGGGAGCTACGTTGAGTGAAAAGGTGCCTAAATGTTTCCATTAGTGGGCACAACTCTGCTTCATGATTGTGACTTGTGAAAATAGTGTACGGTGTCAAGGTGCTTATCGAGTAGATGGTGTGAGAACCAACGCTACTCTTTGTGCTCGAAGTGGACGCTTGGAGATGATTGGGCATTGGGGCATGCTTGCACTTTTGCCATATAGGAGTCTTTGGTTTGGTTGGTCTGGATTTTTTAGGGAGTTTAGACTCAACATTGCCCTCGTTTCTCATAACCTTGGGCGGTACTCACAATCCATAGTATGGTGGAATTGTGAGCAAGCAATAGCAGCGTGTGATCTTCTCTTGATTGGAGAGATTGATCAATGGGATGGTGGTGACCATGCGAAGACTGTTAGTGAGCTTCTTGAGTTCCCGACACTGATTGACTCCGTGGCCATTTCTATCACATAACTTACATGCCGTACTTGGATGGTTTTGGGCCCTGTTAGAAAAATGGGTCGTCTTAGCTTTCCTAATGTTTTGGTAACGATGGGGGGCATGCTGCCTTGGGGCAGGTAGCCTTGTGTTAGGTTGCCTTGGTTCTAGACCAATTATATCCAGGTATTGGGTAGCCAATGAGCGTATGGTGTCTAATAAAGGTAGAAACTGAGAGATGTAAGTACAGTTTTGAGTTTGATGGTTGTCGTGAAAAATTAGAAAAGATTGTTTTTCCCTGGTTCTCCATTCCCTTTGGACTACTGGAGTAATTGGGTACCATTTACAGAATGATCTTAAATCTAGGCATTAGGAAACCAAGTGGTTATGCGAGTCGAATAATGCACAGGTTGGGCTTATCCATGGAAGGCGATTGGGGGTTTTGATGTGCTCCTTTGTTGGCTGTTTTTCTACTGACGTGAAGAAAATGGACTTGGTTGTCACATTTTCTTGAGTTGTCGAACTTTCCATGGATTCCTAATCCAATCCATCTGCTGCGGAAAGGCGTGTTATGGCCCATCGTAAAATATTTAACGTTGACTAAAATTAGGGGATATAGGGACAACGATGAACCAGGTGGTCCCCTGAACACACTTGAAATGAATACTAGACTACTCGTAAGCCATCATACTATACAGGGTTGTCTGGATACCATATCTAAAACATCTCTAGGGCTGCACAATCAACGATGAAGTGATCTCATTCATCATAGAGTGTGCAGAGTTGGATAGGAGCTTGAGTGCAATAATAGGGGGGAGGTGGTCGTTCATGTGATTTTCTCTCCTCGGACACATATAATATGGTCCTTGTTGCTTCCTTCCCTTGAGTGGTCGTACTATTTATGGATTTCGTGTCCAAGACAACCAAGTCAAAGTTTTCAGCAATGAAGTGTTGCATGAAATCCAACATGGATTGGAACTGATGGATGTGGGGATAGCGTCGCATGTGGTGGTTGCTTCAACAAATATGACACCTATGTCATTGATGTCGAACTTAGTTGATTTGGGAAACGTAAGGGACTTGTTACCAATGGTTAAACGCCCTTAATTAGAGACACTATGTGACTAAGTGGTTTTTCTCGTTGCATAGTGCACAAACTGGGGCTTGTCGAGTGGCCTTCATTTGGTGTCTTCGGTCTATTGGGGTGACTGTGTACAAGAAGTATGTAGGCTCCTCTCATAGGTACAATATGGTTCTAGGCTCTCCCTCGTCCATTTTCATGGGTGGATATGAGGGGTCTTATTGGTACGATTTCTCTAGTGCTTGCAGGGAATCCCTATATTGTGGCATCTCTGGGCAATGGTGGGTATAATTCCCATAAAAAATGCATATGGTGCATGCGTGGTTGGTGCACAATGCTTTTCCTTGATTTTTTCTGGCCTGTTACTTTTTATGGGAACCTAAGGCCGCGACATTTCTTTCGGTGTTTAGAAGAGGTTTTAATTCATCTAACGTTGGGAAAATATTGGTAGGATGGCCTATGATATCACATAATGTTCAAGGTTCTAATGCCCTAGGTTTTTTTGGGGTTTTCTATTTTCTTCCCTTTTTTGTTGGTTTTCTTGGTTGCATTAGCTGGCATTGCTATAGGTGTTTCGCTAACTGTTGTGGCCTCTTGAGGGTTGATAGGGGTTATCCCTATAGAAGTGATGCCAGGACTTCCAAGAATGGATGGTGGGACCAAATACCACACAGGTATTGCGAAAGCCATGTTTGTAAATGTAATAGTTGGCAAGAATTACTTTGACACAAAACCAGGTGGGGGGTATAAAAATGGGGTTTGGGCAATGGCATAGGTAAGGAAATTCATGCCAGTGGCTTCGGTCTCCGTACTACTAGTTTCCATCTCCGGGCTGGTCTCGGCGTTTGATGATAACATCATGCACACCGCTGCCCTTGTTATTTTTGGACTGCCTTTGGTATGATATAAGGATATCTTAGGAATGATCCTAAGATCAATGATTGTTTGAATTGGCTAGGGCCAAATTCTTGATATTGCATGAGCGATTCTATAGTTGTTTCTACGTAAGGTAAAATGACATCGAGAGTTGTCATGGGTTTCTTATCATAGTATGTAAGCTAGTTGATGATGATGATTTGATCTTCATGGGGGAACATCATCACCCGAAAAACAGAGGATGCTATTGTAGTCATGGCATACATATAACTCCACCCGAGGAGTATATTGTAGTCTAGATGTGCGTCCAAGACTTCAATGTCTATAAGTACCGTCTTTCCAGCCAAGTTTACAGGGACATTCTGATATATACTGACGAGGGATGAAGGTCGATCGTCGTATGTTCTAAGCATGATGTCAGATGGTTTCAGTTCAGGCGATCCCAACTTCTACCAAATGGATTTGGACATGATGCATGTAGATGCTCCTTCGTCATTGTTGCATCGGTGTATGGTGATATTTTGTATTGACACCGGTATTTGGAAGGTGACCAGAGAAGGAAGCCTGGGGCGTGCTTTGTCTAGGTCAAAAGCCATTAGGGCTTTCAGTTGTTTTGGGCATGATTGTAGGACTTGTAAGGCTGACATGGAAATGGGTGATTGTGCTAAATCATCCACTATGTTGTAGTTATGGACAACTTTTGATTGGTGTCCTACGCACCTGGTTGGGCCCTTGACCGTTTTCAGAAGGGGCTCTATAGGTACTTTGGATATCGTTAACGGTGTAGTAGGTGCACTCGTGCTCGTACCTGATGGGTTAGTGTCCGGGGGGGCATCATAGTTCCTATTCCTTGTCTGGAAGAAAATTTATTTGCCAATCATGTAAATTTTGTGGCTGCCGTTCCTGGTATCATTTTGGGGTGGTTGTTGCTATTGGGTGTTAACCACTCCTTGGTGGGGAAAAATATCCTGCATTACAAAAGGTTTTTGGGTAGGTCCTTGTCCGTGGTTACCCTGGAGTTTTTTCAATTCGGGGAGTTTGGGACAATGGTGAGTGTAATGGCCATACTCACCACAATGGTTTGTCCTTATACTAGACCTCTTGTTTTTCCCTTGGGAGTTTTTTTTTGGCTCCTGGTTTTGATTTCAATGGGGTTACCCAAAAACTGAGATCGCGAGGGGCATTGCTGGTTACTGCCCCCCTGTCCAGACTCTCCCTTTTGTTTATTCCTAAGCTTCTTTTTTGCAGCATTAGGAGGGTTGTTGTAGTTCTCCTAGTCATAAGCCTAGCATTTTTGAGCTTGGGAAGGTTGCACTAAGTTCACCAGCACATTGTTCTGCAGTGGTAGATTTTGTGCGGGGAAAGGGGAATATTGGTTTCCCTATCCTTGGTTGATGTAAGGTTGCTGGGGGGATCTCTTCCATCAGCATTCCTAGCTGAGTACTGGGTCCCCTGCAAGGGAGGGTGCGAGACTCGCTGCTGTTGGTGATATGATGACACCCTATTCGTCACATTCTACAAAGGTGCAAATTGACTTTGGTGGTAGCTAGGTTGTGTCATGTTCTGGGTAGAATCATACGAATATCCTGGGTACTAGATACTGTTCCCTAGGTGACCTTGGGTCAATGACCCTTCGATCAAGCTGCCTGCAGTATTCAACCCGCTTGGAAATTCTCTATAAGTTTGTAGGAGTGGGCATTTGGTAGGACATTGTAGATATATCATGGCTGGGTGTAAATGAGTTCGAGCTACTGGGCTTTGGAAATGGATTCCTCCTTGGAGGTAGGTCCTTGTGTCGCCATGTATTTTGAGATATCTGCTGTGAGAGTTTTCAAAAACAAGTCTTGTAAAACTCTATCATCGAGTTTGGATTTGCCGAACACTATGACATCACTGCCATTTGTGGAGATGGTTGGATATATGGACGACTGGTGTTTGTCTAAAATGAGTCAGCAATTCCATCCATAAATCATGGTGGATAGGTAGCTGAAAATAAGTGAGGAACGTGGTAGCGAGGGCTCTAAAGGTCCCATGTGAAGCAGAAGGCTGCTCAACACACCATTTCTCTATAGGCCCAGTTAGGGTGTGTTGAAACAATCTTAGTCAAATAGTATCATCGATGATACTATTGGACGAACACCATAGGTGGAAAGTCATAAAATGATTTCCAGGTTCTTCCGCTTGCTTCCCTTTGAACTTTGGTATGTCTGAGGGGAACTTTGTGGGCATGGGAGGCCAATTAAGGCTATGTGTAATGGGTTCATTGGTTAAATTTGATATTCATGGAAGGTTTAATGATGCTAGAAAGGGTAACTGAGTATTGACTGCCATTGTGTAATGTGGAAACACAGGTGTCTAAGTGTAATGGTTTATGGGGGGTGCCTGGGGAATATTACCCTATGACCTACCCTGTTGTATGTTCTGTTAAATCCCTAAAGGGGTAGCGCTCCTCTGCCCTTTGGGGGTTGTGGGAGGAGTTGAGTGTGGTGACGCTGCTGGGGTTTCCACTAGTGTGGTGTTGGGTGACCCTTGGGGGTTTCCAACCAAATATGCCGTAATAAAGGATGAACCAATAATGGTGGCAGTGTGTCGTCTTTGACGCCTAAATGGTGAAAGACCTGGCACTCCTCCCTCTATTAGGGGGAGGTCCAAAAAACTCCTAGATCGACAAGGTCCTTTAGATTAATGTTATGTGATCAAGCAAGAAAAAATATGGTTTGGTTGTTTTGCGCATGATACTCAAAAGCCTAAATATACCTAATCATCCTTACACTCTCAAATGTAACTTGGCCTTGCGAATATGTCTTCTGATGGGTACTGGGGCTAATGTCTCGAAATAACTGGCAATGCCTTCCAACAGCCGAATAATCGAACAAGGTAATGGTAAGAGGATCTAGTGCTACCTGCACCGTCACCTATAGGGAAGGATGCCCTAGTTTTGGCCACTAAAGTACCATCATCCCACGTGAGCATTTGAGTCTTGATCTTCTTGGTATTCAAATACTAGTACTGAGCACTAGATGGGTCAGGTAGCCCCAAAACGTACCGCACATATTGAGCCTAAGCTTAAATCCCTCTGAAATGAATCTCTGGTAACGCTCAGGTATTTGTTCTGTGGGCGGATAGATGGATTTTAAGCTCCCTAAAAAGTCAACATCTATGTTTCAAAATGTAAAATGACTATGGTGGCTTATTGGATGCCTACTTGTGATGGTCCTAACCTAAAATATAATTTATTTTGTGGCCCCTGTGGGGAGAATTTAGTGAGTTTGATTAGTGATTATTTTTAGAGAGTCTTAGTTTTTTTAGGGTGTGCCTTGGTGAAGTAACTGTAAGAAGAGGAAAAAGGTCCCAACACACTGGGTGCCTTTTGGTCTGATTCTTACTAATGCTTTGTGTGTGCTTTGGAGTGTACAATCATAAGTGTTATGAGATGTATATATGCGCTGATCCTTTACAATCATTTTCTAATTACGCGATGTGTAATTCTTCCTTAAAATAATAAATGATATGTGGATTATGGGCTGCTTACACCTTGCCTAGTTAGATTAAGTTCTGCACTCTAGGGAGATGGAGAATTTCCTTAAGAAAGTGTTCATATGCATACCCATGCTCACTGTGAGGTGCAAGGGTGGCAGAGATTACGTGCTTTCTTTTTGACAATTTGGTCCTAGTCCCGACTCCTAATTCAAAAATTGAACTAATCTAATGCAAAAATTAAAAAACAAGAATTAGCTAAAGATGTGTGGATGAATGGGCCACTTAATTTTCTTCTAATTACTCTATGTGTTTTGTATATTTTACCAACAAATCATTTGTTCACACATCATATGTGGATTTAAGGCCACTTACTTTCCCCTACTTAAACTATGTGTGATTTGCAATAATAAAAAACTAAAATTAAAACTACTTAGTTGTTAGGCTAAACTCTAGAAAATAAGTGTCGTAACCAGTCATGAAATACCATAGCATAGTGATGGAAAATTTCTTATGGGTTTCCCACACCTTAGAACTACAAAAAAATAAAAATGGAAATTGAGCTTACTGTCTACTGCGCAACTTATCTTCCCAAAAGCGCGAAGACTGTGTGTCTGTCTAAATAGAATGTGCGCAGATGGCAGAGACTGAAAAAATACGCCTTCTCTGAGCCAAATTTCTCACTGAGGGTGAATGAGAAGTGCTGAGAGGAAGAATGAGTGGTTTTGCAGCAAGTCTGAGTAGGAGAAAGGACCTACATCAACAACCATTAACTCAAAAGAAATAATCTAGTGTAGTTTTCATTCCTGTAGTAGTGTATTTGGCACATGGGCTGAAACAATACACTATGCTTAATAGGGACGCTACTTTCCTACAAGCAAGTCACAAGTCAAAGTGGTTTTTCAAGCGTTAGTGGAAAAATTTCAACATGTAAGAAACTAAGTTAAATGGAAACATAGCATGCTACATAAACAAAGAAACAAAAACAAAACAACATGCACAAGAAACACACTCAATAGAGAAAACACACTAATAAATGAAAAATGGAGAGTTCTCTCCTTTTATTAGGTGGTGGTGGTAGTAGAAGATAGAATTTTAAATCTCTTGTAGTGCATCCTTCGAGCTACGAAGCTCCAATATCCAAGACAAGGGAGTATCTTCCCCTCAAGTTTTCAACAATCCTCTCTTCCCTATCAAAGGATGGTATATCGACGAACACGTGGTGAACTCTTCTCTCTTGGATTGAGGTGTTGGATGGCCAACAACTGAATCCTTCCAATCCTCTCGCTGCTAGACAACACAAGCTGGTTTGCTGAGGAGAAATTTGGCCAACATAACAACGCGTCTCCCATTTCTCTTCCCATGGCTAGCTTTTATATATAGAAAAATTTCAAATTTTCCCTCCCTTTCTTGGTACAAGATGGATGTTGACACAAGAGTGGGGGTATGATTCCTTTGTGTGTTGCACTAAAGCCTCAAGGTGGCTCCAAGGCGATTGTACTTGGTTATCTTGAGTGAGAATCTTTTTCTCCAAGTGTGCCAAGTGGTCCCGGATGGTGACATTCCGCATCCTCAGGAACACATGACTATTCGAGGGATAGCTGCGATGTTCTTCGCGGCTATCAAAGAAAAAGCCATAATGATCGCCCAAGGCTAGTGCTTCCTGTGCATGGTACAAAACGTTTCCTGCTGACCTTAGGGAAAGTTAAAATTTTTAACTCTTGTAATGTATTTCTTCCCTGTAAATCTTTATTTGTACCTTCTGCTTGACATTTTCTAATGTCTTTTGCTTGTACGATTTTTCAGTGTTAACAACTATTAAAAATATTATGTGGATATTCCATAGAAGTTAAATCCCAACCATCCATCTATTAATTATTGATAATTAAATTAAATTTTTGGAAGCCCTATTCCAAATTAGACATGCCTCATTCACAATTCATCTTCATCTTCATTAATAAAATTTTCCAATTTCTTAGAAGAAGACTTAAAATCATTATAAAGATATAATCATTATAAATTTAACATTTTTCATGAAAAAATTGAACCTTGATGATAATAATAACATTTCCTAATTATTAAGTTACATCAATTGACATTAATAATTTGTAAATTATTAAGCTATATTTTTAAATATTTACTATAAAAATAATTTATAAATAGACATCCCTGTCTAGAAACTTAAGCCAAACACACTATTGTCTTCCCATCCAATTCGAATTCTTTGACCACCCAAATTTGATTTTCGACTCCAAAATCATCAAAAAAATTGAAAAAAAAACATTTTCTTTTAATCTACTCTTCAAATTGTGCTCACTAATTGTTGATTTTTCAAGGATCTTCTAATATGATAATTACTTCTTATGATTTTTTAAGTTAATCTTTTCTTGAATTCATATTCATCATAAAGCAATTACACAAAAAATCTCAACAATAGAAACAAAATGGCATTAAGATCATAAAGAGACAACCAAACAAGAGACATAAGAATTTTACCTAGGGAAAAATCACATGGGAAAATACCCAACAACCTTTTCCTTAGAGCAATTATTTAGTGCAATATAAATATATCTAATTTTTCAAATCAGATATAAAGTAAAATTGGCTAGTAACATAGTCCTTGTCACACCTAGTCAAACTAACCTCTAGACAAGTCAATATTATGCCCAAACAATTTGGCTTGGTCTTCTCAGAATTTGGCCTTCCATCTGCCTCAAAATTTGACCTTCTTCCTGCCTCAAAATTAAACCTTCCTCCTGCCTCAAAATTTGGCCTTCTGTCTCAATATTCTTAATCTTCCTTGAATGACTTGAATATTCTCTATAGAAATCTCGTTTTGCTGCATCCCACGTGCGAAAAAAAGGAATATAACCAATCCGAATTTCTTTCCAAGTGATGAAGTTTAATAGGTATATATAGTGATTGGATGAACCTGAAGTGGTGTATTCGAAGGGTCAATCCGACTTGATATTTTGGAGGGTTGACTAGATGTTTGGAGCGACATAAAATGTAAATTTAAAAAATTTAAATTCCCTTTCTTGAAGTTGACATGAAGAAAATTTCTTATATTTATTATTACACATATTTGAAGGGCTAAAATATTAATTATGAAGATCGACCATAGCTAAAAAATTAAATAATCCCTCTTAGCTAGGGTGGTATCCATAATGGCTATCCATATGTTCTCTTGTTGAAAATTTTCTCTAAGAAAATGTTATAAAAATTCATCATTAGCATCAACATCATTCAATTACCATAATATTAGTGAAAAAATCTGACCCATGGTAAATCAACAACATAAACTAGTTACCATAACTCTGGTGAGTACCTTTGACTATAATTATGGTCGGTACCTTTGACCCATGGTACATCATTAGCATCAACTAGTCACCATAATTCAGGTCAACACCTATGACCCATGGTGTATAAACTAGTCCTGGTTCACCGTCATCTAGGTCAACATATTTAACCCATGGTGAAGCTCCCAAGGCCTCTCTCTACATGAGTGATTCTAGACCTGATGCTAAATGTGCTCATTCATCTTATTTGGAGAGTATGAGATTGATGCTGAAAGGAACCTACTCAAATGAGTAATTCTAGTCCTCTAGGACCATTCTTCCTAATCATGGTCAATATACTTGACCCAGGAAGAATCTCTGCTAGACCATTCTCCCTAATCTTGATCAATATACTTGAAACAGGGAGAATATTTGTCCCTAATGCTATCACATCAACACTCCCTCTCACTTAGGGAGGCATTCTTAACAAGTCTAAGCTTTTCCCTGAAGTATACAAAATTTTCTCTTGATAAATGCTTTGTAAAAACTATGCTTGACTATAAAATAGTACTAGAGACATAATTCTCCCTTCTGTACCATGTAGTAGTACTAGATCTCATTGTTCTTTGACCTGTCATCATATTTGACATTGTACATGAAATTTTAATCCTATAAGTAGCTTCTGAAGCCATATTGCTTCACAACTTGCCAATGAAGCTGCAATATATATCTGCAGAGCTGAATGTGACATATGTCTTGTTTCCTGCTCATCCAAGAAATCATAACATAACCCAAACTTGAGCAACATCTTGATGAATTCTTTCAGTCTTGTGAAATAATATAAATCTACATATTCCAACTGATGAACTTCACTGTTTGAGACATATATCAAACCATAACTGGTTGTTCCATAACCAATTGTATCATTTTGGTACTTCAATCACTACTACATTTGGTGGAAATTCCGACACTTGGTTCCGATGCTTTTGACCAAATGTCGGAAATTTCCCCAAATTTTTTCCATCCCGCCCAAAACCGTCGCTATATCAACATTTATAGAAAAGTGTCGCAATACCGACACTTAGAAAAGTGTCACAATTGCGACGTTTGGAGGAAGACGTCGCAATTGCGACACTATGGCCCAAAGCATCGCTATTGAGACGACTCCAATCGTCGCAAGTGCGACACAATGTCTAGGTGTCACCATTGCGACGTTTAGGTACCCATCGCAATAGCGACGCTTTTTCCGCCGTCAGTATAATGCCACTTATATGCGCCCCACATAAAAATACGAAACTTATATGCGCGCTACATAAAAATTTGAAACTTATATGCAAACTACATAAAAATGATTTTATTGTTTCGTATCCGTCGCAATAGCTACATTAATGTCTGATATGACGCGCGCATTCGCCCTCCGCTCTTGCAGAACAGCATTCGCCCTCAGCTCTTGTAGAACAGCATTTTCCCTCAGCATTCGCGCTCAGCTCTTGCAGAACAGCATTTTCCCTTAGCATTCGCCCTCGGCGTTTGCCCTCAGCTCTTGCAGAACATCATTCGCCCTAAGCTCTTGCAAAATGGTAAGTTCTTACTGCAGGTCCTTCCTCCTATAGTAGGGTTGACTCTATTTGGGTTTTTTTGGTCAATTCCATTGGATTGTGTTAGGCTGTAGGGTTCTCTCTAGATGTCAAGAATCAAGATTCAATACCCTCTATTATCTTCATCACCCAATACAAGATTTAAATTCTTCCCAAAGAAACGCTTATTAATTTGGCAGCCATTATTTCTCCCTGCTTTAAAAACCCTACATTTAAATGAAAACAAGCATTTCATTTCAACTACAAAATCTATTAGTGTTCAAATGTACATGTGTGCATCACTTGTGTAGGGTATTCCTTTTCCACTTTCACATTATCCAAGAATGTGTGCAGTATAGTTCATATTTTTTGTGATTTAGATTATCTTGAAAAGGAAAGGTAAATTATTTCCCATGGAAAAAGAAGGTTTTCCCTTTTTATAGGTTGTTTGGACTTACGTGGAAAAATTTATGGTATGCCTTTCATATTATGTAGTTTAAATTTGAATTAAAAAATTATTCTACATGAAAATATAATTACCTATGTGATGTCCTTCATCACTAATTAAAATTATAGGGTTTCAATTTCCTAGACTCTAACTCATTTGATGCTAAATTCTAGGTTCTCATTGGTGGATCACTCTTCCATTTATTTCCTGTCCCTCTGGATCTTGTCATACTTTAAAAGTCATCAATGATACATATATTATTTCAGGTATCCCAAAAGGCTTTATAGTAGAACATATTGTGAAGTTTTTTTTACACTTGAGGATTCTTTTTAGAACTGCAACGTGGTCTATGCTATCGAGTTATATTTCAAGCAACTTGTCCTTAATAACCACACTATGAGGTAGGTTCAACCAGTTTGAACTTGTTGGGACATAGCATATGAAGTTGTGTGATGAGTCCATATCACAAGTCTATTATGGTGAAAAAAGTGAAGACATGTAATGATAGTTATTATGTTAACATTACTAGAAACATTTTCGAAATTATCCATGCTATCAAGATGTCAAAATTCCACGCATTAGGTGTCAATACTCGTAGCTAATAGATAATAATAATAATATAAAAAAATCACAACTTTATTCTTGAAATATGATTGTTACACATTGGTAACCTAGTTCATGAGTTACTATCACCCAAAGACTGTAAAACAAACTTAAAATATAAATTAAACCAACATGAGAATCCAACTAAGGGTTTCTCGACAAAATCATGCCATAACCTGGCATTTTGAAACCCAAATTTGAATCCATCATAAGTAATACAATGCAAACTCCGATGGATTTTCAATGCATGTTTGCATGCTACACTTATTCTCTGTCTAGATATCATTTTTTAAATGGAACCATTAGTCAAGCCCACAGTCCTTTTTATGTGAAAAATTTCAGCTCTATTTGAGCTCTTTTTGCTCCACCACCTCCATAAACCAGTGTTACACGGGGTCTCGCCCCCCCACCTAGGGGTCTAGATTCCTCGCCCCCTCGCGCTCTGGGGTCTTGGGGACTTCTAGGGGATGTTTCCCTCATGCCCCCTCACGCCCTCGCACACCCCCTTTCACGCCCCCTCACGCCCCCTCACACCCCCCTTCACGCCCCCTCACATCCCCTCACCACCCCTTTTAGTTTATGGTTTCGTGTTAAAAGTTGATGTGCCACTTAGCATATTTGAGAATCCAAGTGATTCTGATTCAGATGGTGACATGGTTGATCTTGATATATTCGTGCCGAAGTTGGATGCAGAGACTAGTGGGGAATTAACTTGAGCATTTATGCTCATTTATCAGTATGATGATATCATTTGATATTCATATGTTATGTTTTATGTTTTATGTTTCAGACATAACTTATTTGCATTTAAGTTTTATGTTTCAGACTTGAGTTGTAAACTTCAGTTTAAACTCTATTTTGAATCTTGATATAATATGTCATATGATATCTTAAACTTTATTTTCAGTGTACATTGTTAGTGGTTACATTAATGATTATATAGTTACAAACTTAGAAACTTACATGCATGATTGTATGATGTATGTTTTAACTTTTAACTTTTAAATTTGTTTCAATTATATGATTCATCATTCATCGATTTGTAATTTTATCATTTATGATTTATCTTTCATGATGCAAGTGTATGATGACCGTATATACATTCCTTGCAAAAATATAGTTACATTTTAAATATTAAATTTTATAATTTTTATGACCCCGACGTCCCCCCACGTTTCCTGAAAATTGGTAGGGAGCTTTTGCATAGGCCGCTCCCGCGCTCCCTCGCCCCCTCGCTCCCACCTCCAAGGGAAATGGTGGAACATTGCCATAAAAATATGCAAACATATATCATGATCTTGGAATTCCATTACATATGTATGTGCCAATGTTCCATAATCATGCCCCATCATCAATTTAATAAATTTCCATTGAATATCGAATTATGGAGGGGGGGAACTTTTTGCTGCAAAATTTGGTTCAAAATCAGGGACCATATCCATATGAGGTGAATGAGAACTATAGATATTTGAAGAAGTAGATTAGTGTCTTTTCCTCTGGCCATGGAGTCATATAGAGTCATCCATCACAAAAATTTGTCTTTGTTCATTCTCACCTTGAAAGTTGCAAAAAATAATGCCCTAATTAAAACGACACTAAATTTGAAAGATATAATAAAAATGCAAGCTAGAAGTGCCCTATTAATACAAAGGGAAAAACTTCCTACCTACCCTAACTGAGATAAATTTTGATTGAATAGGAAACATGATATTTCCTATGGAGTTGATCCAACAACTTGTTAAATGTATGGGACTAAATCATGCATTTGATTTCCAAGGAAACATGCGCATGAAGAGAAAAAGTGCAGAATTAATGGAAAATCCATACATGCCACTTATAAAAACTACACCGAAAGGTCAAAAAATACCTAAGGCCTTAACTTAATTTGAATCCAAAAATGACAAAACAGGATTAGTGAAAACATGAGAGTGGTGTGGGTCAACAACATAAATAAAAAGTGAAGATACCTTTCCCCAAGATGCCTTTGTCACCGTTGTATGAAAACATGTTTTCCTTTCCCTTTATTGTTGGAAATATGATGCAGAGTGTTGTCCTTGATGGCAACCCACTGAATGAAGATGAAGACATGCGACTGTTGACATGTGTTGTCCTTGATGGAAATCCACCTGATGAAGTTATTCTTGACGTGATGGACTTGGTAAATGATGTTTGTTAGCAATATGATGATGAATGTTGTCCTTGAAACGCAACCCTCTTGATGAAGATAATGGAAACTTACTAGATGAAGTTGTGCTTGATAGAATATGTCTTGATGAACTAAAACTGATGTATCTATAGTGAGTACAGAAGGCAATGAAGAAAGAAATTCAGCATGTGCTAAATATTTGATGAAAAGAGTATGTCTCAAGGCATACGCGGATATGTCTAGGAGAAGTCGCGTATGCACGCGGAAAAGAACGTTCCAAGTCGCGTATGGGCAAAAGCGCTCAAAAAGTGCAAAACCAAGGGTAACCACCATGGTATTGACCCATTGTATTGGGTAATGATCCGCCTAAATGACCCCGTCCAGGAATACCATCGGAAGTAATGTAGTTTTGGGCTCATGGTATTGTTTTGGCTCATGGTATTGAAAAAGGGGCTCATGGTATTGAAAAAGGATAAACCTATATAAAGAGATGAAATTCATTATGCAAATCATGAGTGTGGGGGCAAGATGTCTGAGCTTGAATGAATACTTCTCTGTGAAGTATATCTGTATGGAAAGGGTAAAGGTTTGATGATAGATCTGAATCTATGATGCACTTATGAAGAAATGATGAAGCAGGATTTATAGATCTGAAATGTACTTGTATTTGCTAGATCTGTTTATGGAGTGATTAGATCTATGATGAGGTGAACATCTGTCTGAAGTAAAGGGTTGAATCTGAACTGAATGTCTGATCTGAAGAAGTATGCAGCTCTGTAATGATTGAAGATCCATACGCTACTTCGCCGCAGAGGAAGCGCGTATATACGCGGCTTCGCTGAAGAAAAAGTGCGTATGCGCAGTGAAGTTTATGTACAGATGTATACGCTAGTTTATATGAACGGAAGCGCGTATATACGCGACATCAGAGAAAGGAAAGCGCGTATGCAAACTAGGGTTTGCTGAAGTATGGGGTATGAAATGTCTGATCTGATCTGCTCTGTTTTAGCTATCTGTTGTTGATGTTTGACTGTGCTTAAATGTATGAAGAGGGTCCAGTCTAAAAATATGATGAAACGTGGCCTGCAAGTTGTGTCCTAGAGGAAGCTTTGGATCCAGTGTGAAAATTGATGAAACATGGTCCATAGAGGTGCTGAGGGTTGTAGCCTTCAGTCAGGGGGTTGTAGCTCCCTTCCAGGTGAGGCTGGTAAACGAGATCGGGGGTCGTAGCTCCCTTCCAGGAGAGGCTGGTAAACAAGTCAGGGGGTTGGAGCTCCCTTCCAGGAGAGGCTGGTAAACAAGCGCAGGTGGGTGCCTGCATGCTGGTAGGAGTCTGCACCAGCACATAAGTTGTAAGATGTTTTCTCTATAATAAAAGATTGAAGGCTGAGCAACGGCAGCGGTGGTTTTCTCCCGACTTGGGTTTCCACCTAAAAATCCTGGTGTTCATGTGTGATGCTTTGTGTGATGGTTTACTCTGCTCTTACTGTTCATGTTTACTATTTATTAAACATCTGATGAATGAATGATGGAATGATTTAAGTAAAGATCTAATAACATAATTAGATATCTGTGTATACGCGAGTTTCATAAAGGGTATCCGCGTATATACGCGAGTCTGTTTCAGGAAAGTAGCGTATGGGTTTTAGAAGCAAGAAAAAAGTAAAAGTTTTGAATATGCAGTAAATACTGATTCACCCCCCCCTCTCAGTATTTTTCCCAACAATTGGTATCAGAGCAGGTCCTTCTGCAGAAGCTTGATCGCTGGAAGGAGATCCGTCGCAATGGGAAGTCAAGAAGGAGTAATGTCTATAAAGCCACCTCATCAGTTGGGAGCACCGATATTTCAAAGGTACTCTAACAAAAGCATATCTACAAAGTCTTGGTGCAGATGTATGGGCAATTGTGGAAAAAGGTTATCAATACCCGGCAAGTATTCCTACTGATGCAGCTGAAAGAAAGAAGTATGAAATCAATGCCAAAGCAGTGAATGTCTTATTGGGAAGCATGTCTGAATCATAATTTGCTAAAGTGATGCAACTACATTCGGCAAAAGACATATGGGACAAAATCATTCTAAGCTATGAAGGAGACACAAAGGTAAAAAGTGCAAAACTCCAAACTCTTAGAATTGAATATGAAAATTTGAAGATGCATAGTGATGAGAGTGTTGCCAGTTTCTTTCTTTGTCTGGATGATATTGTAAATCGAATGAGAAATTTGGGTGAAACCATAATTGATACTACTCTGGTGGAAAAGGTCTTAAGATCCTTGACTTGAAAATTTGACTCTAAAGTTTCAGCTATTGAAGAAAGGCAAGATCTGCAATCGCTTACTATTGTTCAATTACATGGTACTCTGACTGCTTTTGAAATGAGACAAGGAGGTCCTTCTCAAATAAGAGAAGCTGCTTTTAAGGCATCTACAAAAGGAAAGGAAAAGGAAGTTTTCAAAGAATCCAGCTATATATCCGATGAAGAAGAAGTGAATTTCGTGAGAAAGCTCCAACTAGGTACTGGAAGATTCAAAGGTAAGCTTCCCTTCAAATGTTTTGAGTGTGGAAAAGTTGGTCACTATGCTGCTAAATGTCCTTATAAAGAAAAACATGGTAAAGGAAAACAATTTGAAAAGAGGAAGAGTTATTATGCAAATGAAGATGATGATGAAGTGTCCAGTGAAGATGAAGAAGATTCCGACCAAGCTCTACAAGTGCTCATGGCAAAGAAGCAAAAGAAGAAGGTTACTCGAGGAAAGGAGATACCTCAGAAATCATGTATAGCAAAAATTGAAGAAGATGAAACAGATTCTGACGAAGCTCTACAAGTGCTCATGGCAAAGAGGAAAAAGAAGAAGGCTACTCGAAGCAAGGAGATATCTCAGAAAATTGAAGAAGATGAAACTGATAGTGATTTGGGCCCTTGTAATCTTCTTTGTGCAAGCAATGGTGTAGAAAGTGAAAGTAAAGTTGTGGATCTAGAACAAGCTATCAAGATCAAATTTGAAGAACAACAAAAGGAAATTGATAAGAAAGATTCTATCTACAAAGAGATGATCTCTCAAATGAAAGATCAAATAGAAATGCTGAATGGACAGGTGGAAAAGTATCAAAGGTTTCATACTTATGCATCCATTCAAATTAAAGAACTAGAAGCAGAAATCAACGATCTAAATGCAGATCTCGAAAAATCAAGCAAGAAGAATGAAGGACTTGAAGCTGCAATCATCTTTCTACAAACAGATCTTGAAGCATCAAATAAGAAGAATGAAGAACCTCTGTCATTTGAAAAGGAAGGCCTTGAAGCAAAAATCATCTCTCTCAAAGAAGATCTGGAAAAATCAAATAAGAAGAATGAAGAGCTGCAACAAACATGTGAAGAAAACGAAAATTGGTTGAAAGAAGAGATTCTAAATCTGAAGGATCAAGTAGAAGATGGAAGAAGGAAAGAAGAAAGCTTGACGAAGCAATGTCAAGCATTGGAGGTTGAGGTAAACATTCTCAAAGGTAAATTAGAAGAAAAGGTTAAACTTTTGAGGTTTCAAGATAGTACTAACATTTTGGACAATATTCTGAGTAATCAAAGGTCTCCTGCTATCAAACTACATCTCGTTTCATGAAACCGCAAAGGACTGGTCTGTAGTGCTAAAAATTCAGAGGAAGTCAATGCTAAACCTGAAGTGTTGAAAGAGACAAAAGATCAACCAACAATCATGAATTCTCAAAGGAATTCATTCAAGAACGTTGAATGTTTTAAATATCATAATTATGGGCATGTTGCAGCAAATTGCAGGAGCAGATCATTTCAGCCACAAACAAACAGGTTCTACTCAGAAAGGTACTCTAGTTTCTTCAGGGGATATTGTTTCTCATGTAACATGTATGGACATAAAGCAGTTGATTGCAAAAGGAGAAAGATTAGAAATACTCATTATGATTCTTATGCTTGTTTCTCTCGACACATGAGATGTTATTCTTGTAACAAGTATGGACATGTAGAAAGGAATGCAGGTTGAACAGATCTGAGAAAGTGGACAATTTTCAGCACACAAATAGAAAGTTCAAACAAATCTGGAAAAGGATGGAGGACCGATCAGAAACGTAGGGAATTTTGACCCTACTGCAGTCATACGCTTCTGAAGCTTACTTCTTTGATTGACTGCAGGAATGATGTGGGATACATTATGAGATTTAGTAATGTATCGTCACAGGGGGAGCAATGTATGATGTCTCTCATGATTGATTTGATTTTTCTGGTTATATGTATTTCTGACAAAGCATCTGATATGAAGAAGACAGGTACAGGAAGTACAAGTTCAGGGGGAGATGAAGGAATGTGAAAAATTTCTATGCTTCACTTTCCATACGCGGGTTCTATTAACAAAAGTAGTGTATACACACGAGTTCCAGCAGACACAGTCGCGTATGCATTGATGATAAGATAATTTATATGATAGCTGAAGATCTGGAGCAGAGGTTCAGGGGGAGCATCAGTCTAACTGTTAATAACTGTATTATTGACTCAATATCAGCTTAGTTTCTCAGTTCTAAATAATGATGATATGATACATGGTTTCTTATGTTGAAGATTGTGGATGAGTCATGTTTTCTTTTTGATGAAGAGTATTCATTGTTGAGATGAAAGTCTTATAATTCAGAGATAAGGGCAGTTCATGCAGAGATTGTTGCTGATGACTTGCTGATGAACGTATTCAGGTTGCACAAGTTAAGAAGGAGCACTGGTTCAAGGGGAGCAGTAGGTTGAATACTAATGATTGCATTGTTGGCAATATGACTGCTTATTCTTTGTTTTTTTGTGATACTCATGCTCAAATGATGATGACTTGGTACATGGTTTATTATGATGAGATTTTGAGCCCTGGTTGGTGATATATCTTTTGTGCTCACACATGGATGAATTGGAAGTCTTATGATTCAGAGATAAGAATAGATCATGCAGAGTTTGTTTCTATTGTTGAGATCTTTTCCCTACATATGTTACTACATGTTAAATCTTAAAGATCATGATGATATTGGACCACATGGATGATTGACACATTTTTGAAGATGTTGTGCTGGTATGATAATCTCTCTTGGAAAGATTGTATTAATGCTACAAAGAATCTGAAGGCTTGGTTACTAATGTGCTTATGCTACAACCGTTGGACGACGCTTGAAGACTCAACTACACTGTTCTATCTATCTATAGTCTAGGGAAGCACTCAAATATCTCAGAAAGAAGTTGAACACTGTCTTTTTCTCACAGAGGATCAGATCTGGGTAAAATTTAGAAGGTGGTATTGGATATGCGGGTTTCCTGAAACAAAGTCGCGTATATACGCGAGTTCATGCACAGAAAACCGCGTATGTCTGATTGCTGACATTTTTTAGTTTGGAGTCAGCTCTCTTCAGCACAGCTGCAATGCTATTTGGTATCTCTGATACTGTTTGATATCTCTGGTGGTGTTCCAGTTCTCGTAATTCTATTTCTAATGTTTTGATAAAGATGCCTTGATGATTTGTTGGTGAAAGTGTTCAGGATGCACAAACTAAGGGGGAGCCTTAGTCATATGGAAAGGGTGCATGGATGCACAGTTTCAGGGGGAGCATTAGCTTTGCTGAGTATAATGATGGTTCTGAAATATGTTCTCTTTCTTGAGAACTTTCTGGTGTTGGTCTTAAAGTTATATTTGTAGTTTGATGAAAAGGTCTTGTAGAGATCCATGATGTAACATTGTAATTTTCAGTCATGTAAGGACTTGTCAAATTTGTAAACCCACTTGGTTGGGTAGCTGAGTCAAATTTTGTAAACCCACTTGGATGGGTAGCTGAGTCAAATTGTGTAAACCCACTTGGTTGGGTAGCTGAGTTGAATTGTGTAAACCCACTTGGTTGGGTACTTGAGTCTCATATGTAAATCCACTTGGTTGGATATTTGATATAAGTATGAGTCTTTGGTGATAGGAAGTTCATAGAGTCATGTATTTCATTGAAAAATATGTTTGAAGATTCAGCATGAACTCAGGGGGAGCTTGGTCACTTCAGTCTATTTCAGATCTGCAGAACGCTTCTTCTACATGAGGAGAAAAAAGGGGAGAGTGTGTTGGTTTTGATCCGCCCTTTGCCCTTGATGTCAAAGGGGGAGAGTGACATGGTGTTTGAATGAAGAGAAAGAATGGTGTCAAAAATGGAGAGAGTGACATGGTGTCATTGTATTCTTAAAGTACCTATCTGTTGTGGTAACCAAACACCATCGTGGTTGCCATCAAGTCCAAAGGGGGAGATTGTTGGAAATATGATGCAGAGTGTTGTCCTTGATGGCAACCCACTGAATGAAGATGAAGACATGCGACTGTTGACATGTGTTGTCCTTGATGGCAATCCACTCGATGAAGTTATTCTGGACTGATGGACTTGGTAATTGATGCTTGTTAGCAATATGATGATGAATGTTGTCCTCAGCAACCCTGATGAAGATAATGGAAAAATTAATGATGAAGTTGTGCTTGATATAATATGTCTTGATGAACTAAAACTGATGTATCTACAGTGAGTACAGAAGGCAATGAAGAAATAAATTCAGCATGTGCTAAATATTTGATGAAAAGAGTATGTCTCAAGGCATACGCGGATATGTCTAGGAGAAGTCACGTATGCATGCGGAAAAGAACGTTCCAAGTTGCGTATGGGAAAAAGCGCTCAAAAAATGCAAAACCAAGGGTAACCACCATGGTATTGACCCATTGTATTGGGTAATGATCCGTCTAAATGACCCCGTCCAGGAATACCATCGGAAGTAATGTAGTTTTGGGCTCATGGTATTGTTTTGGCTCATGGTATTGAAAAAGGGGCTCATGGTATTGAAAAAGGGTAAACCTATATAAGGAGAAGAAATTCATTGTGCAAATCATGAGTGTGGGTGCAAGATGTTTGAGCTTGAATGAATACTTCTCTGTGAAGTATATCTGTATGGAAAGGGTAAAAGACTTGATGATAGATCTGAATCTATGATGCACCAATGAAGAAAATGATGAAGAAGGGGATCTAGATCTGAAATGTATTTGTATCTACTAGATCTGTTTATGGAGTGATTAGATCTATGATGAGGCGAACATCTGTCTGAAGTAAAGGGTTGAATCTGAACTGAATGTCTGATCTGAAGAAGTATGCAGCTCTGTAATGATTGAAGATCCATACGCTACTTCGCCGCAGAGGAAGCGCGTATATACGCGGCTTCGCTGAAGAAAAAGCGCGTATGCGCAGTGAAGTTTATGTACAGATGTATACGCTAGTTTATATGAACGGAAGCACGTATATACGCGAAATCAGAGAAAGGAAAGCGTGTATGCAAACTAGGGTTTGCTGAAGTATGGGGTATGAAATGTCTGATCTGATCTGCTCTATTTTAGCTATCTGTTGTTGATGTTTGACTGTGCTTAAATGTATGAAGAGGGTCCAGTTTGAAAATATGATGAAACATGGCCTGCAAGTTGTGTTCTAAAGGAAGCTTTGGATCCAGTGTGAAAATTGATGAAACGTGGTCCATAGAGGTGCTGAGGGTTGTAGCCTTCAGTCAGGGGGTTGAAGCTCCCTTCCAGGTGAGGCTGGTAAACGAGATCAGGGGGTCGTAGCTCCCTTCCAGGAGAGGCTGGTAAACGAGTCAAGGGGTTGGAGCTCCCTTCCAGGAGAGGCTGGTAAACGAGCGCAGGTGGGTGCCTGCGTGCTGGTAGGAGTCTGCACCAGCACATATGTTGTAAGATGTTTTCTCTATAATAAAATATTGAAGGCTGAGCAACTGCAGCGGTGGTTTTCTCCCGATTTGGGTTTCCACCTAAAAATCCTGTTGTTCATGTGTGATGCTTTGTGTGATGGTTTATTCTGTTCTTACTGCACATGTTTACTGTTTATTAAACATCTGATGAATGAATGATGGAATGATATAAGTGAAGAATTAATGACATAATTAGATCTTTGTGTATACGTGAGTTTCATAAAGGGTATCCGCGTATATAAGCGAGTCTGTATCAGGAAAGTAGCATATGGGTTTTAGAAGCAAGAAAAAGTAAAATTTTTGAATATGCAGTAAATACTGATTCACCCCCCCCCTCTCAGTATTTTTCCCAACATTTATACATGCAAGTGAATGCATTATAGGTATGGTGTTTTCCCAGAATAGGAGAAGCCTAATTAAATATATCATTCGTGGATTGAATGTTTGGGTGCCTTAATGTGCAATGACATGTTTCCAGGACTGAATTCAATGCAAGGCATATTTGAAACTCTAACTCTGTCTTCCGGTGTCTTATTAGAAATTATTTCAATTTTCATTTTGTGTTTTCAAGTTAGATATTGTTTTCAAGTTTTTACATTTATAATTTTATTGCAATGTGACAGACTGATCAGGGCAGTACAGGAACAACCCCAAGACAGGATGATCGTGGAAAGAGGCCAGCGGAAGAACATGTAAAGTGCCAGCATTGCTCTATCTTCAGGTATTTTAGTTATTTACATAATTGAAATAATATTAATTTTGTTCAAATATGCAGACACCTAGCCATGGTACGCCCGATGATTCCCTCTTTGAGGAAGAGCTTTCTTCATCCCTATCTCTAGTGTTCTTGTTGCAAAAAAAGGCACGAGATGCAAGGTCGGAATTTAATACTTTGATAGACGTGCCTCAAACACTTGAAACAGAAGAGAGGATACAAAATCTTATGAGGCAGCTAGAAAGATATCAGGTAATAATAAAAAGTCAAAAGGATATTTTTTTTGTTCTGCATGAGATGAATTGTGATAGTTTGATTTTTAATTTTTACATTGACTAAACTAACAAAAAGTTCTTTTGTATGTAGTGTTTTCTGGCATTTGCTGAACCCGGTGTTGGTGGTAGTGGGACACAAGGGCAAGAGATTGCCCAACAACCCTCTCGTACACCTTCTACTCCTTTAGGTGCTAGCTAAGAAACACACCCTGCCCAAGCAGACACCCAGCCAACCGCTGAACGTGTTGGCAATGATGAGGCTGATATGGCCAACTACATTATTGCGTTTCCTGGAGCTACACGTGTCAGCTCCACATGGACCATTAATGGCACGTTGTTGGTGAACGATGAGGGTGTCCCTATAAAGCATGTACAACTCCCAGGTAAATTTCAATATTTTAACTATTTCATGTACTTTATCTAAAACATATTTATCATGATTTTTATTTTTAAATTAATGATAATATCTTTTTTGTTTTTGTTTTATTCTGTGTAGGAAACAATGAGTTCTACAGGATTCTAGAGAGCCATGCGTTGGTAATTTTTGGCCCAACCATACGTACAGGGTGGAATTCCCAGAATTCCAACCTGAAAAAAGAACTTCTAGATTATCTAGAAGCCCTTTTTGGGGTTGGCACATTTGACAGAAAAGCGGTGGCTCAGGTAGCCGGCAAATATTTGAAATATACCAGGGACACCTATAGGACGCAATTGCAATTTAACCCTAGATATGAGCGTCCTCTCGCAGCTTCAGAGAGTGAGTGGAGAGCACTCATCCATGACGGAAAAGAGAAAAGGGCAAAGAAAGAAGGAAAAATGCCAACTGGACCCGCAAGGTAAATTACAACTTTAATTCAATAGCTTTAATTTTCTTTATGTCTAAAATAAAAGTGTGCTACGTCATATCTGACTTCAATCTTTTGATGCTAGGTTGCCCGACACCTCAAAGGCAACCAAAGCTAGGATAGAGAAAAAGGGCCATCACAAGCTCGGCCAGGGTGGCTACTTGAAATTAGCTGCAAGAATTGTAATTAAGTAGCTAAACATCTTATAATTAATTGTATCGCCTTCCAACGTTTTTGTAATCCTATCAGATATGATTAAAAATACACAATCATATGTAATGTAGGGTGATGACTTCGAAACAAAAACTACAGAGGAAGATAAAAATATCGCTTTCCGTTTTGGCTATCAAGCTGTAGTTGAACGTCGCAGAAGCTTGGGGCAGGTCCCAAGATCCAGAATGCCTGATAAGGTAAAACATTAACCTTTCAATATTTTTGCTTTCGTCCATAAATTTAATGTCTAAAAACTTTGTTTAAATCAGGGGAGCAGCACTACCGACGAGGCAAATAACCCAGTTTTAGAGCTAGATGTAGAAGATCCTCTCGTGCAACCTGATCATTGTAGTGGGGACCAGGCCGACAATGCTGCTATCAGTGAGGGCTGTGACGGTAATTAATTTCCACTTATAATTTTTTATAATTATACCTTGATGGTTGTCCTTATAATGTTTTTTGTTTAAATGACAGAGAATGTTTCCCTTGAGGATCTTACCACCAGAGAGGAAGACAGGGCAACAGTCTCAACGGCGACAACTAGTGCACCAGGTAAATAATCTCATTGAAATTTTTTTTATTAATATTACTGAACTAGTTCAATGATATTTAAAAACTGAAAATTAAAATTTAATATTATCTGTTTTTGTAGGCGATGCCTCGTCACTGGATGAGACCAGACATCGTGACAACGCAACTAGGTCAGCGGCGACAATTGGTGCACCAGGTAAATAATCTCATTGCAATTTTTTTTATTAATATTACTGAACTAGTTCAATGATATTTAAAAACTGACAATTAAAATTTAATATTATCTGTTTTTGTAGGCGATGCCCCGTCACTGGATGAGACCAGACATCGTGAAAACGCAACTAGGTCAGCGGCGACAACTGGTGCACCAGGTAAATAATCTCATTGCAATTTTTTTTATTAATATTACCGAACTAGTTCAATGATATTTAAAAACTGACAATTAAAATTTAATATTATCTATTTTTGTAGGCAATGCCCCGTCACTGGATGAGACCAGACATCATGACAACGCAACTAGGTCAACGGCGACAACTGGTGCACCAGGTAAATAATCTCATTGCAATTTTTTTTATTAATATTACCGAACTAGTTCAATGATATTTAAAAACCGACAATTAAAATTTAATATTATCTGTTTTTGTAGGCGATGCCCCGTCACTGGATGAGACCAGACATCGTGACAACGCAACTAGGTCAGCGGCGACAACTGGTGCACCAGGTAAATAATCTCATTGCAATTTTTTTTATTAATATTACCGAACTAGTTCAATGATATTTAAAAAACTGACAATTAAAATTTAATATTATCTGTTTTTGTAGGCGATGCCCCGTCACTGGATGAGACCAGACATCGTGACTACGCAACTAGGTCAGCAGTGCGGGTCGAAAGGCACGAAACAAGAGCAGAGCATGATGATATTGATGATGTAATTAGGAGCTTTAAAAATAGGAAGAAGAAAAAGAAAATTCGATAATGTAAAATATTGTATTATTATAAGACAAACGTTACCATACTTGGAACGTTTTTTGCGTTATATAAAAAAAACTCATTTATCATACTATTTTTATGTCAAGCATTAATTGCAATGTTTCCTTGTGTACTTTTTGTTGAATTGTTTTTTTATTAGTTATTGAATAATTTTTTTTATGCTCATGAAAGTAAAAAATGAAATATAGATTGGGTATTGGGGAATTGAGAGTGATGTGAGGTGGGGGGGGAGGGGCCATAAGAGCTTCCACCTTCATGTGGTTGGCCCTGTTTAGTAGAGAATAATTTATTGGAGCGATTTAATCTTGGAGCAAACCTCCCTCGATCCAGCGTAGCAACAAAAAAGTCATTGTTGACTTAGTTGCTACTCTTTCAGATCGTGGGAGGCTTGTTCCAAGTTCATGCGACTCCAATAAATTTTTCTTGAAACGAAGAGGAGCTTATTCAGTATGTTTTGACATACATTATATTAAGAATGCATCTTAGAGTAAAAAATACTACATCAATTACTTGTATTTATTGTATAGATAATGATGGATTTTGATTGACTTGGCATACTTGGAACGTTTTTGCGTTATATAAAAAACTCATTTATCATACTATTTTTATGTCAAGCATTAATTGCAATGTTTCCTTGCGTACTTTTTGTTGAATTGTTTTTTTATTAGTTATTGAATATTTTTTTTTATGCTCATGAAAGTAAAAAATGAAATATAGATTGGGTATTGGGGAATTGAGAGTGATGTGAGGGGGCGGGGAGGGGCCATAAGAGCTTCCACCTTCACGTGGTTGGCCCTGTTTAGTAGAGAATAATTTATTGGAGTGATTTAATCTTGGAGCAAACCTCCCTTGATCCAACGTAGCAACAAAAAAGTCACTGTTGACTTAGTTGCTACTCTTTCAGATCGTGGGAGGCTTGTTCCAAGTTCATGCGACTCCAATAAATTTTTCTTGAAACAAAGAGGAGCTTATTCAGGTATGTTTTGACATTTTCAACATATGTTCTAACATTATCATAAGAATGCATCTTAGAGTAAAAAATACTACAACAATTACTTGTATTTATTGTATAGATAATGATGGATTTTGATTGACTTGGCAGTGCAGGTACAAATCCTCTTGCATCATGAGCAATACAACTTGTCAACCAGGGTCATGTCCGGGATATTTTTGCTTGTGCGCTTGACCAGGTTCGTAATGTCACATTTTGTAAGTTCCTTTACAGTTCATAATTCAATATTAAGCTTGTTCACGATTATTATCTAGGTTTTTTGTATGTGTTTTTTTCATCTATTTGATTGTAAGCAACTATGCATGTTTCCTGTTGTTCACTATGATTTCTCCCATTACCACTCCCAGGATGAATCCGACTTTATTGTTACATAGGTTACTTTATTTTTACTATGATTTCTCCATTTATGATTTCATAGGTTACATCATGTAAAGTTGTCAATCTCAGGTTGGTGATGAGCTTTAGTTCTCCAGATTTGGGGCTTTTCTGATATTTTCTCCCTCATATCATTCCTGCATCACCTCGTTGTTTGAGCATGCCAATTGTCTACCACTTGTACCAATTGGCACATGTCAATCTCTGAGTGGTGCCACATTTCACCTATTTTCAGTGAGAGTTTAGGGTTTCTCTAACATGGCTTCAGAAATCCGATTCAGTGCCTGCTTGAATATCGTCACATAATACTCATGGTTTGGATTGATGAGCATGTTCTGAATGGTTGGTTGATTCATAAGAACCACCCATATAGTCATCTTGAGATATTTCAGAAGGTTTCTCAGGTTTCCTTTTTCACCGTTTCTAGTGGGTGGGATGGTGTGGGGTGATCCATCAATACTGGTGCTCTTGTAGTAGGAAATTTGTTTTTGGGGATATAAAGGAGCATTTGATGTAGATATCCCATTGGATGCATTCATAGATGGGCACGAGAGGTCAAGAATTTAAATTAAAAATATGCAACCTCTAGCATGGCAACCTGAAGGCCGCGAGAGACACTGATTAAAGATTGTTTTGTGTTGGCCTTATATAGTCGTGATTTCTTTCTATTATCTTAATGCAAATATATAGTCCGGTCTCATTAAAATGAGGATTGTGGTTGTATTTCTCTTTGGTTGTTTCTCTCTTAATGCTCCAGAAGTTGCCAAAAGTTGCGATAGTTGTTTAGTTTGCCTGTTACAACTTAAAAGTGGTTTTTAGCAATGGGAGTGATGTTTTTAAAGGTTCATACTAATATGAAGATCTTGTAATTCTATATTCAGCATAAGAGAAGATGGCCTCTACTTTGGGCGGTATGACAACAATTGCCACATCTACCTCATTGGGTAACAATGGAAAGGGGAAGAAGTTGGATGCAATGTTTGATAATTATGGCAGACAATTGTCTTCTCTTTCAGTTTTTTCACCCATTTCATTTAATCGCTCAAGCAGAAGAGGGACTCTGAGATTACGCGACAGAGAGAAGGTAGTTAATACAAGAGCTATGGAAAAGGAGTTGTACTTCAAAAAAGGATGGCTCAGTGACAAAAAAATTGCAGGTTAGAGAAAAAATTATGTTTAAAGGAAGGTCACCTGCACGTGAAACTTCACTGCGGTGGATATTTCCTTGTCTACTTATATTCGATTTTAATGTGTTATTTTAATTTTTCATGGAGGGTTGTTTTGGCATATGGTTTGGTATTCAATTGCACACTTACTGAAAGCATTGTCAATTTGTCTTGCAGGCGGTGTGAACAAACTTGCTGATCTTGTTGGAGTCACCCTTGGGGCGAAGGGAAAAATGTTGTCTTGGAGAGCAAGCATGGTTCTCCGAAAATAGTTAATGATGGTGTGGCAGTAGCTAAGGAGGTAATTTGTAGATGTGTGCTCTGGTTTTCTTTTTAACGTTGTATTAGTTCCCCCTCTTAAATGTCTTAGATTTGGTAGGCATAATTTGAAAACTCAAAGGTGAAAGGAAACATATTTGTTACCCGGTGGTCTACTTGGCCTATGGACTAGCCACATTAGAGTAATGCATAAAGCTTTTCACAACAATAAAAGGAAAGGGTTATGGCTGAGTCAAATTTTATTGTTATTGACATTGTAATGAAATGTATCTCAATGCTATGGTTTTGGCCTTTTTATTGGTTGAATTAGAGGACCCAGTTGAAAATATTGGGGCCAAGTTGGTAAGGCAAGCTGCGGAAAAGACAAATGATTTAGCTGGGGATGGAACCACAACATCTGTTGTTCTTGCACATGTTGGAATATTGAAAAATTCGAGAACAATGAATGGAGAATAAATCTCCCTTCCTCTAACACAGAGAAAATAAAAATTTCTTTGACAGGAGACAGAGTTTCAATACTTTGAAAACAAACTTCTATTCCCTTCAATAACTCAAAAAAAAACTATTACACTACTTCCTCACTGAGAGGGATTACAAAATTATGACTGCTACAAAACGCGGTGCATAAAACCAACTCACTGTCTGTTCAAAACAAACATACTCTGTCTCTAAAACACTCTGCTGTGTTTTTCCCTTTCGCACTGCTGTGCATACACACTTAAAAAGTTACACTCAGTCTTTCACTTTTTACACACTGCTGTGTAATAAAAAATTTACGTACTGTCTATAAAAAAAAACTACCAAGCTTTTTTGTCCTTTTTATTTTTATATGCCGTAACATATAAAACATATTATAATAAACCCTCTTTTAAAAAAAATAAAATTAAAACTAAATTCTATGGCCCACCTTTCATTTCGCATATGATATATATATATAACATATGTATATATTAAACTATCAAAACATTAAAGAACCCTTTCTGTCGGACTTCAAAATTCTAAATAGATTGAATTTCAAACCAAATTCGCGTTCCAAAATGGGATGCTGACGTCTGCCTAATTTTAACTCGAATTCTCAATCCAATGTGCCCTATAAAAAATTCGGGTCCGGTTTTCAGGTTTTCTGATTCCCTTCAATTTCATGCGATCCAATATTAATGCTCCACGTGTCCTCCTTTTGAATTTACAAAACTGTCGGGTAAATTTCTGTTTGTTTAATTTCTGGTTGGTGAATTGCGTTAATGCTGGTTGTTGTGTTTAAATACAATCTTGTACAGAAATATGGCTGCGGCCGTCTACAAAAAAAACTTGCAGGAATTTTAAATGCTGAATTAAATTTCTAGATGGCATGTAAGCAACCTCCAAAAAAAAATGTTGCTGCTACATCCGTCCTTCTGCTGCAGCAGTTGAAGTTAAAATTCAACAGCACATGGTTTAATAAGTGAGGGTGTAAAGGTAACTTTTTGTCGATAGTACTGGATTAAGATCATCTATTCATTTTTGTAGGGTCTTATGGTGTTTGGTTTTTTAGTTTTGGGTTGGGATTATTGAGTCTAAGATAGTTTTTGAGTGAAAAAATTGCTATCAGGTATTAAAAAATTTTGGTTCTTTTGTCAAAATTTATGAGCTTGTTAGGAAATACAAAGCTGACAATGGTTGTATCTTAAATTTGTGGAAAATAATTTGAAATGAAACCTTTTTGTTTAGGTTGTTGCAGCAGGTGCAAACCCCATTCAAATTACTAGGGGCATTGACAAGACAATAAAGGCCCTTGTTTCGGAACTCAAAATTTTGTTAAAGGAGGTAAACGCTTGCCTTTTGAGTAGGCTGGTTTTCCTTTTTGCTGATGGTTTGGTGTATCTAATTGAATTAGTTGCCTAAGGTATTTTTGGTTGCAAACTCCTTTTCATTTTTCATACGGTATTGGCCTTGTGGAATACATTTGATTGTGTGGTCTTGTTAGATCTACAACATTTGTAGTTGTTTAGTCTTATGGCCGAGGTGCACTTTTATTATGGAAATAGTTGATGCAATATTGTCATTTAATCCCTACTGCAGGGTAGCATGTTGAGAAGTTTCTTGTGAAACATTTGGTATTCAAAATGACACTTGATCCTATACAGCATCATGCACTTGACTTCAAAATTCATATTCAAAGTGTGCCATACAATTCTTGCAAAATTTCAAATATTTATGTTGTTTTAAACCATTATCTTTTTCATGTATTGGATGCTGAAAATGTGAAAAAGACTTTGGTATGAAACCAACTGGTGAATAATTTCCGGCACAACAACCACTTCCAAGACATGATTTAGAAGTAGAACAAATGTGCTTATGAAGCATAGAAAGATATCCTTGATGCATTGTCAATGTTTGGCTAGGGTTATTTTTGGAGAAAATAACTCCTTATTCCTAGAATAGTGATCTTTAATACAAGTAAATGTCAGAGAAGAGAGATCATCGTGTGACGCAACAAAGCTGAAATTGGACCCCCAAGGAGAGCTGGTGTGTCTACAATCACTCTGTCAGCATTTTCCCTTGGTTTACCCCGTTCTTTTCCTCCAGCCTGAGTCTTAATTGACTTCTTCTTTCTTCGGGTTTATTTATCAAATTCGTATAATTTGATAAATAAATACTATCCACAATGGTTGGACTTTAATTTATATTCCCAACTTTATATTATCTCCAAGCCTTATAACCAATGTTTAACTTTCAACACTTTGTATTTATACTCCACGTTTCTTTTTAAATAAATAACTTGTAATGAACTTTCGACTCTATATTTCACCACCCAACCTTACAACAATCACGCTCCAGACTTATGCTAATTATCCGCCAATCGTTTAATTAAAAAATTTCATTATACTCTGGCCCCACCTATATATATCAATAACCAATCAAACACTCGTATCGTACTTGGCTATCCTCCGCACACCTTAGTTAACCTCCGGGCAAGTTCAACGTGCGACCACCGTCTGATGGCCCTTCTCCAAATCAATGACTCTTGGCAATTTCGCTCGGCTTCCAACGTCGGGCTTCAACATGCAATGGCACGGGTTAAATGGTGGTTTTTTGGGGGTCACTTCGCCACGTGTCACATTCCCTATGGAATCGCTCGCGAATAGGAAATACCGCCTACTCCGCAAAAGTGGTGCAATATGGGCAACCCGCTTTTGTGATTCCGCTCATGGTTTTGGTAGAGGGCTTGACCATGGGTGCAAGTCTGGTTCCGCTATCCTTTTTTTTGTTAACTCATGTCCAATCCTTGGGTCAGGTTCCGAAAGCACAACAATTTTGTCTCTTTATTAAGCGGGATTTTTATATTTGAACAGTTTTCACGACCCCGGTTCTCTACACAGACCTCGCCTTCGGGTGGGGTGAGTTCACAAGGTTATCCAACAATTTACGGGAATTCAAAGACAGAAGAATGGAATTATCAGTACCCAATCGCCTCACAATTAAACAATTCTTCACAATTAGCAGTTCGAGATAATTCAATGGCAACTAAGCTTGGAAATCATTTAACTGGAAACAATTGTTCACACACAGAGGTTTATTGTAGAAATCCCCTCTCTACTCTCCTCTTCCCTCTCTATTTTTATTCATCCGAGGAGTTACAATTTATATACATAACATATGGCTCTTCGGTTCCTCTGAGAGGACCGTTCTAGAAATCAAAAGGTCTAATTATAATAATTCAACTAACTGAAACTGTTCGACTCCTACAACTCTAACTAGTCTAAGTAATACAGTCAGCTGAGGTATTAACACCTAGTTGTTACAACTCAAATTTTTTCGAACCCTCCTAGCCACAACATGTGGACAAAACCTCCTACATTGCTGGCTAGTGCCTAATGCCCCTGCATCATCGTGTGACATAAACCTATTAACAAAAGTGAATTCCTTGAATTTCACCAAATATTTTCTTTGAATTCCTTGCTTTTAAAATCCAATGATATCCCTTATTGTGTTAATGTTACAGAAATTCCTTGTCCTAGCGCCTCACACTCTACTATGAATGTTTTACCAAAAGTAGGTGCAACCGATGTTGGTGTAGAAGACATGGCATCCATTGAAAGAGAGAATGCCAAAGTAGCCTCATCATTCCATATAAATGATATTTTCTTCAAGAGATATGTGAGTGGACTTGAAATGCATGCATAACTCTTAACAAATGATCAATAATATCATGTAAGTCTAAAAAATCTTCTAAGAACCTTGATTTTCTTAGGAATAGGTAATTTTGTAATAGCTTGCATCTTTTGAGGCTCCAACTTCACTCCTTCCTTTAAAACAATATGAACCAAATACTCGAATTCTTATTTCCAAAAAGCACATTTGGATATTTTTACATAAAAATGATTGTTCTCAATAATTATTTATATAACTTTTCCACATGTTTAGTGTGGTATTCCCATGATTTATTATAAATATATGTATTATCAAAGAAAACCAACACAAATTTTATAAGATGGGATCAAACAAAATTGTTCTTAAGTTGAGCTCGCCGGACTTCAAACAACGATAAACCATAATTCAAACCAAATTCGCGTTCCAAAATAGCCTGCTGACGTCGGCCAATTTTGTGACGCGAAAACCAAATGAATTCCGCCCTAATATTTTTCAGGTCCGAAGTTGGGCTGGCGTACGGAGGGAGAGTTGTGACGCGAATTTCTTATCAAATTCGCCCTAATATTTTTCGAGTCCGGATTTCCACTGCGCGAGAAGCCCAAACAAAAATCCGCTCCAATCAATTTCTGCCACGTGTCCTCAATAAAATCTTTCCCTGCTCCCAGCTGTGGGTGCATTCGATGGTGTTTAAGACGATGGGACATGGATATGGCGATTTCATATCAATCGCATTAACATTTAACGCTGTTCAATTAAGTTTTCACATCAAATCCGCATTAATTAATTTTTAACACTGTTCAAGATCGGCCTCCACTCCTCTTAGCGATTCCGCACGCTCCAATATGATCCGGCCTTCGGCTCTCATTTTTAATGATCAAAGATTAATTATGATGGGCATCCTTTGATTGCATTGCAGTCGGGTCGAGAAAATGGCTTTTAGCTATGGTTTTTCAGACGAGTTGGTTGCTCGATTACACTGCCTGCTAATTGTGACGATAAGGAGAAGTGGCCAGCTGAACTGCTGCCTAGACTGTAGGTTTTAACCCTGAACAAAAATTATCTACACACGAATCTTATAATAGAAAATAAACAATAGCGAGAGCATAAAACATAAAACAGATAAACACAGAGATTTTCCCCTGGATCCCAAATTGGGACTACCAGCTTGATTTTTCATTATAATCCTTTTAGTGTTACAACACATATATATACATGCTGAAGCATACATAAACCCCAATCCATTAACCCTGGATTAGAACATAACCGCATCTCCCTTGACAGGATCTACAAAATACCAGGGGCCGAAAACCATCGTACCCCAAAACCATGTGCAAACTCATGCACAAAACATGGGTGGGTCCGCATATGAGTGGGACCGCATACCAAAAAAAAAATTGTCGAGGCACTGCCCCAAACCCCGACAGGGGGGGCTGCCGCCCCCCCTGTGACCCCCCTGCTGCGCCCGGCGCAACGTATAGCACGTGCGCCTAGTCGTGGAAAGAATATAACACATACCCAACATTCTCCCACTTGTTGTTTTCTTTCCACGGGGGGCCACAGGAGAGCTTAGTCATTTGGCCAATTCTTCAACACCCATTTTTTCTCTACACCAAGAGAACTTCTGAGTGCTCACAGAATTCGTCAATGCATCTGCAACATTCTTCAAAGTGTCCACCTTTACCAGCAACACCCTTTTAGCCTCAATCATATCTCTAACAAAGTGATATTGAACATCAATGTGCTTTGTCTTTGAATGATAAGCAGGGTTCTTAGCCAAGAAAATTGCACTTTGGCTATCACAGTCTATCCTTATAGCTTGTTGTACCAACCCCATACTTGAACACAATCTCTGCAACCAAACTGCTTCCTTGCTTGCATGATTGGCTGCTATGTATTCTGCCTCTGTAGTTGAAAGCGCCACTACAGACTGTCTTTTACTCATCCAACTGACTGCACCTCCAAATAGGCTAAACACATACCCACTTGTAGATCTTCTTTGGTCCAGATCTCCAGCCCAGTCTGCATCAACAAAACCATGAATGTACAACATTCTTTCCAATCCTGGTCTTCCCTGGTAGCACAAGCCATAATCACTAGTGCCACGTAAATATCTAAAAACCCGCTTCACTACTGTCCAATGCTCCTTCCCTGGGTTTGACATAAACCTGCTCAATACTCCCACTGCATGTGCAATGTATGGTCTAGTACAGACCATTGCATACATCAAGCTACCCACTGCACTTGCATATGGAACACAGGACATATACTCCTCTTCTTCTTGTGTCTTGGGACACTGTTCAGCAGACAGCTTTACACCTACAGGAATAGGAACCTTCACCGGTTTACTATCTTGCATATTGAACCTCTGCAATATAGTCTCGACATACTTCCTCTGGTTTAACCAGAGCTTCCTCTTTGCCCGATCTCTCTTAATTTCCATGCCCAAAATATAGTTTGCGGCACCAAGATCCTTCATGTCGAATTTGGAGAACAGTTGGGTCTTCAAATCTTGGATAATTTCTTTGTCATTTCCAATCAACAACATATCATCCACATACAAGACCAAATAAATAACACGGTCACTAATTAATTTAAAATAAACACAATGATCCTCCTTGCTTCTGGTGAAGCCAAGTCCCCGTATATAGGTATTAAATTTCTGATACCACATCCTTGGTGACTGTTTTAACCCATACAGAGACTTCTTCAACCTGCATACTAGTTCTTTCTTACCCTTCACCCTAAAGCCTTCAGGTTGCTTCATGTAGATCTCCTCTTCTAGATCCCCGTGAAGAAATGTTGTCTTCACATCCATCTGTTCTATCTCAAAATCAAATGCAGCAGCAACAGATAAAAGTAATCTAATAGAAGTAACCTTGGCAACAGGAGAAAAATATCACCAAAATCAATTCCCGGCACCTGGGAATAACCTTTCGCTACCAACCGAGCTTTGTATTTCTCCACCTTGCCTTCTACATTCATCTTCTTCTTAAACACCCATTTTCTCCCAATGGGCTTCCTTCTAGCCGGCAACTCCACCAGATCCCATGCATCGTTTTTGTGCAAGGATGCCATTTCATCAACCATGGCCTCCTTCTAGAGTTTTCCATCCTCTGAATCTACTGCCTCCCTGACAGTTCTGGGTTCATCATCGGTTATAGTTAAGGAAAAACCTGAACAGAAAGCAGATGGACTATACCTTTCTGGTTGCCTTCTTTCCCGAACTGATCTTCTCAAAGCTGGAGTTTGTGGCTCTTCATCTTCTGAGTCTTCTTCTGTTGTAGAGTCGGATTCATCCTCCTTTAGCTCAAACTCTATCTTCTCAGGTTCCTTTGGTAGGACTTCATGTTTAACAACATATTTCACTTCTCTAAACACCACATCTCGGCTGTACACAACCTTCCTTGTTTCTGGGTTCCAAAGCTTGTAACCCTTTAAACCATCCTTATACCCAATAAAGATGCACCTTTCAAATTTATTATCCAACTTAGTCCTTTTCTCCTTTGGAACATGTACAGATGCATCACATCCAAATACCCTTAGATGTGAAAGAGAGGGTTTCTTACCAGTCCATACCTCATGTGGGGTCTTGTCCTCCAACGCTGATGAAGGTGATCTGTTAACTAAGTAACATGCAGTCTCCACTGCCTCTGCCCAGAATTCTTGTCCTAACCCGGTACCACTGAGCATGCTTCTTGCCTTTTCCATCGGTGTTCTATTCATTCTTT
>CM076571.1:985541849-985787672 GCA_034641835.2 Pinus albicaulis
TGCGGGAGTTTATGCCCTTAAGGAGGTATTTTATTGTCTATAGAATACATAAAAATATGAGCTTGTATTCAAATGTATGAAATGAATATCATTGATAATTTATTGAGACCCTCTATAGTTAGGCTTGAACATTATTTATGGATCCTTGCTATAACTAGGCTACAATATTAAGAATCATCATATCTCCATTCTTTATTGTAATTATCATGCTATTTTTCAAAAGCTAATTTAATTCAAGCTAGATGTGTTCTTTAAAGTATTTAGTGAAGGGAAATAAACAATCAAGATATAAGAAAATAATTTTAAACAATTCACTGATACTCATTTAAAAGGGGAAATGTTGAAAATCCATATCAAAATTAAGAAAAAACAATACCAAGATTCATAAAAGAAAAGAAAAGAAGAAATGATAGACAAACAACTTACTATGATTGACCCCATTTCGTTTAGAAGGTATAAAACAAACATTGTTCAATGTATCATATTTATAAGTTTCTTTCATAATAGGTATCTAGGTAGGCATCAACATAGAAGAGTTAGGCAATAATGTGCATTACAAAGTCACCTATGAGAATCCATAAGGAATTTCAATTGAACCAATGAACTCCATTAACATTTTAATAACTAGTTGAAATAATAATCACGACGATTTTAATCTCTTCTACCTAATCAAAATCATAATAACAAATAGTAGACATCAAAATTTGTAGAAATAAATTAATATGATAGATTAATAAAAATTAGAAATTAATCAAGATTCAATATTTTTTATTCAATAACAATGATATTGAGCTGATACTAGTGAGATTAGGGTTAGGTTTAGATCACTTACATCTTTGCCCACTACCTTTTACATTCACATTGTAATGAGCCTTGACAAATAAACCCTTCATGTTGTTAAATTATAGTCAAACTTAATATCATGCATGCAATTGCATCTTTCAATGGGTGAGTCATTGAATAAGCTAGGAATTATATAGGAATAAATTGTTCATCCATTAGCCACAATTACAAGAAATGTAGGAAATATTAAGTTTTAAAAAATGAAAAATAAAAAATAAAAACTTCAAACACAAATTACGGGAAAATGAAACTGTGATCTTGATTTGTAAGAATAAAATAGGGCAAAATGGTTCCCAAGAACCTTCATTCCTAGAAACCTAGGGGTGAATAGAGGATGTAACTTGAATTTCATTAAGTGAAAACAAATTTTATGTAATCTCCCTCATTAATATAGGTGGGATAACTATTATCTAGGTATTTCCTTTTAAATAAATGGTGGTGTTATCACTCATAAAATGTGAAACTTTACTTGACATGGTCATACGGTTCATTTTTCAAGTTGGTATAGGAAAATTTAATTTTTTTCATCTTTAACCTATCCTAAGGTTCAAACCCACCTCCATATAGGTCACATCATTTTCCATCAATCATCATTTGCTGTCATATTTCATTCCCAAACGCTTAAATTTGAAAAAAGGACACTTAGCCAGCTTTTCCTTTTTTGTAGCGTTTTACACTGTAAAACAACAGTTTTCGCTACGAAATCGCCTAATAGTTTCGTAGCGAAACTGTCAGAAAATGAACTAGCCACACTATGAAAAATAGTTTTTTTGTCTGTCTTGTCAATTCTGGTGCAAGGTGTCATTTCATGATTATAGGAGATAGGGTGGATGTCATTCAAGTCAGTTAGGGTTATTTCAAAGATACAAGGTCATGACTGAGGTCATCATTACTGTTTTTAGCATGCATGAGTCATGATTAGGGTATGAGTTGTCATCTAAACCATACAAAATTACCCAATAGAGTCTTTTTGTCATTCTCTGCTTTATCCTTGCATGTTATTGAGTTTCTGGAGAGTTGCTTCATTGAGCTAAGTTGGTTGCTGAAATTTTCAAAAGTTGCAGGTGTCACTAATCAAGCGAGGTTGAGAAGATATAAATTCACCATGGCTGCAAGAAAGAAGACTAAAAAAGGTGTTCATTGCCTCAAGTATGAGCCCATGGACATGAATTTGTTAAATGAAGACCCAACTGCCTTGGAAGTGTTTAGAAAAACAGGGTGTTTGTAATTCTTCCAAATATTGCAAGGGTGCCATTTGCAGGTTTCAAAGGAGTTTGAAAAAAGTTTTACTAGATCAGCTACAAAGGTGGGAATGTTAAATCTCATAGTAACACTAGACAGTATCTTATCAGCAACATGAATCCCTAGAGGAGGGGAACAATGGTTTAAAGGCATCAAGTTCACCATGCAGGACTGCAAAGAATTCATCAAGCCAGAGCATGGTGAAATTGAACTCACAAATGCTATCCCAAGGAGCTACATTAAAGACAACTACTCAAAGTTTATGATGATCATTCATAATTACTTCACATGTGAAGGGAGGTTTGACATGGTCTACTCATACCACCTTAGGCTTTTGCTACATTTTGTGGGTAAGAGGTCTCTTGATTTTCCCTTTTTCTTATACAGAATTTTAGGTAAAATGCCAAATAAGGTTCAAGTTAAAAAAAAAGTTAATGAAACCTCTCTATTTCATCATGGTTTGATTAAGTTGTTAGTGTTAGAGGAGTTGAATAGATTAGGCAGAGATTGGACATCCTTTCTGTTCATCAGTGGTTTTGAAATAGATGTTGTCACTCCTAAAAGAGTTCCCAAACCTAGAGATGTTTCATTACCTACAGTGGCAGAGAAATTTGAACCAGTGAGCATAGGGACAGAGCCTTTGCAGAAGATTGACACGCCCAAAGCTACACCTGTAAAACATAAGCCAACAATTAGCAAACATGGCAGCAAGAGAGTTACAAGGAGCCAAACAAAGGTTAAGGGTAACTTAGAGGACATCTTGCATACCATTGATATTGAAGAAACTCCCATTGTCCAAGATGAAGACATAGATGAGGGAGGAAGGAAGCTTAAGAAAGGAAAAACAGCTAAGAAGTTGGAATTTGTAGGTGATGATGCTGGTTTCATGTTTCAAGCTAGAAAACCAATGACAAGACATGCAAGAAAGGTCTTAGAAAGAAAAAAAGAGGCTTAGAAGGTTAGTGAAACTACTCAGCCACCACCAAGCATCATAGACCTCTCCTCACCTGCAAAAGAAGAATTAGTCATCAAACAAAAGAAGGGCAAAGAGAAAATCACTGAAAATTCAGAAGTTGAAGTCCTTAAGGAGCAGTTGAAAGATGCAAGTGAAGAGATATCAGTCGTGAGGAAAGAGACAAAGAAGCATGGAGCTGAAAGAGTGCATTTTGAACAAATGAAGAAGATTTGGGAGGATAAAGTCACAAGTGTCTCAAAGACCTTGGACAACACAGAAAAATTGATAAAGTGGACTCGGCCACTAAGAAGAGAGGTAAAGCACATTAAAAAGTTAAACATGCACTTGCAGTCCAATAATATGACATTGAAATACCAAGTCAAATACCTTCAAGAACAATTGGAACTTATTCATGAAGATATGGAAAAGAAAGGTTTAAAGATGACTATGGTTGAGGAGCCCATAGCTCAACTGATAAAAAATGAGGAGGAAACACCACAAGAGCCATAAGATGAGATTGAATATGCTTTAGAGGGTTCATTACATGCATAAAACTTAGATTTTTCACTTGGAGGTCATTTTGTGAAGAAAAATTTGAAATAGGAAAATTCTGTGTTTTTACACAGTTTCGTAGTGTTTCCTAGGCTTAAAGCCAGGAAAACACTACAAAAAAACCTGTAGTAGCCTTTTTTCTTCTAAAGTCACTTTTTTCAGTTTTCAAGGAGGGATATTCATGGTGAGGATGTGTCATGACTTGATTGACATCATGAAACAACAAGGAGTGAAGTTATTGGGTGCAAGAGTCATTTTTTCAATGCTACCAAAACTCGCTACAAAACTGTCCTGTTTTCGTAGCGAGAAATTGTTAAAGGTTTTGGAGCATCTTAATGGTATTTTTGGATAGCTGGATTCCTCCAACATGTCAAGGAAGATTATCATAAAATACTTATGACTCGAAGGGAGTGCTATTAAGACATGTCATCAGCCAAAGCATATTTGAAGATAAGGGTCATGCATTCCTAAAAATTAGGGTTACGCTCCAACAAGTCTAGGAGGGTTTTAAATATGTAAAGTGATAATGAACTCTATCATATGTATTTTGAGCATGTGATGCTTATTTTTTAACTTCCATGTAATTGTTTCACGAGATAAGTTAGAGTATGTAATAAATAGGAGATAGAGTCCTATTAGGAGATGTTTTCTTTAAGGTGTAGCTGTCAGCTTTCTATTAGAAGTCATGTATTTCAGTTATGTGATGTGTCATAGGATAATTCGATGGTCTAGCCACCAGGCATATCATCCTTATTGTAAAGAATGTCTATTTAAAGAAAAAGTATTGAAGTAGTCAGGGGTTGGAGATTTCCTGCACTAAACTGCTGCTTTTATGTATTTGACTCATATCAGTAATACAGAGTGACTTTCTTCTTGACAGACCTAATATTCTCATGAGGTTTTAAATGTCTTATTGATCTATATCTTTATTTTTACCACTTGAAGTAGATTTCATCTCTATTACGCAGATTCATAATTTTATGCTATGACTTCCTTTAGTGATGAAATGATTGTGTTATCCTATGTTTTATGTGTGAATTTCCTCTATTAAAGACCTCTATCTGCCTCAGCTTCCATGTCAAGAAACCTTGCCACTGAAACTACTAATTTTTTACTCCATAAGCCCAATGGTAGCAAGCCTGCATTCTTTTCGACCTGCAAACATAAAAAATAAGCTACATTTCCCATAGAGTTAGCCATCTAGTATATCATTATTCAATATCATAAAGCCCCCTTGAGAGAGCCCTCTCAAACTGAAGAGGCTAAGCTTCAATTAGAAGTGGTTTGAAATAGTTACACTGAGTTGTTTGATAAGAAGCCAATCAAGTACAGTTTTGTGACGATAGGTGGGATAACAATAGAAAATATGTTCCGTACATATATTTTACATAGTGAAAATTTCAAACCCCCTATTTTCGACCATTGAGGAATTTTACAATAGAAATGTTCCTTTATCTTCCATAACATTGTTGAAACAACACCAAATATGAAAGTTCATCATGTGTTTGGATAGTTTTGATGGTAAAAAAAATTCTTCCACCAACAATAAAGGAAAATTGCTTGATGGAAAGTTCCAGTTATACCCACTCTCATTTGGTAGGGTAATTTCCACCGACATGTGCGCTCATTAGCCACTAAATATATTTCCCATCGAAAGGATACTTTATCATTGAAGTGATTCTAAATCCTAAATACATTCATGTTCTATATAAAATCTTTCGGTGAAAATCACATTCAAGCAAATTTTGAAACCCTGCTCGGTAGGGCCTTGGCACTTAAAGTTCATCATTTAGAAAAGGCACGTTTGTAGGTATCTAAGATGAAATCTAATCTAAATTTTGTAAAGAGATGTAGAGACTCTGCCTGTCTTTGTATTTTTTTATTCAGTCAAACTAGTCGTTATTCCACAACAGCTAGTTGGAGTTTCCTATCTATTTAAAATGTGTGCTAGATTAGATTTATCATCTTGTCCTGATGACGAACCACACTGATTGGTTCGAAATGTGTCGACAAAATCTGCTTGAATGTGATTTTCACTGAAATATTTTATACACAATTTATGGATCACAGAAGCCAAATTCCTAACATTCATGTTCTATTATGTAAATTCAATCCTATATATTATCATAATATGACAATGATAAAACGTTGATTGTAAGTATAGAGTAACTATTGAAAGCAAGAAAATTTTCATCACCCTCAACATAACATAAACTAACATATTCAATTATCATGCATTGGAAATAATTCACAAGAAAAATTATATTAAATATATGCTTACAATCAAATCCATAATCTATTCATAATAGTTCTATACAAAAATAACTAATAGAAATGAAAATTTTTAAATAATTTGTAGAAAAAACACAAGAAACAACAATGCACAATTTTCTGAATAGACTATGAATTATCTTTTCTCTCTATTCATCCTTCAAAATATATTCCATATTCTGTGATATAAGAAAAATCTTCCAGCCTTTAAATATTCAATGTTTCATTTCATCTCACAAAAATATATGAGAAAGTCTTGGATTTTCCCACCCACATATCGTGAAACCAAAGTCTCCTTTTATAATGAATTCTCCTCCTTCATTTATTCCATTTCTTCTTTTGCTGCCACCATTTCTATTTTCCAACCAGCATTTTGATTTTACAAAATTAATCTGAAAACCATAAAACATGTTTTTCAACAATGGTGTTGATATAGGTTTTATTATTTTCCAATCCAAGATCCCCCATTACATAAGAAATTTTAATTTATTATACATGTGACATTGTCTCATTCCAAATCTCTTACATGTTTTCTTGATATGTTAGTCTATCAAATTTTAATTTATTATACATGGGAAATTGTCTCATTCCAAATCTCTTACATGTTTTCTTGATTTGTTTGTCTATCTCCTACGTAAAGTAAATTTCAATAACAACTTATAATGAGATTTATTATTATTATAAAACATGTTAATGAAAAAAATAGTATGAGGAGTTTTGATAAAAACATTCATTAACTCATTTATTTCTCAGGTTTTTCGAAATTTGTTTTCATTTTTCTAAAATAACTGGAAAATGATTAAAATAGAAACTAAGCCTGAGAATTTTTTTTTTTAATTAATAAAATCATAATATACACAATAGGTCTTTATTATCATATTTTATCCATATTTTTTATTTCTATACTTATCCCTTTTATTCTTATAACCCAAATATTTTCATAACTAAAAATTTAAATAAAATAAATATGTTTCTTTGATTAAGTTCTTTCAAATAAATCATATAGAAAGTTTTTTGGGTCTATTTTTGAACCAACTGGTGTGGTTTATCATCGAGACCTAGATGATGATGAGCCACATCATCATCTAAGTCTTGATGATGAACCAAACTAATTGGTTTGAAACATCGACCAAAAAAACTTTCAATGTGATCTATCTGGAAGAAATTTATCAAAGCAATATGAATCACATAAGCCTAAACTCAGTGAATAAATAAATCTAATGAAATAAAAATTTCAGCACGAAATCAATTTATAAATATAATCACACAAGACAAATTTAAATAATAAATCTAAACTACCCACAAGGTATATAATAGTTGGTGAATTGGTGCACTATTACGACATTCCTTGCATAATGGTCACCGATTTGAAACCCTGTGGGTGTCACACAAGTGTAACCCTCAACTAGAGGTTATAATGGTAGCAATTAAAATTGACCCCATGTCAAACGAGTATGAAACTGGGCTAATTTTTGATTCCTCTAGTCATAATAATAATAATAATAATAATCTATTAATTTAAACTTTCCCCCTCTTTCTTTCCGTAAAATTTTGTCCTTTTTATTTTTTTTTAACAAAGTCATGGATGTTTCTTTAACCAATTTTTTTAGGACATTTTTACTATCCATCAAGCAAAAATAAAATTTCCAAATGTTCCTCACATTCCAAAATGTCCAATGATACATTTCTTGCTTGATTTCGCTATGTAAAACTCAAGATATAACCACAAAAGTAAGCACTCAATAGTTGTTGATTTCACTTTAAATCGATTATGGACAATTGATCTACAATTTTATTTCTCTATCCCGTAGGCATTGTGGGAGGGCAATGTGATGGGTTTACATTGTGTTTTCCATTGATGTTTATTTATTTTTGATGATCTAGATTGGATCATTATATTTTTTTCGTCCATCTCAATGCTTTCAGATTGGGAAAAATGGTGGAATCAACTCCTAGGACCATTTTTACCAGTGGGACCCAATTTGGAAAATTGGGGTCTAAAACTTTTTAAGAGTGTTTTAATGCATCAAATGATGTTTTTTGGGAGCAAAAATTTTCTGCTTTAGTGACTCACATTTTTTTCTTATTATACACACACAGACCTTTCCAACGACACAAGAATCATGTAAATCGAAATCCCTATGTGAAAGTTATGCCTCTTAGAAGTCGACCTTCCTATTTTCACCACCATAATTCTAGAGGATGCTACGTCAGCCCCAATTATTTATGGTAAAGGGGTTATCCACATGATTATGATGAAGAATAATATAGAAGATTCTATATTGTAACTCTTGTTAAGATTTGAGGTAGTCAAACCTAACCACTAGTAGGCTATCACATTGTGTTATAATCGGGCCACTAGGAGGGAAAGGGGTTCCATTATTTTGAGTGAATTTGTTCCATAACCAAGAAAAAATATCCAAGGATAGGAGATAGATAAAATAGAGAATATTTGTGCATTGTAGTAGCCCACAGGTCACATACCATACATCTATGTAATCACAAACATTTTCTATTTAGAGAAAGAGAGTAGAGTGGCCTCATCTTCGAGTTTGATTTTTCTCTTGAAAGGGTTTTCGAGGTCATATATTGTATCAAATTTGTGTGTGATATTCTATTTCTTTGTTCTCTATTTTCTTCACAAATTATATTTGCATGCATACACTATTAACAATAATTTACATATCCAGAAATATAAAAGGAAGTAAAATTGTAATATTCTAGCTTTTTAGATTTTAAATATAATTTTACCAAATATGTTGTGACGAATTGTCTAGTGGAATATCCATGGAATTTTACGGATCATATTGGTATCAAAGTAGTTTTTTTGGGTATATTGTGAAGATTTGTATGGGATTTAGATCGGCTGGGCTAAACGTCAAAAATCGTAATCATGGTCGATGAAGTTGTGAATAACCCTTATGATCCTGCAGAGGAAAGATTTTTTCAGCTAGAGCAACAAGTCGTAGATATAAATCATATTTTAAACCTCCTCATGGAAGCCCTAAGAAATAAGATTGGTATGTTCAAAGAAGATTCTAATGCAAAGGAAAAATCAGGGGGGGTCAGGATATTGGGAAGAAACAAAGAACCAATCAAATAAAGACCCCAAAAAATATCAACCCAGATTGAGTGCCATGAATCCTTCACAATCCTTATACAAAATGTAAGAGAAGGTTGAGATCAAGACATACCACGATGAATTTCATTCCCTAAATCTAAATCACTGATTGTAGCAACTAGAAATGTATTTAAGTGTCCAACACATTTAGGAAGAACACAAGATTTCATTTTAGCACCTGAAATTAAAGGGCCATGCACTGAATTGGTGGGAAAGCCACACAGAGAACCTGAGGTTGGAGGGAGAGCCACCAGTGACTAAGTGGGAGGAATTTAAAACCCTCATTAAGTCACATTTTTACACCATTGGATATGTAGAGGACTAGTGTATCTGGTGGCACTATTTCAGGAAAAAGTTGGGGCAAAGCATGCTAGGGTACACCACAATATTAAGAAAGATGGCCATAATGCCGAGTATCTCCCCAAATAACCCAGATGTACTCCTCAAGTATTTGTGATCCGAACACATGATATTTTACTTCTATGATGTTGTTAGAATTTCATTTTAAACAAGTATAAAATAACACATGTGCATGCTGTAAAGAATAGGAAACAAGACAACCATCAACAACATAACAACACAATATGTTGATAACGGAGTTCACCCAGAGTGGGCTATGTCTCGAGTCCCGGTGTTAAAATGGGGTAGGTCGCCTCATATAGTGTTGGAAATGGGGAGATGCACATGGATGATGTTATATGTCATACAAGGATGTGCCCTCAACATGAGTGTCTTGTCTCTCCATAAGACGTTCTACTATAGGAACTATCACTCACAATGGACCTCCTGTCAGCATGACATAATCTCACATGAAGCAAAAACAATATCTTGCAACATGCATCAAGCAAGGATCTAGAAATCGTAATACATCTCATAGAAAAATGAGGCATATGATTAGAATGCATATACCTCAACTCTTGAAGTTGGATGAAGAAGCGGATGCTCAGCTTCTAAATCTGGTTGCACCATCGAATTCGTGGCATCGAGGGGCATAGAATCGACTATCCATAATTGAGAATCAGCCACAGTCACTCCAATATGGAAAATGGATGAGAAATGGGAAGCTATGCTACTGAAACAGACATCGCCATTGAGTTATTGTCATCAAGAGGTGTAAAATCGACACAACGTTTGTCGAAAATGGCCTCCAACAAGTTCTAGGCCTCAAGGAATATTTTTGATGCCCTCAAGATTCCCTAGGGCATGGTTTTCCTGCCTCCATGGCTCATGGTTCCACCTCTAAATAAAAAATATAATGTATGTCACGAACTTCACACTCTCCTCTTCCCCAGGGCCACTATGAAAATGATTGTTTATAATCTTGGAGGGAGGAATTTACCAAGCGACACCTTGGGCATGTTGGTTGTGGTCGGAGTTGTTAAGGCGGAGGTCGGAGGTTCCAACCCCGCCGACCTTCTATGTTTGGCATTGGCGCATTTAAATTTGGTTGAAAATTTTTAAATGGTTTAAAATATGTTTAAATATGGGGTTTCCCAGTGGGGGCCGACCCACGTGGGCTGGGCGAGTTCGAGCCCCGCCAGCCCCGGTCACTATCCCATGGCTTTTAATATGGCAAAGTGGTTAGTGGGTAGGTGGGTCCACCAGGGGTGGCTTGCCTCCCTTCATTTTCTTTTTTTGCGACTTTGTTTAGTGGGTTCGGCGGGGTTCATGGCCTGCCGACCCACAATATATTAATATATTTTTTGTTGTTGTGATATGGGTCCGACGGGGGTGGCGGGGGTCATGGCCCACCACCCCTATTTTTTAATATATATATATATTTTCTAAACCATAATGGTCTTTCTAAATTTTTTCCTAAATAAGGATTATCGGGCAATTTAACGAGGCCACGATTTTGCCCGTTTTTGGGAGCTAAGTTCCCTACCAGTTGACAGTGAATTTGTGGGAAACTTAAACTTGGCCCATTTCCCAACTTTGACCAAGAATTTGACTCACTCTAGCTTCTCAATATGAGCTCATATTGGAGATCCGTTCCCACCGTTGGATTCAAGGCGGTGAGTACTTCAAATTGATCCTGGTTTGAGAGCAATCTAACCACTTTGAATTTTGACCATTTCTAAGCCATCTTTGTCTCCTAAGGGTGTATGGAGCCTCCTGGATCAATGAGTGCAATGAGTATTCTTCCTCGAAACCTGCTTCACCTTCTTCTTTTCCTGCGGTGGAGCAAACCTTTCACGCCTCATCCTCTTTTGTGCTGCCATTCTTTTCCAACACTTAGCAAATACATGGTTATGTAATCAAAAAAAACTACATGTTTTTCGATTCCATGATCTATGTTCATTTTTAGCGACATGCTTGTAATCAAAATGAAAAATAGAATACCGAGACTTATTATACCTTTCTTGTTGGTCTCTATTGCAATCATGGTGATAAGAGCTTGCCTCAGCTCTTTCTTTGCAATGTGCATTGTCATAGGATGATGGTGAAGTGTTCCCATCATTCTCTTTCCCCAATGGTTTCAACCATGCATTGGGAGCTTCTAACACCTTTGAGAATTGTCCTTAAATGTATCCCAAACCTATAAATTGAGGTCTCTGCACAACCTCCAATGGCTAAGTTATGCCTTGGCCATTCACACCAAGTCCTTCTCCTTTGTATCCCATCTTGGTGAGGAGTCTCATGTCAGTTCCTGTAATGGGTATCTCCATGTTTCCAATAGAAATAATAGCATGTGAAGATGAAATTGAAGATAAATCAACATTTTTTACCTCAAATGTCGATTCAGAAATAGTTGATGATGGCTTCTTCAAGCCTTTTTTTCACTTCAACTCCTCCAAGGCCTCTTCCACATCTCGTAGTTGAAGCTTCAGTCTGTACTTATCCTCTTTCTCTTCTTGTATAAGCCTCCTTAATTCAACATCCTTTGCTTGACGTCTCTAGTCGTTGCACTTCAGTTCTTCCAAGGCTGCCCCTGTGGCTTGCAACTGAAGCTGCACTCTCTTCTTATCCTATTTCTCTTCTCGTAGAAGCACTTTTAATTCATCATTATCTACTTGAAGGCCATGTTTGATCTCCTCATACGAATGATGAGAAGATGGTGAGGGCAATGAATATTCACTATAAGATGTGTATGAAGCATTGCTTTCTGCTTCTTCTTTCTCCTGTCTTTCATGAGCTTCATACATCATTTCCACCATTTTTGACATCCTCACCATGGCCTTGTACATGTCTTTGCCATCCTCCATTGCTACACGTTCAATCGTTGTTCAAGCTCACAATTCGCATTCGCAAGAATACCACTTGATTCAGGCACATGATCTATTGAGATTCAACAAGATGATGATCCTAGTGAAAATTAAGCACCTACACTAGGTGGGGCCTGTAGGCTATTTTTAGGTGTATGTCTATTTTTACAATGTTGAGCAAATTCTGTTTATAGCGGGAGTCTATTTATGGATGGTTGAGAAAATTCTATTTATAGATGATATTCTATTTTTAGATACATGTGCGAAGTATATTTATAGATCTCATGTCTAAAAATAGAATGCATGTCGATTATTATTATCTCTTAATAGTAATTGGACAATAAATATTAATCTATTCTTTTGAAGCACTTAATTTCAGTTAACTGAAGTAATTTCGAGTTCTAAGGTTGGTTGGTGGGACATGCAAGTGGACCTAGTTGTAACTAAGTGATTTGAAGTTGTAACAGAGTTGGATGTGTAGTTATGTGAGTTGTAAAGTAGTTTAACTCAGTTAAGTGAGTTAAACTCAGTTGTGATAGTACGCTAACTAGTTGTAAATAAAGATACACTGGTGGAGATCATTGAATTAAATATTAAATTAATTCACATGGAGTGATCTCACATGCGACTGAAGATTTACTACTGTTAACTACATGCATGTCAGATCCAGTGGAGACCCAGTTGAGAGATAGGTGAAGGGACAGTTTGACTATCTATTGTGACATTAGTGGGTGCACTCATGCAACCACACACACATTGGAGATGCCAATGAGGATTGCGCAGTCAAGGCAAGGTAGGATGTCATTCATTCATGGATTTTTATCAGCAGGGATTGCGTAGTGGAGGCAGGCTGTCAGGAGGCAGTAAATTGACACATGTATTTGCCAAATTTTGCATGACAGTGTGAGATGATTGTATATTATACTAAGAGCTCTTGGATTAGAGTTTTGTATGATATTGTTTCATGATCCATCATATATACATAATATGTGATAGTGGCATTTTTAGCTTTATGCTTTCCCGGTAAAAACATTTGTGTTATGTGTGATTGATCTTTCTTCATGTGTTTGCAATTGGCGATTAAAATTCCGCAAAGATTTTAGTAGAAGGATTATGTATTTAATAGTGGCATATAATTGTTAGATCAGGAGAATCCAGGAAATACATAATTGTATTAAAATTTCTACATGGAATCAGAGTAAAGAAGATTGCAATTTTGAAGCAGTAGTTGAGTTTGTTGGTGGAAACAATTTGAATTTGCTGCAAGAATTTCTTGGTACAACAGTTGAGTAAACATCGAAATGGCTTTCAATGGTTTGCAGCTAGAGTATGCACTTGACAGCAACTCCAACTACATTGAATGGGAGGATGGGATGGAGGCGGTTCTTGAAGGAATTCAACGACAGTGATGTTCCTAAGCCCACTTCGACGGATCTTGCATTACTTGATGCATGGCAAAAGAAAGTAGCAAAGAAGAGAAGTATTCTGTTGGAAGGTGTGCGAGACCATATTGTCTCAAGCCTTCATGGGAAAGCCACTCCATTTTCTATGTGGAAGGCTTTGACGGATATTTTCCAAGCAGCAACGACCATAGGAAATTTCCGCTGAAGGATAAACTTAGAAAGATCAAGATGAAGAAGGGCGAACATATTCTTAAGTATCTCACAAAGTTTGTCCAATGTCGGGATGAACTGGGGAGTATGGGAATCAATATTGTTGATGATGATTTGGTGAGCTTGGCTCTCTTGGTACTTCCTAAGAGTTGGCACAGTTATCAAGACTCTGTCAACGAACAGGAAAAATTGCCGAATTGGGAACGACTGTGGTCGGATCTAGTGTAGGAGGAGTTCAGGAGGAACACCAGACATGGCTCTTCATCAAAGCATGATGATGAAGAGGATTGTGCTTTGGATGCCAAGGCAAGGAAAGGTAAGGGGAAGAAATTCCACTCAAAATCTGAGTGTAAATGGCAAGAAGCTGGATTTGTCCAAAGTGAAGTGTTTTCACTGTCATGAACAAGGGAATCTCACCACTAACTACCCACAGAAGAAAAAGAACAAGAAGGTTGTTGGAGTTGCAGCTGGTGAGGTCCTTGCCTCACAATTTGAACTTGATTTCTCTTTGATCGCATGCTTGGTTTCAATCGTAATGGGATCGGTGTGGTATCCTGATAGTGGTGCTTCCTTCCACATGACAGGAGATAAGGAGCTTTTCAGTGACTTCGAGGAGAAATATCTCCAAATGCATATCGAGATGGGCGACGATGGATGATACAGTGCAACTAGCATTGGTACCATTACCTTTGAGAGGGAGTCAGGTAAACCATTTCAATTGAAAGATGTTATGCATGTTCCAGGTCTAAAGAAAAACTTGGTCTCAGTCGTGATGTTGGAGGACAGAGGCTATGATGTTGTTTTTAGCAATGGAAAAGCTTTCCTGCGACATAAAACAACGGTTCAAGCCAAGAGGATAGGGATTCGAGTTAATAATCTCTACAAGCTAGAGGTAGATGGATGCACTGCCATGACGGACAAGGCAGAAAAAATGGTGAGTCGAGATGAGGGCGAATTATGGCACAGACGATTGGGCCATATTCATCATGGAGCTTTGAAATTCATGCAGCAAATATCTACTGGACTTCCATTGGGAACACTTTCTTAGTCAGATCAGTGCAAGGGTTACACCATGGGGAAGTATGCAAAGTCCACCTTTCATGAAAAGGAGAGCCGTGCTTCGGTGATCTTGGAGAGAGTTCACACAGATGTGTGTGGACCATTCTCGGTTGCTTAAAAAACAAAACAAAGGTATTATGTTATTTTTGTTGATGAATTTTCTCGTAAATTTTGGATCTTCGTCATGCAGAAGAATGATCAAACATTATCAAAGTTCTGTGAGTTTAAGGCATTGGTTGAGAAAGAGTCGGGGAAGAAATTTAAGGCTTTGCGGAGCAATAATGGTGGAGAATACATCTTGAACAAATTAAAAGACTTCTTTAGCAAATAAGGAATTCACCTCATAACCCACAGCAAAAGAGGGTCGTGAAGAGGAAGAACAGAATGATCGTGGGTGTTGCACGAGCGATGATACATGATCAGGGCCTACCAATGCATTTGTGGGCGGAAGCATGAAACACTATGGTTTATGTGCAAAACCATTGTCCTCATAGAGTACTTGGCATGAGTACACCTGAAGAATCCTTTACTGGTAAGAAACCAGGTGTTTCTCACTTTAAGATTTTTGGCTCATCTGTTTATGTGCATGTGACCAAGAACGCCAGGAAGAAGCTGGAGCCAACTGCTAAATTTGGGATATTTTTGGGGTACACAGAAACACCCCATAATTATCGTGTGTATTTTCCAAATAGTAAAATGACTGTGGTGCGACGGGATATAAAATTCAATGAGGAGAAAGCCATGAAGTTGTCGCTTGAGAGGGAGCTAGACTTTCATACGGAGGAGGAACTGCTTGTTCCCAAAGATGAGTCTCTAGATGTGGATCAGCCATAGGAGGAGGTTCATGGAGTGGAGGAGTCCACTCACGTAGAGCCAAACATTAGAACTGGAAGAAGGCATACCACAAAAGATGAGAGACTGAAGCTTAATGCGGCACAGAATGTCAGAGTCCCTACTTCACAGCGCAAACAGAGACAGACTCTTGATCGATTCATTGAATACATGGCTCTCATGAGAAAATGTATTGTGAATGAGCCATATTCCTTTCAGGAAGTAGTTCAGGAGCCCACATGGGTAGATGCAATGGTGGAGGAGTATGACTCCATTGTCAGAAATAGTGCTTGGGAAATTTTTCCAAGGCCGGTTGATAAATCAGTGGTAGGTTCAAGATGGATCTACAAGGTATAGCAAGCTGCTGATGGGAGTGTTGAGAAGTACAAGGCCAGATTTGTGACCCGGGACTTTTGCACAGATCGAGGGGATTGATTATGAATAAACCTTTTCACCTATCGCACGGTATTCTTCCATAAGTACCATCATTTCTCTCTCAGCGCAGATGGGTTGGCACATTCATCAGATGGATGTGAATATTGTGTTTCTCAAAGGGTTCATTGAGGAAGAAGTGTACATTGAGTAGCCAGAAGGATTTGAGATCTTCAACAGTGAGTCGAATGTGTGCAGACTCAAAAGAGCATTGTATGAGCTGAAGCAAGCACCCCGTGCTTGGTACAATCGGATTGACAGCTATTTCACTGGACTTGGCTTCACCAAGAGTGAGGCGGATGCAAACCTATACCAAATTGTGGTGGAGGGTAATTTTTTATCATTGTTCTTTATGTTGTTGATTTAATATTGACTGGTGATGATCAGCTGATACACTCATGCAAGGAGGACCTTGCAAAGGAGTTCGAGATGAAGGATATGGGCCTCCTTCACTATTTCCTTGGATTGGAAATATGGCAGCGAGATGGTGAACTTTTTGTGTCTCAAGGAAACTATGCAAGGGAGATTTTAAGTTTCACATTGAGGGCTACAAACCCATGGATACTCCTCTTCTAAGAAACTAGAGGAAAGAGGATGCTACATCTAGATAGGTAGTGGATGCTACTTTCTATCGACAATTGGTGGGTTCGCTAATGTATTTAGTAAATACAAGACCGAACATATACTATGCGGTGAACCAGATTAGTCAAGCGATGGTTAAGCCTACCAAGCTCTTTTGGAAGGCGGGAAAGCATGTCTTGAGATATCTCAGGGGCACATCTAAGTATGGCTTATGGTATAGATAGATGGATGAGGTGAAGTTGCATGGCTTCCCATATGCAGATTAGGCGGGCCACCCAACAGAAAGAAAGAGCACATCAGGAGGGGTCTTTAGTATCAGATCTACATTTGTTTCTTGGTACATCAGGAAACAAATATTTGTGGCACTCAGTTTAGTGGAAGCATAATACATGGCAACAAGTCAAGATGCATGTGAGGCTATCTGGATGAGAAAGATCCTGGTTGGTTTGCTTGGTTCTCATTTAGATCCTACAGTGATTCATTGTGATAATCAGAGTTGCATTAAACTCTCGATTAATTCTGTGTTTCATGATAGATCTAAGCATATATATATATATATATATATATATATATATATATATATATATATATATATATATATATATATATATCCGGTATCATCGTATCAGAGATTGTGTGCAGCGGAAGATCATGTTGCTTCAGTACATTCCTACGGAAATCAAGATGCAGATATTCTAACAAAGGCGCTCACCAGGAGCAAGTTTGAATACCATAAAGACAGGATCGGGGTGAAGTATATTCCTTTTCTTGTTGAGAGGGAGTGTTGAGATTCAACAAGATGATGATCCTAGTGAAAATTAAGCACCTACACTAGGTGGGGCCTGCAGGCTATTTTTAGGTGTATGTCTATTTTTAGAATGTTGAGAAAATTCTATTCATAGCAGGAGTCTATTTATAGATGGTTGAGAAAATTCTATTTATAGATGAGATTCTATTTTTAGATGCATGTGCGAAGTCTATTTATAAATCGCATGTCTAAAAATAGAATTCATGTCGATTATTATTATCTCTTAATAATAATTGGACAATAAATATTAATCTATTCTCTTGAAGCACTTGATTTCAGTTAACTGAAGTGGCAAACCAGTTAACTGAAGGAATTTCGAGTTCTAAGGTTGGTTGGTGGGACATGAAAGTGGACTTATTTGTAACTGAGTGATTCGAAGTTGTAACAGAGTTGGATGTGTATTTATGTGGGTTGTAAAGTAGTTTAACTTAGTTAAGTGAGTTAAACTTAGTTGTGCTAGTTGTAACTAAAGATACACTAGTGAGAGATCAGTGAATTAAATATTAAATTAATTCACATGGAGTGATCTCACATGCAACTGAAGGTTTACCACTGTTAACTACACGCATGCCAGATTCAGTGGAGACCCAGTTGAGAGATAGGTGAAAGGGACAGTTTGACTATATATTGTGACATTAGTGGGTGCACTCATGCAACCACACACACATTGGAGATGCCAATGAGGATTGCGTAGTCAAGGCAAGGCAGGATCTCATTCATTCAAGGATTTTTATCAGCAGGGATTGTGCACTGGAGGCAAGCCATCAAGAGGCAGTAAATTGGCACATGTATTTGCCAATTTTTGCATGACAGTGTGAGACAATTGTATATTGTACTAAGAGCTCTTGGATTAGATTTTTGTATGAGATTGTTTCATGATCCATCATATATACATAATAAATGAAAGTGGGGTTTTTAGCTTTATTCTTTCCCGGTAAAAAAAATTGTGTTATGTGTGATTGATCTTTCTTCATGTATTTGCAATTGGCAATTAAAATTCCGCAAATATTTTAGTAGAAGGATTTTGTATTTAACAGTGGCATATAATTTTTAGATCAGTAGAATCCAAGAAATACATAGTTGTATTAAAATTTCTACATGATCTTTTACTTCTATGATGTTGTTAGAATTTCATTTTAAACGAGCATAAAATAACACATGTGCATGATGTAAAGAAGAGGAAAAAAGACAACCATCAGCAACATAACAACATGAGATGTTGATAATGGAGTTCACCCAGAGTGGGCTATGTCTCCAGGCCTAGTGTCAAAATGTGGTAGGCTACTTCATATAGTGCTGGAAATGGGGAGATGTACATGGATGATGCTCTCTGTCATACAAGGATTTTCCCTTAACATGAGTGGATTTTCTCTCCACGAGACATTCCGCTACAGGAACTCTCACTCACAATGGAACTCCTATCAGCATGACATAATCTCACATGAATAAAAAACAAGATCTCGTAACATGCATGGAGAAAGGATCTAGAAATCATAATGCATCTCACAGCAAAAAGAGGCACATGATAAGAATACATATACCTCAACACCTGAAGTTGGATGAAGAAGCAGATGCTCATATGATGATTATGGCTACACCATCGAATTCATGGCATTGAGGGGCATAGAATCAACTGCCTACACTTGAGAATCAAACATTGTCACTCCAATCTAAAAAATGGCCAAGAAATGGGAAGCTCTGCTATTGAAACAAACATCTCCATTGAGTTCCTATCACCGAGAGGTGTAAAATTGACATTGAATTTGTCGAAAATGGACTACGGCAAGTTCTGGGCCTTAAGGAATATTTTTGATGCCCTCAAGATTCCCTAGGGCATGGTTCTGCTGCCTCCACGGCTCGTGGTTTCACCTGAAAAAAAAAAAAAAAAATGTATGTCTCGAACTCCACGCTCTCCTCTGCCCCGTGCGCACTGCGAAAATGAGTGTTTATAAACTTGGAGGGTGGAGTTTACCAAGCAGCACCTTTGGCGTGTTGGTTGTGGGTGGAGTTGTTAAGGCGGAGGTCAGGGGTTCCAACCCTGCCGACCTTTCGCATTTGTCATTGAAGCATTTAAATTTGTTTGACAGTTTTTAAATGGTTTGAAATATGTTTAAATATGAGGCCGCCCAATGGGGTCCGACCCACGTGGGTTGGGTGGGTTCGAGCCCTGCAAGCCCTGGTCATTGTCCCGTGGCTTTTAATATGACACGATGATTAGTGGGTAGGCCGGTCCACCAGGGGTGGCTCGCCTCCCTTCCTTTGCTTTTTCTGCAACTTTGTTTGGTGGGTTCTCGTGGGGTTCGATGGCGGTCATGGCCCGCTGACCCACAATATTTTAATATATGTTTTTTTTTGTGATATGGGTCTGACAGGGGTGGCGAGGGTCATGGCCTGCCACCCCTATTTTTTAATATATTTTTTTTAAACCACAATGGTCTTTTTAAAATTTTTCCAAAATAAGGGTTATTGGGCAATTTAATGAGGCCACGATTTCGCCCATTTTCAGGAGCTAAGTTCCTTGTCGGTTGACAGTGAATTTGTGGGACACTTAAACCTGGCCCACTGCCCAACTTTGACCAAAAATTTGACTCGCTCTAACTTTTCCATATAGGCTTGGATTGGAGATCCGTTCACACTGTTGGAATCAAGGCGAAGATTTGAGAGGTATCAATTTGGGGGGTATACAACGCCATATGAGAGATAAAGTGATGTTATTCAAGTCCATATCAGTGGATGAGGCTTGTTTACATGAAAAATACTTGGATAAAATAGGCATGAAGAAAGGGAAATCAAGTGGATCGAAGCAAAGGCAACAATAATATGCTTCTAAGGAGGGGAAGAAGAAGAAAAAAGGGGGAAAATATAAAAAGACAATAGCCACTACACATCAATGTAAAGATCCCAACAACCACTAAAACCACTGCATCATTGATGACCATATAGAGGAGAAGTGTTGGAAGTTGCATCTAGAGCTTAAATCGAAGAACTAAAAGTAAAACAAGAAGAAGAATTCATGGCCACTGATTTGAGCAACCAAGTTAAAATAAACTCATATTTGGATGAGAAGATTTTCTATATGTCAATGCAAAAGGAGGTGAATTTGAGTAGCCTTCAAAAACAGGAAGAGAAAGAAACATCCAAACTCTTCCATATAAATATACAAGTCAAGAAGAAAAGTATTGATGCTCTATTTGATTCAAGATAATACACGAATCTCATTGCTACAGAGATGGTCAAGAAATTGGGATTGTAATTTTGTGATCATCCAAGCCCATATCCAATACAATGGCTAAATAAGAATGCAAATCTTAACGTAACAAAATAATGAAATATTAGATTTGTTATTAGTGTTGATTATATTAATGAAGTAGAACTATATGTGGCTCCCCTTGATGTATGTGGAGTCGTGTTTGGGAGTCCCTACATATACATGCAAAATACAATATTCACATGGAGAGCCAACTAGTAATGGCTCATCAAGGATGGAAAATTTTTCACCATCAATGTGAACAAAGGAAAGTAAAAAATTTCACTAGAAGTGCCAACCAAGCCAAGAAATTGATCAGTTCCAACAAGAAGTATGTTTTATTGTTTTTAAGAGAAAATGAGTCTATAGAAGAGTCAATAAGAGGAAAGGAATTCCTAGAGGGGTGTACTAAGAAACATAAACAAAAACTAGAAGAGTTGCTATAGGCACACAAGGATGTGTTCTGGGAGCCTAAAGGCTTACTACCTAAGAGGGATATGGAGCATAAGATCCAACTATTGCTGGAATCCCCATTGCCAAACATTAGAATGTATAGACAGGATGTTCTAGAAGCAAGTGAGGTGAAGAAATAGTTGTAGAAAATACTGGAATACAATTTCATTCAATTAAGTACATCATGTTGTGGGTCACCCATCATTATTGTGCCAAAGAAGGGTGGGATTTAGCAGATGTGTATAAATTACAGGAGTTTGAACAAAATAATCCTCAAGAATAGGTACCCCTTGCCCAGGATTGATGCTTTGTTGGATCAGTTACATCAAGAAAAATACTCCACCAAGTTGAACTTAAATTCTAGATATCACCAGGTTCGAATTAGAGAAGAGATACCTATAATACTACCTTCAAAACCATGCTAGATTTGTATGATTTGTTAGTCATGCAATTTTGCCTATGCAATTATAACAACCTTGGTAAAAAATCCATGCAATAAAGTTAATAAAGGTAAAATAAGACCACGGTCATGGGACATGTATTCCAAGTTGAATGTTGGGAAAAAAAACAGTGGTGGGGATCAGTTGTGATTAATTAATGGCTAAGGAAATTGGAAAAGGAAATGGAAAAGGCTTTTGAAAGGAAAAGTGGAATTTATTGAAATTTATTTAAGAAAATAATGGAAATTAGGAGAAAAGGAAGGTGAAAGGTCACAGGTTCCATGTGAGGAGGAAAATGAAGGAAAATGATGGAAAATTGAAGAAAATAGATGCTCATTAATAAAAAATATTTTGAGGATCAGTTGGTACCTTTTTTTTCAGTTCAAATTTTTGATCAGTTCAGTTTTGGAACTCTCATTTTACTCTCTCTCTCTCATACTCTTGGACACACAAAGTTTTCTTGGAGAACTTTGGATTTGGAGCAAGAATGAAAAGTAAGAGTAGGAAAGTGTAAGAGGACATCGAGATCAACAAATACAAGAAGTTTTTCTTGCAGCTACAAAGTTGCATGTATGATTTCCTTAATATTTTTGGCATGCATGGCATATGCATGTGGTTTCTTGGTTATGATCTATCATTGGCATGGAGGATTGCATGAATTCATAGTGGTTTTTCCTAGCCTTTACATTTCCTAGATAGCCATGGTGTTGTGGGTCTTAATTTTTTTTTTCTGGTTGGTTCTCATGTACCTTTGGATGTGGGTCAAGTTACTAGTTCCCGGAAGCCTTGGTTGGAAAAACGCTTTCCAAACCCTGTAATAGCTTGGGTTGAGTTACTATTCCTGGAAGCCTTGGTTAAAAAAACGCTAAGGAAGCCATTGTTGGGTTGAATTACTAGTCCTGGAATCCTTGGTTGAAGATATGCTTTGGAAGCCCAATGACAACTATGGGTTGAGTTACTAGTCCAGGAAGCCCTGGTTAGAAAAAATGCTCTAGAGCCATGGAAAACTTGGGTAGAGACCAATATGGTGATGGTTAGTGATGTCCGACCGAGAGCTGGAATCACTAGTTGAGGGTTGCGGTTGTTTGGCATATGGAAGCCCTAGTTTGGGTTTATTTGGATTGTTCCATGATATCCCACATTCATGCATAGAATATGGCATGGGGGTGTCTAGCTGAAAGAAAGATTTGGTTCATCCTAGTCTATGGTCAGGTGGTACGTGGAAGTTTCATACCTGGTTGCATTTTACACATGTTAATAAGAGCTTTTATCTTCTTCTATTTGATGGGTAAATGTACTTGTTATTGTGTGGTTATATGGTTGTTATATTCCTACTATTTATGTTGTTTATATGTTGGTTATGAGTATGTTTTAAAACAATGATGATGTATGGATCTCATCATGTTTTGATTAATAGATGAATGAATAATGAGTATATGACTTAATACTGTATATTTCAGCTATTGTGATGAGGTATCAATTCTTCTTAACGATTCTCAGATAAGTATGAGGCCCCTATTCTCAGATCTGTTGTTGAGACCTGTAGAATGCATATTTGCGATATGTTTGACAAAATGTATGTCATGGATAGTAAAGGTCCAGTGAAGTCCTTGATCAAGTTTGTTATCAAAATAATTATCTTCATGTCTTTTATCAGTTCTGGAGGTTTCATAAGTTTCTGGGAAGTGACTGGGTCCTAGCCCTAGAAAATAGCCTTAAATCTCATAGTCGCTAGCATAGCACTGGCAGAAAAAGGATACAGTCGCACTCAAGCAGGTTCATGGGAGCGACTGGGGCTCTAGGTCAGTAAAATGTTGGGATCCCTCAGGGGTTGGTCACTTGGAAAGGTTGGTTGGCTCCTCGAGGTTCTGTACGATGTGTGAATGGTCAGTTTGGTTGTGTTCCATCGGTTCCACTTCGTTAAGGTGACCTAGGAGGTTGAATCACATCATAGTGGACTCTCGTCACAGTTTTACCCTGGATGGCTAGCTAGCTTGGGTAAATGTGGGAGGAGGGTGTTACAAAGTGGTATTAAAGCATGGTTCTCCCCTTGGACTAGATGGGCGGTGTGTTGGTCATGCATACATGTCGATTTCATATCTCCTTATACTTGTGGTCTATATGCTTGTTGCCTATGCATGGTCTAGTCATATTTGCAATGGTCTTGCCATGTGAGATTTGATGGTGTTGTTGTATATGGTCGTCATGAGTGCATGTTTATGGTGCATTGGTCATGTATGTCAGTGTGTGCCATTATGCATGCATTATGTCTAGTTGGTGTGTGGTTTGGAATCATGCATGAAAATTGAATAAGGATTGAGATGATGTTTATGTATTGTTTTTTAATATGATCATGTTTATATGTGTGTGTGTGGGTGTGTGTGTGTGTGTTTTGTGCTAATCTGGTTGATATTGCAGCCGAGATATCCTCCCGTGAACTAGAATTAGGTACGTTGGTTTTTTTATGATTTGGTTTAACTGGCATGATATAACTTGTAGGAAGAGAAGAACAAAGATGGCTAGCATAGTGGTAGAATATAGTTCACGAGATTCTCTCTATAGATTAGTTGAGTAGCATGGTGAGGAATACTCCCCTCACATAACCGACACTTTGAGAAGTCTAAAGGCATAAATAAGGAGTTACAAAGCAGATAATGACCAAATCCTTCAATCACAAGAGAGAATTTCTAGGGCACAGGAGAAACAAGAAGAAGTCACTGTAGTTATCCTTCAAATATTGTTAGACTTGCAGAGACAGGGACCACTTCAGATCAGCCATGGGTAGGAGGACATGACTAATGGGGCATATGGAAGTCAGTCTCGTGATGGGAATAGGTCAGATAGAGATGACACGATCATGGATGGCAGGTTTTGGGATACGCCATACAAAATAGTTAATGGACATAGGTTTTATTCTAGCTTTGGTTCTAACAGACATCATGATCGTTGGAATTATCATCCTTTCAAGAGGAATGTCATGGGATATTTTCCGGATGAGTTTAAGAAAGAAAATCTGCATGCATTTGATGGAGAGATGAAGAAGTCATAGGATGAATAAGCGTGGTTACTTGGGATGAATAATTTATTCAGGTTGCATAATTAATCAATGAACATGAAGGCCATAATAGCTACATTCAATATTAAAGGTAAATAAGATATTTGGTGGGAGTATGTAAATAATTTCAGAGGTATTCATGAAGAGGAATTGAATTGGAATGAATTCGAGAGATTATTCAGGAATAAGTACCTATCAGAGAGATGCTATGATGATAGGGAAAATGAATTCTATGAGCTAAATATTGGGTCTATGATAAATGAGGAGTAAATGAAAAAATTCCTGGAGCTATTGATGTATGTACCATATCTTAAATATGAAAGTGCTAAAGTTGAGAGATTCATCGGTGGGTTGTCAAGAGCATTCAAGGAAATGATTGAGTTTGATGAGCCTAGATCATTGGAGGAGGCCATCCAAAATATAAAGCATTGTTATGAGCAATCAAAGCACAAATATTAGACCAAATCAGACTGGAAATATAATGCAAGGAATAAAGGAAAATGGGACAAGAAATGAGCAAGGCCTCAGGACACAGGTAACAAAGAGAATACAACGTCACATAAGAAGTTTAATGCATCTATTAGAGGACATGAATTTCTTTATGAGGAATAGAACAAGGGTGCAGGAGGGAAGAATTTACAGTGTTGGAATTGTGGTAAGGATAATCACATGAGGTATTGTCCATAACATCTGGGTGCTATACCGCAGATTTATAGTGCGTAGGAGGCACAAAGAGTGGGGGATATTGGACAGATCATTCCTCAGATTTATGCATCATTGGATAATCGAAAAACAAATCATCAAGCATCTATCATTGAGATGGACGATAATTTTTGTGATAAATTTGTTTCTATTTTGACTGACCCTGGATCTAATTATAGTTATGTTAATTCTAACTTGGTGGATAATTGTGGTTTGAGTAAAGAAGTGCATGCATAATATTGGTTAGTGCAGTTGGCTACAGGTGCAAAGAAGCGATTTCATCATTGGGTAAGAGCTTGTTATTTTGAGTTGAATGATATGTTTACATCATCACATTTGAATGTATTATCATTAAGATCATATAATATGATTTTGGGTATGGAATGACTATATCTTCATAGGACCAAAGTAGATTTTTATGACAAAGCCATTGAGTTCTTAGATAAAAATGGAGAACAAAGAGTCTTACAGGGTAAGAAGAAAGAAACATGAGTTAGGATGGTGACAACTATGAAAGAAAAGTGCAGTCATAGAAAAGGGTGTGTGTTAGTTGTAGTACATATCTCTAGTGACAAAGGTAATTAAGGAGGATGAGGATGCAGAGATATTGAGAAAGTAACTGGTTTTACAACAGTTTCAGGATGTGTTTCTAGAAGATATTTCATAATTACCACCTCATAGAGAAGTAGACTTTTCTATTGAGTTGGTACCAGGGACAACACCAACATCAAAGGCACCATACATAATGAGAAATCCAGAGTTATTAGAGCTGAAGTTTCAGTTGAAGGAAATGCTTGACAAAAGATACATTAGGCCAGTGTATCACCGTGGGGTGCATCGGTATTGTTTGTGAAGAAGAAGGATGGTACTCTCAAGTTGTACATCGATTATAGATAGTTGAACATGGTGACCATCAAGAACAGGTAGCCATTGTTGAGGATTTATGATTTATTCAACTAGCTGAAGGGAGTAACAATGTCCTCGAAGATTGATTTGAGTTATGGATATCATCAGGTATGCATCAAAGAAGATGTTATCTACAAGATATCTTTAAGGACTAGGTATGGGCATTATGAGTTTGTTTTAGTTCCATTTGGTCTAACTAATGCTCCAACTACTTTTATGTTCTTGATGAATACGAGTTGTGTCCTTATTTGAACAATTTTGTTATTGTATTCAATGATGATATATTGGTATATTCTAAAAATATACTTGGGAGTTTGGAATTTGATTCTTTAATTAACTTGGGGTTTCTCCTCCTCCAGGTTCTTAACAAACTTTTGTTTAAATGGTTACAGGTCTCGTCTTCAAGACCACCCTGAAACAGTTTCATGTTTTAAACTATTCATTTGACCTAGCGCACCCCCCCCCCCCTTAAGGGATTAATGCAATCGTCTCGCTATTTAGCACTTGACATATTTTCACCTAGTTAGGGTTTGCACTGTGATAATTATAATTTACATAGCACAACCATGCTCTTCTAAGCCAATGATTTGTTGTAGTTTTAATTCTATTTAAAAATTAATACAATTTTCATGGAGGTTACCTTAAATTTCACGTGTTCTCTTTTCTGGAAGCTTGAAATGAAATAATACTTATGCTAGTTCCATTATTTATTAATGTTGTTACTCCCTCTCTCTTTCCTCTATAGTTACAACATGCTTCCCATGTACATCTTCTTTTCCTTGTATATGCCTTAATAGTAAATCAAGGTAGTGTTTACCCATATAATATGGTTTTATTCATGAAGTTGTGTAATAGCTATTATAATTTTCTCTTACTGTTGTGTTCACATAATTTTTACTATTTGGGCTCTGCATTTACAACTAGACATAGAGCGATTGATACTGGGGTTTACTTGTTAGTCTGTCACTCAATTAGAAGGTATGGGAAATATTGAGGGACTGTTCTAGGGCTGATGAGAATGGCTGGGACTAGGAAAAAATGCACCCCGTGAATATATTTTGTTTATACAATGGAACCATTATGCACTGTATAGAATAATTTTTGTGCTCAATACTTTATTGAAATTTCATCTTATATCATTCAACTTCACGGATATTGGAATATAAAAGTGATTTTTTTATAATTATGATAAACCAATTACTCTAGTTACTTTCCTGGTGAGTAAATACTACAATGTATAGTTCCAAGCATGATTTATGCTCCTTCAAATATATTTTTATTGTCTTGCACGACCATATTCATCAATTCTTCTAACTAGCTTTATGTTTTCAGAGTTTGTTCTCAGTTGTTAATTTTTCCTCAGTTTTTTTCCAGTTTCTTATTCGATACCTTATAACTATTATGATCCAGTGTTAGGCATGCCTCGACTCTACCGCGACCTCCCATACAATTGGGAATGTATTTTTCTCAATGATATAAAATAAGGATTGTTCTGGAAGACAACTCCTCCTTGCTAACTAGAACTAACCCTAGTTCATACTACTCATCATTAAAACGTTCTCATGTTAAAAATATCAACCTATACAGTCTGTACCAACAGTTCCATTACATATACAGTTTATAGTTAATTTCAGATGGAAATTAGTCTACAATGCTCTAGCTACTATTTAACCAGTCTAGTCAGAAACTAGTCTTTTCCATTGGTTTGAATCATTTAATAAAAAATACCCATACACAACGATTCATATAGAAATATACGTATATTACAACACAACTTGTTTTAATCCCTTTCAAAAAGGAAATAATTATCACAAGTAACATGTCAATACTTATCTTTGCTTAATTGTCTGACCAACCACAAATCACTAGGAAAGGGAGTGCTCCACCCAACCAATGAGTTTTGTGTCTTCATAATAGGACTCCCCCCGAGCCAGTTTCTTTCTAGAACAGTTTCCTGAAATTGACTTAACCAGGTCTATCCAAAAGCATAAATACTTTACCAGTCCAACCCAAGACTCAGTCTCACAAGTTTGTCTTAGGGATTCCATTGGACACCCACTAGCTCAAGAATGCCCTATCTAGCAACGTCTTGCCAACCTTCCACAACGTCCTGTTTTACGTTCTAAAGCTCAAATATTCAACTCATCTCTTGGATATCCTCCATCTAGGTACCAAGTATCTAAGGTTACCTCAGGTTTCCTTCCCTCTACCCTCTTCGCTCCCTTGTCCCAAATGAGATTATTTATCTCTTGGGAGAGGAATAACTAAATAACTGTCTTCCAACTTTCAAGTGAATGGAACTCTTTTTTAGCACTTTTTCTGGTAATTTTATGACTAGATAGAGTAATATTATTTATTCAAATAAACAAAATAATATTTATGATCCATTCTAGGCCTTTACATGGCCCACAATTTTACAAACTCATTTGCGGTAAAACAAAAACATTTACATTTTTAAGGAGGGGTCTTACACTAGTCTTTATACAACTTGAGTGGGCCTAATGGTTAAGAGCATGTGTTTCCTCCTAAGATCTCACAGGTTCAAAACCAGATGGAGGTAGAGTATGTATGCCTTCGTAGACTTAGCAGTCAAATCGTTGTCAAAGGTGGGTCTCTTGTCCCACAAACAAGGGGGTCTCATACACCAATTTGGTGTCTGGCTTGGCCATGACCTTAAAATTGCATAATAATAATAATAATAATAATTATGAATATTGTCATATGTATTTGTGTATGTGAGAAAGAGATCAAAATCAATGAATATTATAATAATTATTTATGAAAATATATAATTTTTATTTCCTAATATATTTAATTAAAGTTAAGAAGAAAGTTACAAATCTAGAACATTAAGAAAGTGCATATTTTATTTTATAGTTACTAAATTGTTATTATTTTTGGAAATTCAAAAAAATATTTTAAATCTAAAACTATTCTATAAAGCCTTAAAAAATCAATTTGAGAATTTTTTTTCATAATATATGTGGGTTATTTGGTCTATCTGTATTTTAAATTTATGAATGAACTCATGTCAACCATAAAAAAAAATATAAGTAATTGTTACAAAGCTACTCTTGATATTATTGAATCTTGTCATAGGTATTTGTGCTTGATATTATTGAATTTTGAATTTTGTACTTGATATGATTGAATCTTGTCATATGTATTTGTGTGTGTATGTGAGAAATAAACCAAAATTAACAAATACAATATTGATTATTTATGAAATTATAAATATTTTTTATTTCTTAATATATCTAATTAAAATTAAAAAGAAAATATTTTATTTATATAGAATATCGATTTTATAACTTTGTTAGTTTATATGTAGCAACTATAATGTAATTAAGTATAATGTTTTTATTTTAAAAACCATTATTTCTAATATATATATGAAATTAGTATTGGGGAAAATCATCATTGCATAGATTAAAAAGCAAGATTCCAATTGTTTCAACTAAATTATTAATTCAACATATATATATATATATATATATATATATATATATATATATATATATATATATATATATATATATATTTATATGGGTGATTGACTTTGTGGGACCGATTGATCCACATGGGAAGAAAACATGTGCGCAGTACATTATTACTACAATATATTACCACACTAGATGGGTTGAGGCATAGTCGATGAAGAATTGTAGTGCAGACACAATGGAATTTTTTATTCTGAAAATATTTTGTCAAGATTTGGTTGCCCGAAGATCTTGATGAGTGAAAAAGGTACGCATTTCCTCAATAGCACTATTGAAGCATTGGCCACGAAGTTTAAAATGCATCACTATAAGAGTACACCATATCACCCACAGGAAAATGGGACGGTTGAGGCCTTTAACAAAATTCTAGAGAACGCTTCGACTAAGGTGTGCAATGTCAACATGGATGATTGGGACTACAGGAGTACCTGCAAGAAGTTGACAGGTCATACTTTGTTCATATTAGTATATGGATAGGAAGTAGTGATGCCGATGCAATACATTGTGCCTAATATTCGCATCGCCTCAGTGACCGATATGGCAGACAACGATATTATGGAGTAGAGATTGGAGCAACTGCTCGCACTGGAGGAAGATAGGTTCATCGCTGGGTTTCACCAACAAGTGCAGAAGGAGAGGGAAAAAGCCCGACATGACCGTCATATTAAGTAGAAGAATTTCAAGAATGGGGGAAAATTTATTTTGTATGACAAGTTCACGAAGTTCTCGGGAAAGCTGCAAAGGCACTAGTTAGGACCTTACATTGTCAGGAATGTTTCAGAGGGGGGCACAGTTTAGCTCAAGAAGCTGAATTGTGAGTTGTTTCCTGGATGCATTAATGGCAGCAGGCTAAAATTATACAGGGATATCTCCGCCCCCTGGGAGTTCACAATGACTATATGGTTGGAAAAGAGTCTCAATTCTCCACACGGTTGAAAGAGAGCATGGGACTATTAACTACTCTGCCGAGGAGAGGATTTTTCGAAGTAGAGGTGGTATGTAGGAAGCTGGAAAAGTTGGAGGGAACTGCATCGAAGGAAGCCAGACTGTGCTGAAGAGGTGGATTTGACAAATTTCATCCAAAAAGTGACTGATGGAACAAGAACAATTGATTTGACAAGGACTTGGCTGTTAAAAGGAGTGGGAGGGACGTATTTAATGGGCATATCTAAGCAGATATTCCACCAAATCTATATTTATAAGGCATATCTAAAGGAGATCATGGAGTTCGAATTTGAAATTTTTTATAAATCAGGCATCCCGCTCCACATTCGAACACTTTGTGCTCTAAGATTTAGAATTAATATCTTGTGCTTGAGAGCTATTCACGGAGCTAGTCGAGCTATCTATTTCATGTCATATTACAGTTTTGAAGTGTTTCAAGAGGAATTTATTAGAGTAGGGCTAGGATACAAAATTAGACCAGGGCTATCACATGCTAAGGCGGCTACGCCACCAAAAAATTTCATAGGGCCAAGGTTGCCGAGGAAATAGATCAGAGAAGCGCCTTCTAAAAAGCCTAAGAAGTCGGTACTTAGAACATCGCCCAGGAAGAAAATTCCAAAGGAACAGAGATCTAAGGAAACACAAGATAGGCAAAAGAAGGCTATCGAGGTTGAGGAGTCGGAAGAGGAAGAAGGAACGCTTGGAAGGATAGCATAGGTTAATGCGGAGGAGGAAAAACCTATCTCCAGGTTGCCCCCATATATTCCGCTATGGAAGCCAACAACTACGAAGCCTACGAAGGATCCAAAAATAGTATAATATAATATTTTTCACCCTTGTTGCATGCAGAAGTGCCAGTTGAAGGGGATTTATTGGGAACTGTGCATGGAGGATTGAGATTTCAACGATCACGGAAAATAACCCTAATTAGATACAAGCCGATATCTGTGCTTAACATACTATGAAACTACTGGTGTGACAAGGTTATAACCAATGAAGTGGGTAGCTGGAATTTAGAATACAGGGTTGTTGAACATGTTATATGTTTCATACTTTGTGCACAACATTATCAACACAATCTGTGTGTGCCAAATGCTGGCCTTAGTGCATGATGATTACCTATGGTTGGGGAAAGAATCCCCATTGATGTGATGTTGATCAGAAAAATCACGACACTTCCTTATCTCGGGCTAGACCCCGCTGAAGCATTTGTGGGCAAGGATCAGGATAAGAACCTGGCTGACCAGATGAAGCAGGAATATGGCCTGACAAAGGGGAGCAGGGGTTACTCTATTAACTCCACCACAAATAGGTTAGTGCAATTTTCCACCCATATTTTTGTAGGAAAAATCATGTGGAAGTGTCGCGTAGAGGAGCTTTCAGCGTCAGTGGTGTCTTTGGCTACGCAATGCAGCAAAGGCGTTGTGTACAATTGGGTGGGGTACCTGTGTAAAGAGTTCCTAGAGGATTTTCAGGAGGCTCAGGAGGAGGGAAATAAGTCCCATTACGGGTGGCTCCTTCTCTTATTTGCGTTGATGGCATGGAAAGAGTCGGACGAGTTGTAGTTCCCCACTGCGGACCCGGATCTCTACGAGGCAGTGAGGTATGCCTCGCTATGGCATTCAAAGGAGCCATCTAAGGTGATGGAAAAAAAATTCTTTTGGGTTAGGTTCAAGATGAGTGTGCGCACAGTGATCAACAAGAAGCCCCGATTATCACCAAGTATTTTGGCAAAATATCGTCGGGTCACAGAATTTAAAGAAAATTTCCACCACGTACACATCCGTGCGAAGAAGGAACATGCGAAGGTCTAATACGAGATGTCGTACCTGGTCATATATGATGATGTTGCATGCATAGTAAGTAATTGGCCAAGCGATTTAATAAATCCGCCCACTGAAGGCGCAGAGAGAGAGTAGGCAGGCATGAGTAGCATGAAGACCAGTGTGCAGACAAGAAATAAGGACACCAAGAAGCAACCTAAGCATGTCACCTTTGTGACTACTAAGGAGTCTAAAAAGGAAGTTGAGCGAGAATCAAAGAATGATGCCCGAGAGACGGGAGGGGGCGATGAGAAGGGTGGTGATACATCTACGAATCCAACAGATCTCCCATCCCCTTATATTGTGAAGAAATGGCCAATGCAGGGTGGCAAAGGCAAGCAGAAAAGAGTGAAGTCAGATAGGTCCCCCGACCTTGAAGCCTTGGTCCTAACTAAGGGGGACTTGGATGAAATTGGAGACATTGTTAGGCATGTTACTAAAAATTTGTGGGGCAACATCGAGGACTAGTACAAGAAGGTATTAGCAGAGGTCCATCAGGGCCTCAAGGACTTACAAGTTCAAAAGAGCGCAGTACAAGCGAGAGTGAGTCAAGCGAGTGGGCTTCAAGCGAGCGCACCTCAAGTAAGTGGGGCACCGATAGGTGCAAGTACAATAGAGCAAGAGTTGGAAATTACAACTGATACTCGCATGGTGCATATACCTGCAGGAGGATTATGTTTTGACACTGCTAAGCAATTGGTGCAGGTGACACATTAGCAGAACACACAACTCAATCTTGTCGCACTGCCTTTGAAGGCATTGCACGAATTTCACTAGGGCGTTACCAAAGACTTGCATATCAGAGAGAAGCGCGCCCTATTGATTATCCAAGATATTAAGCAGGAAAAATAGAGGATGGCAGAAGAAAAGTAGTAGGCTCTACAGGAGCGTGACGAGGCCGCGACGCAGAGACAAAAATTAGAGACAACCATCATAAGGTTTACAACGAACTACTTGAGCTGTGGATTCAAGCTGCAACACCACTAGAGGACAAAGTGGAAAAGCTTGTGACAACTGCTAAGGACTCCAAAGCCGAAATCGACAAGGTGCGGCTTGAGATGTAAATAAAGATAATTGAGCTGCAAATGGAATTGCAGCCCGCTACTCCAACAGAGGTCCGGGAGCAGCACGCAGCTAAGATCAAGGTTTTCAATGATAAGATTGGATCCACCGTCCTCAAGTATTTGAAGACATTATAGATGTCTGGGCCTCACTGCAAGAGGACCCTCAAGTGCAGAAAATTGAAGAAGCATTTCATGAGAAAATAGAACAGATGGACCACATTAAGGTCACAGTGAAGACCTTAGCACCGATATAGCAATATGCCCATCTCTACGAGGGTAGATTTTTATAGGAACAAATCGATGAGCTGCACAAAAGAACATCTTATCACAACCTGGATGAAGCCATGGGAAGCTGAAGCCAATCAGCTATCATAGAACGTCGAGAAACAACTGAAGGGAATGTGGCAGACGCGAAAGGATATTGCCACCAAAATTGCAGGGCCAGCTACTGAGATATTGTTGACCGAAATCCGTGAAGTTGAGCAGCAATGAGCTGAAACAGTTCCGTCTCTGAAGGATGCCTTGAGCAGCATCAAAGAAAATATTGAGGGCGCACCAACAGAGTGAGTCGAGACAAGTCATTGTTTTGTGTTGGGGGCTTGTTGGACAGGGCACCCCTCGATTGAATATTTTGAAAAAGACTCCACAGGTCGAGGAGCAGAGTGCGCTGCGCGGAGATATGTTAGAGTCTTATGGGCTTTGGGGTGGGTCAAATCCCCTTATTTTGAAAAGGCATGGGATAATTTTGTATCCCTTGAGCTTCGCCCATGGTTTTAGTACCATGGTATTGTAAAAAAAAAAGACTATATAAGGATTCCAGGATAATCCTTAAAAAAGGATCTCATATCTGATGGTAGAATGCACTTGGATGTAACATTATTTTGAGTCTGTATTCTGTTGTTTTGTGAGATAGGGAAGACTCATGCTGCTGAGGGCGCGAAGACCTTAGAAAGTCTGTAGTTGAGTGCGCAAACCCTTGCAGCTGATATATATATATATATATATATATATATATATATATATATATATATATATATATATATATATATATATATAAAGTATTTTTTGATATAAAATTGATTTAGAAAAAATAAATTTATGAATTACAATAGAGATAGAGAAAAAAAATTAAGTTTAAATAAATTAAGCTCACTAACCTCAATTTTGCAAATTGTTTCCTCTTCCAAGTTGAGTCAATCCCACCTCTGCTTGTCTGTCACCCAAGCACCAACTATCACATGACCTAGAGGCTACGAGAGAGCATACACCAAAGGACAACTGATGGGAAAAGAACGAAACCCGGTCTTTGGCAAGAAAAAAAAAGCTAAACAATCACCAAAATAAATCACTCTTTAAAACAATGTATGCAAACTAAAGTCCATAACATTAAAATTAACAAATTGGAGTAGGTTGATTAAAGTATAGTGTTGATGTAGATTGATTAAAGTATAGTGTTGATGGTTCAATATCCAAACCTAACATTAACATAAATTAACAAATTTCATAACAGATTGGGGTGAGTTCATTAAAATATAGTGTTGATGGTTCAATATCCAAACCTAACATTAATATAAATTAAGAAATAATTTGATAACGATGAATTTCCAAAACTGCACAATTTGTAGTAAAAAACCATGATTCAATAGCTTCTCAAGGAAATACTTCCCATAAGTTAACCCATAACCCTACTTCTTGAAGAGTAAATCCATACACAATCTTTTAAACGCCTCAAGCCAAAAAATGGCCATGAGACCAGATCGTTAAAAGGATCTGACTCTCTAATATAACAGTGTAGTTTTGTGCTAAATTCTAAAACAAATCTATCATTCATATAAGCTCTATGAAACTAATTACCTCCACTTTCAAGCAAATTACGTTCACAGATGAGACAATGGACGGGGCAATGGAGTTTTTGATTACCCCGTGTTAATCCAATGTTTCGACACAGGGGTTTCCAGGGGCATTTGACTTCTCAGAACTTAAGCCATAACCTAAGATCCATAACCCAAATTCTTGAAAATTAAAGCCATACACAATCGTTTAAACACCTCAAGCGAGAAGATGGCCATGAGAGCAGATCATTCAAAGGTATAACATCCAATGTTTTGGCACACAGATAACATTTTATCTCTGCTTAGCCCATTAAAACTAGTTTTTCATCACCATGGGATTGTCTTGGCAAGGGACTTTGATCTCATGGCTTTGTATGAGACATTCACAAACTTAGTTTAAATTGATTTTAAAATATTTTTTAAAAAATTTAAATAATCCATTCTCGTTGTGTTGAAAGTGAAATAACTATTTCGCTTATGTCAATTAAATTCTTATAATATTTCAAAATATACCAATTAAATTAAACAAATTGAAAATTCCTTAATCAAAGGTTAAAAATACCCATCCATTAACCATCCAAAAAAGGTTTTTCTCATTGACAATTGACTATTTCAGTTGTGGTAACTTTGTTACAAGCTTATTGACTTCTCAGAACTTAAGCCATAACCCAACTTCTTGAAAATTAAAGCCATACACAATCATTTGTATGCCTCAAGCCAAAAGATGGACATGGGAGCAGATTGTTCAAAGACCTACAACGTATTTCATGGTAAATTTTGTTTCTATACCTCTAAATATTGCTCTGAAATAAAACAAATCTATCTTTCATATAAGCTCTATTGTTATAATCACATATGCAAAATAGAAGGAAAAAAATGAAACGAATTATCTCCACTGTGAAAAAAATTACGTTCCCAGATGAGGTCATGGACGAGACAATGGAGTTTTTTATTAGCTCACGTTAATCCAATGTTTTGGCACAAGAGTTTCGAGTGAACAATTGTGTTGTGCTTTCCATTGAAGCACAAAACAGCTGCAATATTGGTAAAAGACTTAACATTCGAATAAAATTTGGTAAATTAGGGTTTTACCCTTTGTTACCATTCTATGTAATTGGCATTTAATGAAATCATAGTCCTTAACATTCCAATAAAACTTGATAAATTAGGGTTTTAACCATTCATTTAATTGGCATTTAATGAAATCATAGTCCTTAACATTCCAAAAACTTGATAAATTAGGGTTTTACCCTTTGTTATGTTACCATTCATGTAATTGGCATTTAATGAAATCATAGTTGGTCTTGTTGTGATTAAAGTTGTGACATTGTTTTTTTTTTTTTTTTTTTATCTTAATGAAATCATGGTTGGTCTTGTTGTGGTTAGAGTTGTGATATTGATTTTTTGTGTTTAAGGCACTAGTCTTAAAAGTTCCCACTTTTATGGTGCACAATTTTTTTTTTTATAAGTTTGGTAGGATTATATCTTCATCATGCCTAATATATCATCTCTATTTGGACAGAGAAATGAACCAATGACTTCACATCAAGAAGTGCCTTAATAGAGCACCTAATCACTAGTCTATCCAAGACCCCTTGAACCATGGTGCACAAATATTAAATAGATGAAACTTCACATTAAAGAAATGGAACTCTTGGACAAAACAAGATTAAATCGGTGACTTTGTAACAAGCATGTGACTATGGATAAATATTAACTTCACTAAAATATGTTGTGATTGTGGATAAATATTAACTTCACTAAAATGAATAGAATGCACATTTAAGAAGACTAATTCAATTAGTTCAAATTTAGTGATTATATTAACTTTACTAATATAACAAAATGCACATTTACTAAGACTAATTCAATTAGTTGAAATTTCATGATTATAGGTGATATCTTAAAGAACAGCTAAAAAAAGGACAAGGATTAGGTTTTCAAAAACTTATCAACTATTGAAGTAACTTAGATGTTTTCATCCATAACTCTCAAATTTGCTTAGCAAAAAGAAAGTTGTTGAGTGGCTCTAACAAATATCCCCGAAAGAGAGTCTCATTTTCGTTCCTTGGCCCCTGGTGATAGCTATGAAGTAATTTTCTGACAGAATAAGTGGAAGGGAGGGAGAAACAAACTTTGTCGAACACTCCTCAAGATTCGTAGAGAGAATGAAAATGGCATGTTGAATGACGAAGATCGAGGAGTGGTGATGAGTTATTGTTGGAGTAATGTTGAGAGCCGACCTGAATGACCATGGCTAGACTTTATACACAAACGAAAACAAACACGTTGGATACAAAACAATCTTCATTATGGTCATTGCCAATAAAAATACACTACATAAATGATGGTTGTGCTGATTGGGGGTGGTGTGTTGGGAACGACTTTCGATAGATGGTCAAGGAGGATCGAGTGAATATCAACGTGCTACTAAAGTAATGACATAATAATGCTTTACAATTAAAATGATACTCCATTTATCTATATATATATAACATGTTAATTAAAATAATTAGTATGATTTTAAGAATGTTTTTCACTTTATCGAATATTGTTAATTGCATGTGTACGTATCACTCTATCAAGAATGTTGTAATGTCCTCAACGGTATGAAAATTGAAAAATGCACTTTTGGTAAATGCTGTAGCTAGCATGAAAATTGACATAGATTCAAACATGGGAGTTAAAGCCTGCACTATCATTTAGCCACGGCAATATCTGGAGATCACAATTTATAAATAAAGGCATTTTTAAAACCTTCGATCACAATCTCAATTGCCAACGTGATTCGATCAGAGTCTTGAGCTCACTCTCAGCTCCTCATCCATGGACAAACCTCTGATTTGATCCAAAATCCAAGTAGATAATATTTAATATTAAATCAGAAAAACATGGTAAATCTGATTATATTACAGGTTACAGGTTGTTTATGATGATTTTTTTTTAAGTAAAATAAGACTACATTTTTATTATTATGTCAAATACATATCATTCTAATTGAAACGAGGAATTCAACAAAAATATCTTAACAAAATACACAAGATCACTACCTATCCAAAATCCCTTACAGTTATGATGATTATTATAAACTCGAATATATGAAAGTTTCAGGGAGCCAACTCACTGCTACTTGCTCCCTGTCCATGGACAAACCTCTGATTTGATCAAAACCCTAAGTAGGTAATATTTAAAATGTGGCAAGATAAGACAAATTGGTGAAATCTGTTTATAGTACACAGAATGGTTTGATATTTGGATGTTACGAGCTGATATAGCCTAATCCTGATTATTGTGGATGCTAAATAGCTGATACCTGGAGGTTTGATATTTAGATATTAAAAGCTGATGTGACCTAGCTTTGATAGTGAGAAGACTAAAAGATCATGTCATAGATGCAACGGGGTGTTACCATTTGCAGGACTTGTAGCATCTGTTGGGGTGGGCGCAGATGCCACCAAGTACAATCTCCCCACTCTTTCTGAGCGACTGTTCTCAGCAAATTTCATGCTGTTGATATGGAGACCTTTCTGCTTCTCCTCAGATGACCATTCTGCTCCATAATAGGCCTCTTCTGTGGCGCCCTCTTTCTTGGATGCTGGGAAGAACATCCCTCCCCACTGAGGGAAATAGACAAGACAGACTGGCATTGTGCACACCACTATCATCACACCCATCAAGGTGATTCCCATCTCCTTGGAGTACTTTGAGCTGGAGAAGAACAACAACTGAGTTAAGCCGGACCCCAAGTTGCCCCCTGCACCTGTCATACCGGAGATGATACCCAGAGACCTGCAATGTGGAAAGAAAGCATATTAAGAATTAATTTGTTTTATCATGGAGATGCATTACATTGAATTTTTTTTTGCCTTTGTTGATTTAGTGTGATTTATTTTCATCACATTGAAATTATTTGTGTTTATTTTTTAAACTATCAAATGTAGATAAAAGATGAACCATAAGATAAAAACTCAACTATATTTGATGGTTGGAAATTTAAAAATAAATAGTCTCAAAATTATTTGTTCTTACTTTTGAAACCATCAACACTTTAAGATAAAAGTCGAAACATTTGATGGTTGGAAATCTAGAGACAAATAATCTCAAAATTACTTGTGCTCACTTTTGGACATTTTTGGAATTATTAAATATAGATAAAAGTTTAATTACTCTAAAATAAAAACTGAACCACATTTGATGGTTGGAAATTTAGGAACAAATAATCTCAAAATTATTTGTGTCCAATTTTGAAACCATCAAATAAATATAGATAAAAAATGAACTACTTCAAGATAAAAGTTAAAGTTGAACCACTTGATGGTTAGAAACTTTGGGACAAATAATCTCAAAATTATTTGTGCCACTTTTGGAATTATCAAATATAGATAAAAGTTTAACTACTTTTTGATGATTGGAAATTTAGGAACAAATAATCTCAAAATTATTTGTGCCCACTTTTGAAACCATCAAATAGGGATAAAAAATGAACCACTTTAAAATAAAAGTTAAACCATTTAATAATTGGAAACCTAGGGACAAATAATCTCAAAATTATTTGTGCTCACTTTTGGACCATCAAATATAAATAAAAAATTAACCATTTCAACATAAAAGGTGAACCACATTTAATGGTTTTAAATATATGGACAAATAATCTCAATGATATTATTTGGGCACTTACTTTTTTTTGAACTATAATGTAATTCATCTTCAAATTATTTGCTTCCACTTTTGAAAATATCAAAGGTGAATAAAAGATAATCACTTCAAAATAAAATATTTGAAGCCCATTTTTAAAAGTATCAAACTTAAATAAAAGATAACCACTTCAAAATAAAATAAGAACTACATTAGACTATTAAAAACATATATAAATAATCTCAATGCAATTATTTGTGCCTATGTTTTGAACCATCTAATATAATCCATCATGATTATATTGAAATTAAATTAGTAGAAATTCTTTCGGTAATAATCACATGCACAGGAAGTGGACGACGCGTTTCGTGTAGTTCATCATTCCTGATGATGAACTACACTGGTTGGTTCGAAACACGTCAACCACATTCCTGTGCATGTGATTATTACCGAAAAAATTTCTACTAATTTATATGATGAATCACAGAAGTTTAGATTCCAAATATATTGAAATTATTTATATCCACTTTTAAAACCATCAAATGTAAAGCCACCTCAAAATAAAAAATAAAAATTAACCACTCTTGATGATTCAAAACCTACAAACAAAAGTGATAAAGATAGTAATCACAAAAACCTCATGTGTAAAATTAACATGTTCTAAGTTTAAATTCTTCTAACAGAATAAACTAAAATTAATCTCATAATAAATGTTGGGAATCATCATTATACCTGCGAGAAACGAAAGGAATGATGCCAAATATTGCCCCGCAGGCTGCTTGGGCGCAGATGGAGAAGGCAACCATGGCGACAATAGAGAGGGGAAGTGATCCGGCTCTTCCGAGCCAAATGCAGAAAAGACCACCGCATGTCTGCATAATCCAAACTGTCCAAAGCCGTCCTCTCATGCCGAACATTTTAGCTCCTTGATCCGACAGGTACCCTCCCAAAGGGCGAGCCGCGATATTCGCAAAACCAAAGGCCGCCGCAATGCTTCCAGCAGCATGGAGCGTGAGATTGAACCTGTCGTAGAAATACTCTGCGATCACGTTGTCCGTTGTAAGCTCCACCCCCATGGAATAACCGTAGAGAAGCGCAAATATCCACGACCTGTAATTACATACAGCATTTTTGAAAACCTACATGCATCCAGTTACAACAAAATACAGAAAATTAATAGTACTGTCATTTCCAGAGAAGTTACATGGTTTTTTCAATCTAATGTTAATTCACATCAAGAAATTTATATATGAGTGTCTTTTCTTTTAATAAGGTTATGCAAACATAGCCCTATAAATTATATTAAATAGCTGATAAACTTCTCAGAACTATGAAAGACTTATATGCTATTTAATTTGTTTAACTATTTAATTTGACTGATAATCTTTTAATAAGGTTATGCAAACACAGCCCTATAAATTATATTAAATAGCCGATAAACTTCTCACAACTGTGAAATATTTATATGCTATTTAATTTGGTTAACTATTTAATTTGACTGATAAATATGGTGTATTTTGAAACAAGGTTTTCAAATTATTTTTTTCATAGATAGTTTCAATTTTTTATTATGAATATGATAAATTTTATATTTTATAATGTGATAATATTATTGTTCTGTTATATAAATCAATTGAGGAAATCCTCTCTCTACACTTATCTCACTTTTACAAATTTTCAGCATTACAAATGATACATATCTCAGCTTTACAAATGGCACATAAGTATTTTAATGGCTATCAAAGTTTATCGGCCATTTAATTTATATGACTCTACTAATTTATGTAATGCTAAAAATTTGTAATATGAGAACAAACGAAGTAAAAGGTTTAAAACCCTTAATTTCATCTTGTACATAAGACATTAAATATAAAATGATCCATATATTTTCATTTAAAAAAAAAAATACCCTATTCAAAAATAAACCATACTAAATAATATATTATATATTTTATCATTTAAACTGTTTTTCTAATATATAAATAAATTTAGTAACTTAGAAAAAATTATTGTATATTCAAATTAATTAATTATATATATATATATATATATATATACAATTCAAATTAACAATGACAAGGAATCCCTACACCATTTTAACCAAGTTAATAAAAAAATATATAAAAAATACCAAATATAAATAATAATAAAAAAAAAACTCTAATCTGAAATATATTTTCAATATCCTAAACAATTTATTGCACACAATTGCAACAAATCCCTATGGTTTTCAAACCAAATTAATTAAAAAAAACACACACACAAAATTAAAATAATTTTATCTGAATTGTTGTAAACACTTCAAATTTTTAGCCTAAATTTTCAAAAAAACTCAAAATATTTTTTTACCTATATTTCTTAGGTGATGTATTTTTTTTTAAATAAATTTTAAGAACTAATAATCTTTCTAAATATATATAACAACCAGCAAATTATATATTAGAAACTCATAATTCAATTTAATATGAAAAGAAACCAAAATCTCAAACTCCATACTTATCCTTCCAATCTTAATCTAACAAGCCAGGTCTCCTAGGACTTAAAAGATTCTAACTAACTGCCTAAAAATTTGATCAATTAAAGAAGGATAAAAGAAGGATAATTAGTACCTTGGAGAATTGATCCTGGACCTTATCCCCAGATTTTTGCAGAGTCTGGAAGTTCCCATCTGGCAAATCTTGGCCCAAGATAAGCACAGCAATGCCCATGACGATTTGCAAAACTCCCGGGATGAAGAATGAGATTCTCCAGGCAGTGAAAGGGGTGAAGCCAAGGGATTTGTTGATAAAATCATAAAGCAGAGGCATGAGAAGCTGCGTAAGACCCCCTCCCATGTTACCCCACCCAGCCGCAGCCCCGTTTGCAACACCCACGATCTTGCTGTTAAACATGGAGCTCATCCAGTACTGGCACGACACGAAGGTTGCCAACGAGAATCCAATAAGGAATCGCGCCACGGTGAATCCTCCCGCAGACGATATCAACGACATGCCGAACACCGTTGGCGCCGACAGCATCATCAAGAAAGCGCAGCCGTAGCGTGGCCCGATGAGATCGCACACCGCTCCCATGGCCAGCCTGGAGAAAATGGACCCAGACACCGATGCAATCCCAGCGTTGCCAATGTCCTGCGTGGTCAGATCAAGATTGTCTCGGATAACAGGCAGAAGCGGCGCGGCCGCAAATGTGGACACGAAACACGTGGAAAAAGAGAGCCACGATAGATGAAACGTGCTCATATGGGGATTCGCGCAAGAGAGTAGCTTGAAACGCGTGGCCTTGTGCTCAGAGTCCACTGGTAGCTTGAATAAATTACCGTTACCACCATTGATGCCTGTGGTGTTAATAAAAGACAGCCAAAAAAAGTATATATAAGAGAAATAAAATTTCGGATTCAGTGGAAAAAACAGGATTTATTTTAAAATTTTAATTTAGAGTGTAAAATCTCATTTGGAGAAACACTGAGTTGTTTGTGGATGTCATAAAATAGGCAAGAGGGCAAATTTTTGTTGGAATCCGGTAATTTTTCTTTTTTAAATCAGATAGTTGGAGTGTCTGTATAGTATTCCCATTTTTTTATGGTGGAAATGGATTTAGTAGCATAAAAAAAACTTGCAGACACTCAAAATCCTGAAATTTGACGACTATAATCAAGATTTTCAAAGATTTCTGCCTGAATTTTTCATATTCTTATCAGAATTTCTGGATTATTTTGTGAGTGTTTTAGACCAAAAAACCATAGGGAAAAGAATTTAGTAGATTTCTATTATAACAATAAATAACATAATATATTTTTCTTTATATTTCTTTCTTATCCAAATTTACAATATCATAGTTTAATACTACTAATATATGGTCTATCTCTTTCAAATCATCTAATGTGGTTCATCAATCTAAGTCTTGGTCTATCCTTTTCAAACCACTTAATATGGTTCATCCATCTTAGTTCTGGTAATGAATCACATTAGGTGGTTTCAAACTAGTAAACCTCAAAGATTTCTCAAAATAATATGAATCCGCCCATTTCAAACCACTTAACATGATTCATCAATTTTAATTCTGGTAATGAATCAGATTAAATGATTTCAAAATCGTCAACCTAAAAAGTTTCTCAAAACAATATGAATCACAAAAACTTGAAATCAGAAAACTTCTTTAACTTACAATCCACTGAAAACGCAAACGTGGCCTCTCTAGCAGTGACCCCGTGCATCGAATTCCCTGGTGAGGAGGCCTCAATGTCATTGCCAATGCAGGAGCTGCTTTGGTCTGCCATTGCTCTGCAACCTGCAAGTCTAATGGATGGAAAATATCGATCAGTTGGCCTAAATTTATAGCGAGACTACCAGCGAAACCATTGATTTATGAATAAATAAATCTACCTGTGTCGCCGCGTACAGAACTGGATTGTCCTTTTGGAACATACAGCGGCCTCCAACTCCGATATATTTGTTTATTCATAGTGGATCTGATATTATTCCTTGCCTCTTGGAAGCCACCAGTGGCAAACCCATCTGGGCAAGAATAACTTCTTGTTGTAATTATTGGGATCTTTGTATATGATTTGTAAATTTACAATGTGCGGGTATCGAAGGGACAAGCTTTTGTTTTGATTTGTAAATTTAAAATGTGCGGGTATCGAAGGGACAAGCTTCTGTTTCGGACAGCACTTGGGTTCCTGGTGCAACCCTTCACTTGGGTTGAAGAAGACTTACCCTTCTCATTGGCCTTTGGTCTTGGATGTCTCCAAGAGTTTGAGAAAGTTGATGACTTGTTTATTATTTTTATAATATTACACTAGCTATATAAATTTATTTTAATATGGAATGTACTTAAAGGTAAAAACTTTATGAAATACCATGTGCCAGTTTGGGATATACATCCAAGAGTTTGAGAAAGTTTATGACTTGTTTATTATTTTTATAGTATTACACTAGCTATATAAATTTATTTTACTATGGAATGCACTTAAAGGTAAAAACTTTATGAAATATAATGTGCCATTTTGGGATATATGATAAAGATGTGAAAGATGGATATTAATTCATAAAATGTCTTATATATTTATTTCTTTATACATTATCATTTGTTTCATTGATTATTTATGAGTATTATGTTTAAATCATTATTATGGTTGGTTTTGCTAATATTTTCATACTTTTATTTTATTGTATTTCTCATTGTCATTTGTTTTATTGATTATTTATGAGTATTATGTTTATATCATAATAATTATTATGGTTGGTTTTACTAATATTTTCACATTATTATTTATTTTATTGAATTATGAGTATTATGTTTATTTTATTATTATGGTTTGTGTTAGTAATGCTTTTATATTTTGCTAGAGTGGTTAATTTGTTATTTGGTTATGTAAATCTTTGTAATAAGTTTTTGAAAATATATATGAGTCCATAGTTCAAAATATCTTTCTTTTTTATTCTTTGTTATTTTTGAATGTATGGCTTATATTTAATGTTGGAGGTTTTATAAGTTGATTTCTTTATTTGAATTTTTTTGGTTTTACATTCAACATGGTTTATATTCAATATTTAAGTTTTTATAAGGTGATTTTTTAATTTGGAATTTTTTAGTTGTCTCCAAAATGTTGTGAATATTCATTTTATAAGTTATTATACATATGATCTTATAAGTTTTTGCAATTTGTTATTATGTAGTGATTTATTTCATATTTAGATTTCATATTTGATGAGGAGATCATGTCCAAGTTGAAAAAAATGCTCAAAAATAGAAGTGCTCAAAAATGGTTGCAATTTGAATGACCGGAAAGGCCTCATCGCTGCGATTATGGCGCTGCGAACTGGACTCAAAACCAATGTTGTATGTGAAAGTTACTGAGGTTTGAATTCGTCCAGTGATCTCCAAAACATGACTTTTTTACTATGATTTTGTCAATTTAAAAAAAAAAAAAAAGTATTATTATTATTATTATTATTATGGAAAAAATTCATTTTTATTAAGTTTTTATGGGCCTATTAGTGGGTGCCACGTGGTCTGCCTGGAGGTTGCCATGTGGCCCCAAGCCATTGGTTGGAAGGTTAGTTAAAAAAATTGAAAGGCATGGGTTTCGAACCCTGACCCGACTACACGGGCGGGGCAGACCCGACCATAACACCATGGGGAAAGAACTTGAACCTTGGGCGAGTCGGGTGGTGTTTGAACGGGCATCCAGGTCATTAGTGAACATGCAGTCGGGCGAAGACTCGTGCAGTGGGTAAACGCACATTCAGGTCGACTCGTTGAATCGGGCGGAGATGTGGGTTAAGCCATCAGGGCTAAGCCCCGAAATCCATGCGATCGAACACTATGAACCGAGGGCTAAGCCCCATTACAAACCGATGGAAAAAAGGGTTAAGCCCCTAGTGGTTAGCCCTAATTCCATATGACCTCCGACCCGTGACCATGGGCGCAGATTTAAAACTTATTCGCCAACATTAACTGTCCAGAAATGGCGCCTGTGAACACGCCAATAAACAAATAGTTACATTTATTGTTCCGCCTAAATTGGAGTGTAGTTCTGCCTAATCTATCTATCCAACGAATTTGGAGGAGTTAACTGGAGTTCCTCAAGTTTTGGAGAAGGTTTTTTAGTGCCACTGGGCAAAAACTTTTTTGGATCATAACTTTCTCAAATTTCGACCAAACAAGATGAAATTTTAGTCAATTTTGGCTTTCTTGAGCATTCTGGAGAGTTTGGAACAGGTTTCAAAGAGAAAAGAGGTGTTTTACAACAAATTTTTCTTCAGGGAAGAGGAAAGAGCCATCAGGGCCATCAAGGAGATGGAGCTGTATTGGGTTGTACTTCACTATTTAAGGTGAAACAAAAGCCATTTTTAGCTTATTTCTGTCTTCTAAAGTCAAATTCACAGCTTTTTTTTGTCTTTTTAGGCATATTTTTCACTGTGTAACCATTTTGAGAAAATTAATAGAGCAAGGACATGTCATTGGGGAGCCTTGGACTGGTAGATGTAGCCCAGGAGGGGTAAAATGCCTCATCATTTTGCTATGTTATGATATGGTGAAGTTTACTTGCTGTGTATTTCTGCTGTGATGTATTAAACAGTCAATTTAAATAACAAATCGTACACATAAAACTCAGAAACATTACCAAAACTACTTTGTTTAACCTGCAAGACATGGAAAACACTTTGCACACTAAATTAAATGGAAATGGATACTTTGCATAGCATTAAAAATAGTTCCAATTTCAGATCAGTTGGTATCAAAAGCTAGAGTTTTACTCTGCATTTGTTCTTGTGAAAAGATATAGTTGATTGTTTGCAAGTTTCTGATGCTTACTAGGCTTAATCTCAAGAGAGGGGAAGGACAATTGGTTAGAGCACAAGTTAATCCTCAACCAAGGAGGGCCAGAGTGCCTTTAACTCCACCTTCTAATTCACCTCCACGAGCCATAGAAGAAGCCTCAAGCATGTTTTCAAGAGAAGGAGAAGCTCCTAAATACATTGATCCCAAAGAAGAAAAACGGGTGTTCCGAAAGGATTCTTTGGACATGACAGAGATGGTGAGGATACTCTACCAAGAAAGGAATGATAGGCTTGTAGGAGAAGGGTCTAAACATCAGAAAGAAGGAGAGAGTTCTTTAGGAGGAAAGAAAAGTGATGACAAGTCAAAGAAAGGACAAGGAGGAAATGGTGATCCACCATCCCCATCTTCATCCTCTTCCTCTACATCGTCATCCTCTACTTCGGTGAATCAATCTCACAAGTCTAAAACCACTGGTAAAAGTCCATTTTTAAAGCTTGATGTTAAATTTGAGTTGCCTATGTTTAATGGTGATGTCAATGTAGAGAAACTTGACAATTGGATAAGGTAGTTGGAGGTTTACTTAAGAATGCAGAACCTTCATGATGACGACACCAAGATACAATTAGCCTCTTTGAGAATGGATGGAGCAGCATTGGTATGGTGGGAAGCCAAGACCAAGGATGAAATTAAAAAACATGGTAAGATCACTTTATCATGGGTTGAATTAATTACTGCAATTAAAAAGAAATTTTACCCATTCGCTCATTTACAAAAGCCTATCATGAACTGGAAAAACTTCAGACAACTTAAGGGACAAAATGTACAAGACTACACCCAAGAGTTTAGGAAAAGAGCACTCTTATTAGGGGTAGACTTACAAAGTCAAGATAATTTGCTGAAATATATAGGTGGTTTGCACAACTACCTTAGACATACTATCCTTATGTTCAATCCTACTAGTCTAGACGAAGTTTGTGTACAAGCTACGCATTTAGAGGCTAGAGGGAAAAACACTTTTGATGACGGTAGAAACAAGTCTTTTAAGGGGAAAAACAAAGATAAAACCTCTAAGGGAAAAGGAAAAAGGAATGCATCTGTCAAACAGGAGGGTGAGAAAGTGATATGTAAACATTGTTCAAGAGAAGGCCATGAAGAGAAAAATTGTTGGAAACAACATCCTAAAAAAAGAACTCAGTTTAACGAAAACAAAGGAAAGAAGAAAATTGCAGCTACTACAACTACACCACAAGACTTAGGTGATGGTTCAGGTGACAAAACCAAAATTGTAGCCATGGGTTTGAAGAGTATGAAGGGTAAATAAATTGAAACTAAGCCAAGCACTAGTACTTCAAATTGTCATGTACAAGCTCCAAATGAGGAAGAAAGAATTGAATTGTTCCATGTGATGGTAGTCTCAAAACATACAAAAATTGACACACTGTTTGACAGTGGGTCACAAGAAAATCTCATATCAGAAGACTTTGTCAGACAGCTTAAACTTGAGACCATTCCACATCCAAATCCATATCCACTTGGATGGATATGCAAGGATGCAAACTTACAAGTCTTAAGAAAGTGCATATTGTGTTTTGCAATTACTACACACTTTATTGACACAGTTGAGCTTGATGTAGTACCGCTTGATATATCAGGAATTGTTTTGAGAAGTCGTTACTTATTTGACAGGAAAGCGATCTTCCATCGCCATGAAAATAAGTATCATATTTTCAAAGATGGCAAGGATTTTATTGTCAGAGCACATTGCAAAAAGACAAATATTGCGATGGTAAATGCGGAACAGGTAAAAAGGCTAGTGAATTCTAGTAAGAGTTTTGTACTTCTTATGGTTAAGCCTAAGGTTGATGTGAATCATGAGTCATTTGAAAATTGTGATTCCAAGATAAAATCAGATTTATATGATGTAGTTTATGCGAATCATGAAATGTTTCAGGAACCGATAGGCTTGCCTCCTAAAATGGAGATTCAACATGAAATACAATTACAACAAGATTGTCCTCTTCCTAAATAGGCATGGATCGCATGTCTATCATGGCGAATTCTGAAATAAAGAGGAAAATTAAGGACTTTTTGGACAAAGGTTTCATAAGACCAAGCACTTCGCCATGTGGGTCACCGATAGTGTTGATTCCAAAGAAAGATGGAACTTGGTGCATGTGTGTGGACTTCAGGGCATTGAAAAACATAACGGTAAAGAATTGTTACCCACTCCCAAGGATAGATGATTTGTTAGATCAGTTGAAAGATGCTAAATATTTCACTAAGTTAGACTTACGTAGTGGTTATCATCAAGTTAGAATTGCAGAAAGTGACATTTGTAAGACATCATTTAAAACCAAACAGGGACTCTTTGAGTGGCTTGTTATGCCGTTTGGTTTATGCAATGCACCTGCAACTTTAATGCGGGTAATGGATGATGTCTTACATCCTTTTCTTGATTATTTTGTTATTGTCTACTTAGATTACATCTTAATTTTTAGCAAGACTAGAGAAGAGCATGTCATGCATGTTAAGAAAGTACTTAATGTTTTAAAGAAAAATAAGTTGTTTCTTAAAATATCAAAGTGTGAATTTGGAAAGAATTCTTTGGTTCATTTGGGACACATAGTAGGAGGAGGTGCTTTGAGAATTGATCTTTCTAAAGTAGAAGCCATTGTGAATTGGCCTACTCCCAAATCTATTACAGAGGTAAGAAGTTTTTTGGGTGCAACTCAGTATTGGAGGAAGTTTATTTCTAACTTCTCTGCCATAGTAGCTCCTATGCATGCAGTGACAAGTGTGAAGCGTGCTTTCCAATGGGGAGGTAAGCAACAGAAAGCTTTCGAGTATTTGAAAGAGAAGATAATTTCAGCTCCAGTCCTTGCATTACCGGACTTAAGACAACCATTCGAGATTCAAACCGATGCTAGTGATTACGCCATGGGTGTAGTTCTCTTACAACATTGTAAGCCTATCACATTTCATTCTGAAACATTTAATGGTGCTGTTATGAATTATCATACATATGATAAGGAGTTGTATGCGTTGGTACAAAGCGTCAAAAAGTGGAAACACTATTTGATGGGAAAAGAAATAGTTGTTCATACCAACCATCAGCCTTTACAGTACTTGCAGTCGCAAAGTAAATTACAGCAGTCACGAAATTTCAGATGGATGGGTTTCCTACAACAATTTCACTTGGTAATAAGGTACAAGAAAGGTATTTTCAACAAATTTGCTGATATGCTTTCAAAGCCTATTATTAGTGCTACTACTTGACTTAAGAATGATTCTATTGTACATGAGAGCTACATAGAACAGTATGCATCAGATGTTGATTTTAAGGATGTGTATGCTAACTTGAGTGAAGGGAATCATGTTGAGGAGAATGATTATCACTTGCATAATAATTTTTTGTTTCATATGGGCAAGTTATGTATACCACGGGGGGAGAGACAAAGTGTCATGAGAGAAGCTCATTCTTCTCTTATTGCTGGATATTTCGGGGTAAGCAAAATGGTGGCACATTTACAGAGGTATTATTATTGGCCTCGCATGGTAGATAGTGTTTCACGTTTCATTAGAGGTTTTTCATTATGTGCTACAATCAAGCCTAGCAATAGGAAGCTTGGTTTATATACGCCATTTCCAGTACCTTCTAGACCATGGGAAAGTGTTTCTATGGATTTTGTGGGAGGTCTACCATTGTCTAGAAAGCAGCATGATTATCTTTATGTAGTAGTTGATAGATTCAACAAGATGTGTATTCTTATGCCATGTAAGAAATCTATAACTGCTAAAAAAACTGTTGATTTATATTTTTAACATGTATGGGTTGATTATGGCTTACCTACTTCTATTGTTAGTGACAGGGATTCCAGATTTGTTGGGAATTATTGGTCCAATTTATGGAAGATGATGGACACCAAGTTGAAGAAGAGTATTGCTTTCCATCCGCAAACATATGGCCAAACAGAGGTAGTGAACAGAACCATTGTACATCTCTTGAGAGGTTATTTCAGCAAGCATCCCAAGCTTTTGGATGAGCATTTGCATTACATTCAACATGCTTACAACTGGGCCAAGCACTCTTCTACAAATACTTCACCTTTTGAAGCTTGTTTTGGGTATTTGCCTAAGTCACCTTTAGATTTCATTCTTGAGAAGGATGTTTCCATTGATGGGCATAGTGGCATTGATAAAGCTTGCATGTTCATTGAAATAATTCAGGTGATACATCAGCAAGTTCAAGAATAGCTTGAAAAAGTCAAGGCAAGTACAAGGAGAGGCATGAAAAACACAGAATTGATCATAAGTTTCAAGAAGGAGATGAGGTATGGCTGCATATTAGTAAGGAAAGAATGCAATGAGAAGGTAAAAAGCTGAAGCCTATTCATTATGGTCCATTCAAGATTCTTAGACAAGTTGGAAATAATGATTTTCAACTAGATTTGCCTTCATATATGCAAATGTATTCCGTTGTGAATGTGGAAAATTTACATTTGTATGAACCTCATTTAATTGTTGATCATGAAAGTGACATTCAGCTGCCATCCATAGAGGATTTATCGCCAGAATTTTTGGATGAGATGAAAGAGGATGCTATCCTTGATAGAAGGACACACACTTCGAGGAGGGTAAGTGTTGATTATCTTCGGATTGGTCTTAAAGGCAACAAACCGAGTAAGGAAAAATGGATGGAGGTGGAAAAGGTGAGGGATCTATACCCTCATCTTCTGAACAGGTAATTGAAGGCTTTTGGGGTCCAAAAGCTTCCCAATGGGGAGGTGTGATCAGGAGATCATGTCCAAGTTGAAAACAATGCTTAAAAATGGAAGTGCTTAGAAATGGTTGCAATATAAACGACCGGAAAGGCCTCGTCACTGGGATTCTAGCATCATGAACGGGACTTAAAACCGATGTCGTATGTGAAATTTACTGAGGTTTGAATTCGTCTAGTGACCTCCAAAACAAGACTTTTTTACTATGATTTTGTCAATTTAAAAAAAAAAAAATTTATTATGGAAAAATTTAATTTTTATTAAGTTTTTATGGGCCTATCAGTGGGTGCCATGTGGCCTACCCGGAGGCGGCCACGTGGCCCTAGGCCATTGGTTGGAAGGTTAGTTCAAAAATTTGAAAGGCATGGGTTTCGAACCCTGACCCGACTACACGGGCAGGGCCGACCCAACCATAACGCCACGGGCAAAGAACTTGAACCTTGGGTGAGTCAGGTGGTGTTTGAACGGGCATCCAGGTCTTCGATGAACGTGTAGTCAGGAGGAGACTCGTGCAGTGGGTAAATGCACATTCGGATCAACTCGTTGAATCAGGCGGAGATGTGGGTTAAGCCCTTAGGGCTAAGCCCCGAAATCCATGTGATCAAATGCTATGAACCGAGGGCTAAGCCCCATTACAAACCAGCGGAACAAAAGGGTTAAGCCCCTAGTGGTTAGCCCTGATTCCATATGACCTCCGACCCATGACTATGGGCATAGGTTTAAAACTTATCTGCCAGCATTAACTATTCGGAAATGGCGCATGTGAATGTGCCCATAAACAAATAGTTACATTTATTGTTCCGCCTAAATTGGAGCACAGTTCCGCCTAATCCACCTGTCCAACAAATTTGGAGGAGTTAACTGGAGTTCCTCCAGTTTTGAAGGAGGTTTTTTAGTGCCACTGGGAAAAAACTTGTTTGGGTCATAACTTTCTCAATTTTCGACCAAAAAAGATGAAATTTTAGTCAATTTTGGCTTTCTTGAGCATTTGGGAGAGTTTGGAATAGGTTTCAGAGTGAAAATAGGTGTTTTACAACAAATTTTTCTTCAGGGAAGAGGAAAGAGCCATTAGGGTTATCAAGGAGATGGAGCTGTATTGGGTTGTACTTCACTATTTAAGGTGAAAAAAAAGCCATTTTTATCTTATTTCTGTCTTCTGAAGTCAAATTCAAAGCTTGTTTTTCCTTTTTAGGTATATTTTTCACTGTGTAACCATTTTGAGAAAATTAATAGAGTAAGGACATGCCATCGGGGAGCCTTGGACCAGTAGATGTAGCCCAAGAGGGGTGAACTGCCTTATCATTTTGTTGTGTTATGATATGGTGAATTTTACTTGCTGTGTATTTTTGTTGTTGTAGAAAATTTGAATAACTGATATATTATTCACCGAGATTCTCCTGATCACACACTATTTTAGCTTTATGCATAATACAGAATCTCTTCTACCATTGATCATCACATGCAGAAATAAAATCAATTGCATGCATACATTAAAACCACAAACAATCACACATATGAACATAGTATTTAATGGAAAAGCTTAAAGCTGAAAACCCCAACTATCTGTATATTATATGTCATGGAGATCATGTAACAATCATTGTACAAATCTCCTCACAAGCTCTCATGCACACCCTCAATTGCTACATACTATCAAGCTAGATCTAGCAAAACACCTGCTCCAATCCTTAGCCACTTGATAGCCAGCCTCTATTCCATTTTCAATGCTATGGGATGGCTTCATTAAATAGATAAACCACATGGCTTGTACTGCGCAATCCTCATGGTCTTCTCCACCTATACGTAATCTTGGCTTGATTCAGTATAGTCTGGCGATAGTTAACTTTGCTCTTTCACCTATTTCTGCCTTTGGTCTCCTTTGGCTTGTCACGCCTTTGAAGTTAGCGATCCATTCTTTAGTTGATTAATGAGTTTATAATTAGTGAATTAATTAATAATTAATTCACACCACTCTCTATAATTGTATCGATTAGTTATTTGGATAAAATAGCTCAACTATGTTTAGATTAGTTTCTATAGACCCTACAGCTCCACTTCCTTCCTCAATCAACTCCACCAAACTCTGTCACATGAGTTCTAATTGAAATATCCATGCAATAGCTCCACTTAACCCTCAAGAATAGCATAATTCCTTCTGTCAGCTCCTGTGCCACATCTGTGCACTTAACTGAAGTGCTCCAAGAGAATAAGATAATGTTTAGAGTCTAAATATTTTTAAGAGCTAATAATATTTGACATATCTATTTTTAGGCTGACGATCTATAAATAGATTAGTAATATGTCTTGAAATAGAAGTCCATCTATTTTTTCCAACTTGACCAACCATCCACAAATAGCATCCTGCAACTCATAGAACATGATCCATATGTCTAAAAATAGACATAGTCTAAAAATAGACTTTGCGCCAAAAATAGCCTGCGGCCCCACTTAGTGAAGGCGACTCCTTTTCACTAAGCTCATCATCTTGTTGCAATCTCAACACTCCCTTTCAACAAGATAAGGATTATCTGCAACCCCTACCCTGCCCCTGTGGTATTCGAATTTGCTCCTGGTGAGCACCTTCGTCAAGATATCAGCATCCTGATCCTCCGTTGGAATGTATGAAAGTAACATGATCTTCCGCTGCACACAATCTCTGATATGATGATACCGATCCATGAAGCCATGCCACCTCAACTCATCCTCCTGTCTGTACCATGATCCATATCTCGATGTGCCTCTGAGATATCTCAATACATGCTTGCCTGCCTTCCAGAAGAGCTTGGTAGGCTTAACCATAGCTTGTGAAAGCTGGTTAACAACATAGCATATGTTGGGTCGTGTATTGACCAGATACATAAGCGACCCCACCAACTGTCGATAAACAGTGGCATCCACTACCTCCGCTGAAGTAGCATCCTCCTTCCTCCATCCACCAGGAAGAGGAGTATCAACAAGCTTGCAGCCATGCATGTTGAACTTCTCTAGTATCTCCCGGGCATACTTACCCTGAGAAACAAATAGTCCACCACTGCGCTGCCAAATTTCCAATCCCAGGAAATAATGAAGGAGGCCCAAGTCCTTCATCTCAAACTCCTTTGCAAGATCATCCTTGCATGAGTGTATCAACAGCTCATCACCTATCAAAATCAAATCATCTACATAAAGTACAATGATCAGCAACTTACCCTCCACCACAATCTGGTATAGGTTAGGATCCGCCTCACTCTTGGAGAATCCAAGTCCGGTGAAATAACTGTCTATCTGTGTGTACCAAGCACGAGGTGTTTGTTTCAACCCATACAACGCTCTCTTGAGCCTGCACACATGCGACTCGCTGCTGAAGATCTCGAAACCTTCGGGCTGCTCTATGTACACCTCCTCCTCAATGACTCCGTTGAGGAATGCAGTCTTCACATCCATCTGATGAATGTGCCACCCCATCTGCACTGAGAGAGCAAGAATCATTCGTATGGAAGAATACCTTGTGACAGGTGCAAAGGTCTCCTCATAATCGATCCCCTCAATCTGTGAAAAGCCTCGGGCAACAAATCTTGCCTTATACTTCTCCACACTCCCGTCAGCTGCCTGCTTCACTTTGTAGATCCATCTCGAACCCCCATCGATTTACCCTCTAGTCTTTGGACACCCTCCCATGCACTGTTTTTGACAATCGAATCACACTCTTCCACCATGGCATCTACCCATGCAAGGTCCTCCACAGCTTCCTTGAAAGAGGATGGCTCTGTCACGACACATTTTCTCACAAGAGCCATGTATCCAAAGATATTTGTCAGTGGGATCGTCACCGCACCGTGATGTAGGTGCTCCTACAACCTTCTCTGCATCTTGAGCTAGTCGCTCAGCTTCTGTAGTGCGCTTCCGCCCTCTGATGGTTGGCGCTGCTTGAGTGGTCTCTTCCACTCCATGAACCTCATCTTGTGGCTGATCCACATCCTAAGACTCATCCTTAGGAACTAATAGCTCCTCATCTGTATGCAAGTGTGGCTCCCTCTCAAGCAAAAACTTCATGGCTTTCTCCTCATGAAATTTGATATCCCGTCACACAACAGTCTTGCGACTGTCTAGAAAATACACACGATAGTTGTGGGGTGTATCAGCGTACCCCAAAAATATCCCAACCTCTGCAGTCGGCTCCAAATTCTTCCTAGCATCCTTCGTCACATGAATGTAAACAGGTGAACCAAAAATCCTCAAATGGGAAATATCAGGCCTCTTACTAGAAAATGCCTCCTCGGGTGTACTCATGCCAAGTATCCTATGAGGACAACGGTTCTGCACATATACTGTAGTATTGCATGCCTCAGCCCACAAGTGTATGGGAAGGCCCTGATCATGCAACATCACCCATGCAGCACCCACAATCATTCTGTTCTTCCACTCAGCAACCCCATTCTGCTATGGGTTATGAGGTGCTATGATCTCTCTTCGAATTCCTTCTGCGTTGCAAAATTCCTTGAATTCGCCAAAGATGAATTCACCACCATTGTCGCTCCTAAGAGGATTCACTTGCTTCCCCGATTCTTTCTCAATTAGTGCCTTGAACTCACAGAACTTTGAGTATGTCTCGCTCTTCTTTTGCATGAAGAAGATCCAACACTTCCAAGAAAAATCATCAACAAATATCACATAGTACCTGTGCTTTGCTGTCGAAGCTACTGAGAAAGGTCCACACACGTCTATGTGAATTCTCTCAAGGATCGTCATGGCGCGACTATCCTTCTCGTGAAAGGTGGCTTTCACAAATTTTCCTAAGGTACATCCCTTGCACTGATCTGACTGCGCAAGAGTACCCTTAGGAAGCCCAGTAGAAATCTGCTGCAGTATCTTCAAAGCTCCATGGTGAAGGTGGCCCAATCTCCGGTGCCACAACTCACCATCATCCCGGCTCACCACTCCTTCTGCCTTGCCTGCCATTTCTGCGTAGCCATCTACCTGCAATTGATAAAGGTTCTTAACTCGAACCCCTATCCTCCGGGTCTCACCAGTTTCCTTACTACGTAGGAAAGCCTTTCCCTCGCTAAAGACAACATCATATCCCCTGTCTTCTAACATCGCCACAGAGATAAGATTCTTCTTCAATCCTGGAACATGCATCACTTCCTTCAATACGAAGGGCTTACCAGACTCCCTCTCAAAGGAAATGGTACCGATACCGGTCGCACTGTATCTACCATCATCGCCCATCTCGATGTGCACTCCAAGATCTTTCTCATCCAGATCAGTAAACAAATCTCGATCTCCTGTCATGTGAAAAGATGCACCACTGTCAAGAAACCACACTGATCCCATCATACTTGAGACCAAGCATGCGATCAATAAAAAATCTAGCTCAAACTGCGAGGCTAAGGCCTCTCCAGCTGCAGTCCCAGTAGCCTGCTTATTTTTCTTCTTCTGTGGACAATTAGTGGCGTAATGTCCGTGTTGGTGACAGTGAAAGCACTTCACCTTGGACATGCCCTGCTTCTTGCCTTTCGCACCGGATTGAGAAGCTTTCTTGCTCTTCCCCTTCTTTTCTTTGGCATCCAAAGCACAATTCTCTTCATCAGAGTTCTTTTATGAAGATCCGTCCCTGGTACTCCGCCTTATCTCCTCTTGGACAAGATCCGACCAAAGTCACTCCCATCCTGGAAATTTCTCCCGACCATTGACAGAGTCCTGATAGGAGTGCCAACTCTTTGGAAGCCCAAGGAGAGCCAAGCTCACCAAGTCCTCATCATCAACACTCACCCCCACACTTCCCAGCTCATCCCTGCATTGGACGAACTTCATGAGGTACTTGGGCATACTGTCGCCTTTCTCCATCTTTATGTTCCTGAGTTTGTCCTTGAGCACCAACTTCCTCTGGTCGCTCTTGCTTTGGAATAAATATATCAAAGCTTTTCACATCAAGAATGGAGAAGCATTACCATGAAGGCTGGGCACTATGTGATCCTTCACACCTTCCAACAGAATATTTTGACACTTTGCTGTCTTCTTTTGTCATGCGTCAAGTATGATAGCATCACTAGAAGTAGGCTTTGGAATTTCTGCATCTATGAACTCCTTCAACCCATTTTCATCCAGCACCGCCCCCATCCTATCCTTCCATGCAATATAATTCGAGTTTCCCTCAAGGGCATACTCCAATCGCAATCCGTTGAAAGACATCTCAACTTCGACACCAAGAAAACACTGCTGCAAATTCGAATTCCACCAGCACAAAACTCAACCGCTTCAATGTTTTGCAATTGCTCCAATGATCAATATTCCTCTGATACCATGTAGAAAATTTGAATAACTGATATATTATTCACCAAGATTCTCCTAATCACACACTATTTTAGCTTCATGCATAATACAGAATCCCTTCCACCATTGATCATCACATGCGGAAATAAAATCAATTGCATGCATACACTAAAACCACAAACAATCACACATATGAACACAGTATTTAATGGGAAAGCTTAAAGCTGAAAACCCCAACTATCTATATATTATATGTCATGGAGATCATGTAACAATCATTGTACAAAGCTCCTCACAAGCTCTCATGCACACCCTCAATTGCTACACACCCTCAATAGCGTAATTCCTTCTGTCAGCTCCTGTGCCACATCTTTGCACTTAACTGAAGTGCTCCAAGAGAATAAGATAATGTTTAGAGTCTAAATATTATTAAGAGCTAATAATATTCGACATATCTATTTTTAGGCTGGCAATCTAAAAATAGATTCTGCCCAATATGTCTAAAAATAGAAGTCCATCTATTTTTTCCAACTTGACCAACCATCCACAAATAGCATCCTGCAACTCATAGAACATGATCCATATGTCTAAAAATAGACTTTGCGCCAAAAATAGCTTGCGGCCCCACTTAGTGAAGGCGACTCCTTTTCACTAACTCATCATCTTGTTTCAATCTCAACAGTTGTGATATATTAAACAGTAAATTTAAATAACAAATCATCACACATAAAACACAGAAACATTACCAAAACTACTTTGTTTAACCTGCAAGACATGGAAAACACTTTGCACACTAATTAAATGGAAATGGATACTTTGCATAGAATTACAAATAGTTCCATTTTCAGATCAATATTATTAACTTAATGTAATAATTGAAATTTAAATTAAAGAAGTTAAGAAAAGAACACACCATCTACATAATGAACACAAGATGTATCATGAGAAAATTCAATATAGAAAAAAGCCAACTAGAATTTGAAGCCGATGTTCTTCTATTTTCTTCTTAGTTATGAAATGCAAATGCAAATAAAGTGGCACTCACTATGGAATTTCCATGGACATTGTGTCCAATATGGTTGGTATAAGATCTTATATTTCCTTTGTTCTACTTCAATATTCCCCTCCCAATTCTCTTTACTCCTATGAAAATATACTCAACATACAAATAATGGAACCCCTTTATTTCCTAGTGGCTCAACATTTAACATGGAACAATAACTATCTAGGATCAAGGTTAGGGATTTTTCATGCCTCAACTCCCAATTAGTGTTACGTTTTGCATACTCTAGAATCTTATTAAAAATCCAAAGGGGTTTGGCCCCACATGTCTCAGTAATGTGAGTTGACTTAGGATACACTTGATATCATGCTAGTGAATAGGATAGGTCAAATTCCAAGAGACATAACTTCTACATAGAATCTTCAATTAAAGAGATCATTACACCATTGGAATGCTCTCAATATGTAGAATAATGTGGAAAGGTTGATTTTTTGTAATTTTTTAACCCCAAAAAGGGTCGTTTGAGGCCTCAAATGTCCTCAAAAGGTTATAGAATCCATCTCACCTAAGTAGGAACTACACTTAAAATGGGCCCCACAAACCAATAAGTCCATTTTTTCCACCCAAAACGTACCAAAATAGATGAAAATTTATAGAGTCATCCATTCTTGATTGTATCTACCCATTTAATGAGGCTTTTGGTCCCCAACATATATTATTGAGGGATGTGAGGAATGTTTTCCTTAGCCTTTTCCCTGGAGTACCTATTGGCCTTGCTTGAAAGTTGTTGTTTCAACTCATATTACCAAATTTCATGTTAACCCCATCTAATTGTTCTTAATTTCTTTTGTAAAGTTGTGTCTAATGCTAACTACATAGAAGCTTTTAGTTTTAATTCCTCTATGGTAAGTAAGGCTTGATCATTGGTTTATTGGTCCACTATCAGGGTAGACTAAGTTTGCAGGAATTATCATCCACTTTTTTCAACACTTCAAAAGAACCATATCATAGGATTTGATATTTTTACTATGATCCTATAACATTTCTTTATTTAGATACAAGCAAACTCTATACCCCACTATGAATGTTTTCTCAAATTTGTGCTAGTAATGTTGGGCTTTGTACTTTTCTTGTGACTTCTTCAATGACTCGTGTACTTTTAAATGGATTTTCTTAATATTATCAACAATAATTTTTATCCTTAAATGTTTCTCATTTGGTGTCTTTCCTCACTTATCTTTTCTACCCATATGCAATATCTAAGGGTGAATATGGAAAATACCCGAAGCAAGTTTCAAAAAGGGTCTCATTGGTAGAAGTATGGACTATTATGTTATAAGAGTGTTGAATATAAATAATTTTTTATCCCAATTCCCTAAATGATTTTGATTATAACCCCTCAAAATTTGAACCAATGCCCTATTCTCTACTTAAATTCGTCCATCTATTTGTGGATAGAAAATTTTGGATTTCTTCAACTCTCCCAAAATGTAGTCCAAAAGGCATAGAGAAATCTAGTATTCTGATTTGAGGTGATGGGCCTTGGTATCCCAAATTTCACCTAGACTTTTCCAAAGAACATGTTTGTTGCATATTTTCACTTGATGGTATATTTACAAGGTGTGAGAATGCACATCTTACTATTTTATTGAGCTCTCCAATACAATACATTTTTCGGTCGGGGATAAAGTGAGCTGGCTATAGACTTGTTCACTACCATAAAAATATAGCCATGTCCCTTCCTAATTCTTTGAAGATGACCCAAAAAATATATGGAGATTATCTATTATGGTCTAGTAGGTACATGTGAGGTGTAACATCCCAACCATTAATCCCCCATACATATCGTAATTGTCACTAATTATGTGTTGATATCTATATGGGCATATAAATGTAAATGGGAAAAAAGACCTGGAATAATTGTAAGATGAAGAGGTGAATCACTTTGATAAGGACCATGAGAAGCCATGAGGAGGAGGGAACCTAGAAAAAAGGGAATTTTGAGAATTAATCTTTTCCAATATTTTTTTTGGTCGATCCAAATGTAGATCTGAGAGTGACAACTTGTCCCAAGAAAATATATAATGGGAAGGCATGGAAGTAAATTCCATATTTATGGAAGTAGTGGGGCTATACCCCAACTATCTCATCCAAGGTATGGGTAGAATACCACTAGAAAAATTCTAAGTTTTAAACCAAAAGCTTATGATTTGAAAAACATGTGAATATTTGATAAGAAACATGAGGAATAAAGACATATAAGAGGACAAACAAAGAAATGAATTCAGGAAGCACTCATGAGTATGAAGCAAAATTTAAATTTAAAGGAAGACAAGTGGGTATGTGATTCGGGTGGATATTGGTCACCACCCTCCTATTTCACTTGGACCCCCACCATTGGTTTCTTTCAGTTTCCTTAATTGTAGCATAGTTTACCATTTTGGCAGTTTTTCGGGTCCTAAACATCTTGAGCCTTTTTGAGGCCCTAAACAACGTTTTTTGGGAAAACAAACAAACTCGTAGCATACGACATGAGTTTATAGTTGAAATTTGTATTCCTCGGATAAATATTTTTAACGAGGCACCATACGCATCAAACATAGATCATATGCCAAAGTTACGACCCCATGAAGTTGATGTACCAATTTACCCCAACAAGACCTGCAAGATTTTGGTGCTTCATCTTCTAAGGTTAGGTTCTTGGATGTTTAGAAATTTCCATTGTTTTTAAATAATAAATATGCCTTCAAGCCTCATTTTAATGCAGTTCATAAGTCATGTAGTTGCCACATCTCTTCTCAGAGATAGCCTACCATCGTTTGAGCTAGTTTATTTCCATTCTGCATGTAAATAATTTTCAGTACTTTGTTATTAATGAATTGAAGTTTTGTTTTTGTTGTATCTCTATGTTTATGTATATATCTATATTTCACTTCATTCTTTCATAAAATTTGGATCAGTATGTGAAGCATGAGCAATCGGGAAGGATCATTCGTGAAGGAATGCAACTGTGGAAGCAAAGAGAAGAGTAGAATATTAGAAAAAATAGGTGAGAGGAAGATATTATGGGAGGTAAAGGAAAATATTATGTGTGTTTGAGTCCACCTGATTGTGAGTAAGGTCATTGTTTGAGTCTCCAACCTGAGATAGAGGGCCAACTAGATTTTTGAGGAATTTTTTTGTGTTATGAATAAAAGCATCGAAGGGAAGAATCGAGGGACTCTTGGCTAAGTGAAGGAATTCCTTCATGTTGTGTGTTGTAACTCCTAGAGACAGTCTAGAGTTGTTATAGACCAGTGCCTAGGACATCTTATGAGGTGTAAAGAGCGGGGTATTTGAAACAGCGTTTAATCCTTTAACATGACAGAGCTCTTACACTACTTCCTTTGAAACAGAGAATAAACTAGAATGGAACCAGAACTTCGGACAGTATGAAGTATTAGGAATAACACTGAACAAATGCAATGCTATATTCAGATACTACTGCATCAGACAATTTTAAGACAGGTCGCCATAATGAGGGCCAGATTCATGATATATGGTAGAGAAGGTATATATAAAGACGATTACAGAGATGTATAGCAAGAGGGAGATATCAGCTGTCAAATAGACGATACTAAGAAGAACTTCATGATATAGGATGGGTTTAAATAGCTAAGAATACATATATACCAAGAACACCCGTCAATAACATTTCAATACAGCAAATATAGTTGAAATACGCATGAAATACAGGTGGAACAATATATTACTCCTGAGCCATTTAAAGTATCAAGCCGCTACTGATATAAGTATCAATACGATAAATTCATATCAAAAGACGAGGGACACTCGCATTCCAGGATGTAATACTAGAGACATGAACGTGAATGAATTGAACAATAGAGAAACACACTACCATACAACCATGTCCAGAATCCTTACTAAGGTGAAGCTTCTTATTATTGAGACCCAACGGGCTCTTCCGGGCAGTATCTGAACTTTCACAAAACATACACACAGGAAATTCTTACACAATCAATTTTTCTGAAGAAGTGGAACCTTGTTTTCTTCTTTTCCCCTGTATTATATAGGATTCCTTCTGCCTTTCAGCGAGAAGATATTTTCTGAAAATATCTCTCTCGCGTGAACAAAATTGTTAACAGTCATTGTCAAAACCACAAAATTGCATGATGGGGAAAACAGCCTTTCCATCATGCGTAACAGGCCCCGGGCCAAAATTAAAACAAAAACGTAGGCCAATGTCTGATGTAAAAGTAAAAATGCAACAGTGGGGGGGAAAAACCACCCACTCGGAAATTTAAACAAAACATAACAGAATGAAAGTAAAAGGCCGTTTTAGGCCATGTCATGAGTAAACATGAGGTGTCATGAGTGCTGCTGGGTCGAGGCTGTAGTAGACGCTGGAGGAGGCACGTCGGTGGAGGGACTAGCATGCTGAGTCAGGAACAGTGTCAACCTCTACTGGCTATCTGGATTTGGTTCTGGCATCTCTGAGAGTCTCTCCACCCTCGTAAATGCTTCGCCGAGGGTGTGAATGTCTGCATTAGTTGGAAGCCGATACTTTATCATATGGAGGAGACTAAACTCCTTCTTGAGGATTGTGACGATGGTAGTGGCCTTGAGCTGAGTTGCTTTGCCCATTTGAAGATCTGACCGATCCCTTTCTGTTTCTAGGAGTGGTGTGTATTGATCGGGGTGCATGAGTACAGCAGGGGCGTTTGGTTCCCAACATGAAGAGAGGCCGGCTGTGATGATTTCATCCCACACCTTGTCGAACTGCTCCACAATGTCTGCTACCTGTTGGAGAACCCTCGAAGCTGCCAATCGAGCCTCCTCTTTCTCTATAATTTTCTGACATTCGTTGATCTCCATAAACCGACTAGGAATGCCATGTTTTCCCACGTCATTTGCCCTTAGTGTATAGAGAAAGGATATGTAATTGCCGGCATGTCGAGCTCTATTAGGTATATTATCCCCCGCCTCCTGCAACCTTCTATTTAGATAGGGAAGGGTAGACTTGAGTTCTCCTATCATCGTCAGGAACTCCCACTGCTCAGTCACAGCCACAATTATATCCGACCAGATCAGGCTTCTGGCCTCGACCAGGGTGATATTTCCCTTCGCTTTACTCCTCAACTCGGCAATGGTCTGTTGTTGCTCAGTCGTGGTCTTTTTTCCTTCTTCAACTTCTCTTTGCAACCCTTCAATTGTTCTGGCCTTTTCGGCCAGGGCGCCCTCCAACTCTACCACCTTTTGCTTGGCTGTCGTTGTTTTCTTCTCCAACACTTCTATCTCAGCCATAGCTGTGGATAGTTGTGCTGTTGCTGAACCAGTCCCACTTGATGTTTCAGCTGCATGGCAACTGTGCGTGTCCCACCGGGTCTGCAGCTCAGTAGCTCTGCTCTCAAGCTCTTCAATCTTTTTAGCCAGTTTTTCCTTCTCCTCTCTTTCTCTGGAAAGTCTAGCAATCAGCTCGTTTTTCTCCTCCTCCACATGCACCAGTTCATCGGTCTGTACCGGATGTGAAGCTGGTATGCCAGCCCGTTTCTTAGCCGCTGTAATGTCCTTCTGCAATTTGGCTATTACTGCAGCTTGCATTCCCTTCCCTCCTTCGTCTGAATTTTTAATCTTCTCTTTAAGAACGCGCACCTGATGTGCATTGGCACGACAAGCACTCTGTTCTGCTGAAAAAGAGTCCCTCAAGTTTTCGTATTTCTGCTCTGTCTTCCTTAGGGCAAGGGTGATCTGTGAAAGCTTATCTTTCATCATGTCGCAGATTGTTTGAAACAGGTCATTCAGGTCCTGTACCGGAACCTTCTTCATATCGACAACCAATTCAAGCACCTTATAACTTGGAACATCTGAATTCGGGTCCAGGATAGCCTCGGTCATAGATAGTACCAGGTCTTCGGTGTCTGCATTGACCGAAGCAGAGAGTCTGGTGTGATATTTCTCAACGAAACCTCCTAATTCAGCCCTGTATTTGTCTCGGACAGCTTTATTTGTCAGCTCTCTTTCTTTTGTCTTGGAAGGAGGAGGCTCGACGATGGCCTGAGTGACTTCAGTGTAGTCAGAGGAGGCAACGCTGTCTCTTAGAACCACTATTCCTGCCTTGCCTTTATCAAACTCCCCGAATTTCGTAAAGGGATCCAAAATTATCCCTTCCCCGATGACCTCAGCTTCACTAGTGGCCACCTTTTGCCTCTTGGGTGGTGGTGCTCCGGAAGTACCAGCTTCCTGCTCATTGCCCCCTTTATTCACTTCTTCTTCTCCTCCTGTGGCAGACGAGTCCGTCTCCAGCTGCAAAAACATAGGCCAGACTTCAAGATTAGCCCTCCACTCCAGAAATGGCCTGGACTCATGAATGTAGGGCGCAGACCTATTTCTTTTTCTTTTATTTGAGATAATTTCCCGTGGGTCATAAGCCCAACTCTCCCCTAATTTCAGGTCCATGTTCTGCAACATTTTCTCGACAATTGGGAGGGCGTATCTAGAGTTTACCACAAAGGGGCCAATATTGTCAGGGAGCTTCAAGATGTAGCCTTTCTTAGCGGGGACGAAATGGAGCTGGTCAGCCTTGAGGGCTTGCCGGATGTACTCAAGGGCGTAGACTCGTCGGACAGGAAAAGATGGCAGCCGGTAGGGGGCTACTTCGGCTCCATAGACACGAATTTCAGTGTACTCTTCTGATAGGAACCAATCGCCGGTGCACTGGTACTTCCCAGCCTGTAACCAATGTTTCATCTCTGGGAAAACCCTAGGGGAAGGAGCGTCGTGAATGATGGTATAAGCAATGGACATAAAGGTATTCACGAAATTGACATAACCTTCTCCCCTAGGCAACTGACGAACAGAGCAATTCCAGTCGAAGACTGGCCTGGGCTGGGAATTTTCAGAATACATCCTGTCCAGCCCCAAATGATTGAACTTATCAGCGTGCTGGAACAGGAAGAGGTAAAACACCAATGAGCAAAAACGGAATTTTCGGGCTTGAGCGAGCTCTCGAAATTGGGTCCGGATGGTAAGGAAAGGAAAACCCGGAATGTCCAAAGTAATCTCACTCTGTGTCATGCTTCTCACAAATCGAATGCCTATCAAGAAATGTCTTCGTGGCTTCCTTACTTCCCCCAGGAGGCTGCCATGAGGGACGTAATGTGCCTGACTCTTCAAATAATGCACTAATGGGAACACCAATGGGGGTAAGGCTGTTGCCTGATCAATGGTTATGGCGGCTATGAAGGCATGGCGGGCTTCCCTCGACAGCTTATTGAACTGTGCGAGCAAGGTTTCATCTTTGAAACTGAAGTAGGCATCGCTGGAAGGGAAGCGGAGGGCCTGCCTGATAACATAGGGAGAAAGGGAAAAAATTATGTTACCCTGAGGAGAAATGAAAGCATCCCGATGTGAATCGTAGGAATCTCTGAGCCAGACAATAAAATCGACACAGGAATGGACTTGGGGGGTGATGTGGTGATAGAAGCCGGACGCGACAACTCGGAAACGATCAGCACTTTTACAGTGGCGGCCAAACCGTAGGGGCTTGATACTCCGTATGTCGAAAGGGTATTCGGGGTCACGTACACCATTTCGCAAGTCACGAAGGCGTTCAAACGCAGGGTTTCTTTGACTCATGGAGTTGGGGAGTTTCGTGTCTGCTTTTCTTGGGCGTTCTCTCCCCATGGCAAGATTCAACAATTTGGAAAAGAGAGAAAGGAAAGATGGAAAATCAAAAAATGGATTACCCAACAGGGTGACAATGCTTTGGGAAAGTTGACGCAGGGAACCGTGACAAAGATTGGACAAACCGTGCGTTCTTCCCTTACTTGGTATTCCAGCTGTGAGAAAACCACCTAAAACGATTTACCGAGAGAAATACGGAGTTTTTTACCATTCATGATCATGATGCTTGGTGTGAAAATGCAGAGAACAGAGGGGCAAGTGTCGTAGTTGACATCGAGCATTGAGACACGTGGCGCGTGGGATTGGGTAAATCAGATGTAGGTGAGCGCCGTGTCTAGTTAGTTGGCACGGCTCCAGTACCACCGGCCCTAATAGGACTTATCTTACCGTTATTCCATATGCGCTGTCCAATTTTTAACACGTAGGACTTCCCCTTGCCGGACTATCACTTATCTTTCTCAACTACGCGGGCCCCCTTTAACTTCGCCACGAGACAGCGTCCCGCGGCCTAACCCTGCCATTCCTTTTCGACCGGGAGATCTTATCATGCCACGTGTCACCGGTCCGCGGGGGTAAGGGCCTCGTCCCTTCCCCACAGCTCGACCCCCTCGGACTTACTCCGTACGCTGCCGTGTATGACCCGAGGCCTTTTTCAAATACATGGGTTAATATACAATGCCGCGTCCCCTTTACTTTGTATTTGAAGTTCGTATATTACTCCGCCTATCACCGCTTAGTGCTATTTGCTCATTGATTTGAATATGTATGTGTTCACCACCCTTTCGCTTTTCAGCCCGATTTAACTTAATACTTGCCACTTGATTATAAATCTTTAATACAAGGCCCATTCCTCCTTTTTGTACTCCCGTGGCTAGTGCTAAGGATTGAACAACATTGGCTCCACCTGGGGACGGCACGTTTGTCCCTGAACGTGTCGAGAACTACGCAGACCGCCTGTACACCTCCTGTGAACAACACTTTTCGGCTTTTGGAGCTCTGCCCTGCACAGATCATCATGACTCATGCATAATCTATGATAAGAAAACGAAAGACAGCAACTAATATACAATATAATACAGTCAGGCCTTTTCAGCCTGCTTCAGAATTGGAAATATGGTTTGAGGAATTGCCCGTTTACAGGGGCTTCCAACAGATCTCCCTGTAAATTCTCCAGCTTAAATGTATTATTTCCTCCCTGCTCTGCAATCTTGAAGGGGCCGAACCATAGGGGGTCAAATTTACCATGCTTACCCTTATCGGCCCTTCATACATCCCACCTGAGAACTAAGTCTCCCACCTGCAGCTTCCTATCTTTTGTATGCTGGTCAAACAATTCCTTCATCCTCTCCTGATAATCCACTAGCTTCTGGTTCACCTGAATACGCGTTTCTTCCAGTTCAATCAACTGATTGATTCTTCTGGTCATGCCATCTGCTTCTTCCTGAGTCTCCTGCATGAAACGAGCCACAGGTAGAGCCAACTGTATTGGGAATACAGCTGCTCGTCCGTATACTAGTTCATAAGGCGACTTTCCTGTTGCCCTTTTACTGGTTATCCTGTTTGCCCACAGAGCAAAATTCAGTTGAGAGTCCCAATTTCTCTGGTTCTCATTTATTATCTTCTTCAGTGCTCTGACCAGCGTTTTGTTTGATGACTCGGCAAGACCATTTCCCTGGGGGTAGTAAGCTGTGGAGTGACCCAGAGTGATGTTGTATTGTTGACAGAAATTTACCATCTTAGCAGATTTGAAAGCCTGAGCATTGTCTGTGACTATTCTGGCAGGACATCCAAACCTTGAGATGATGTTCTCTTCTAGGAATTTTATGACCACTGTATCTGTGGCATTTCGTGCGGGGATGGCCTCCACCCACTTCGTGAAGTAATCTGTAGCAGTCAAAATCCATTTGTGCTGCCCACTGGAGGGTGGGTGGATCTCACCTATGAAGTCAATACCCCATTGCTTAAAAGGCTCATCAACGTGCACAGGAATCAAGGGTAGAGCTGCTAGCTTCTGTTTTTCAGCAAACTTTTGGCATTTGTCACATGCTCTGACCCAAGTGAAGACATCTCCAAATAGTTTGGGCCAGTAGAAACCAGCCTTCAAAATTTTTTGAGCTGTGCTCCTCCAGCTATAATGCCCTCCACAGATCCCCTCATGGAATTCGGTTATGATGTCCCCAACTTCTCCTTCGATGAGACATAACAGCAGTATGCCTGAAGGATCTCTCCAATATAATTGACCATTAGCTACGGCATACTTCTGAGATTTAAGCCTCAAGGCTCTGTATTTGGACTTGTCACAGCTGGGTGGGCAGCTGAGCGTCAGGAGGTATTCAACAATTTCTTTGTACCAGAGGCTAGTGAGGTACTTCATCTGTATTTTTTGAGTAGCCATTTCCACCTCTTGTCTCCCTGTCTGTTCCTCAGATGCTTCACCTACGATCATGGACAAGTGGATGCCTAGAGCTTGGTGGTTCGATTCTGATAAAATCTTCGCTAGCCCCTGTCCTTTAATTAACTTGGTGGGTCTTATGTCCAAGTCATATTCTTGTATCTTCGCAATCCACCTGCCCCTTCTGCCTTCACTGTCTCCCTGCACGAGGATGTCCTTAACTGCTGCTGTGGGTACAAAAGCAGTCACATGAGATTGTAAAATGTACATGTGAAATGCCTTTAAGGACTTTACCAGGGCATAAGCTTGCTTCTCAAGTATGTTGTATTTTAGCTCTGCATCATGAAGGACTTGACTAAAGAAAGCAATGGGTTGCTCATACCCATCTCCATTCTTCTGTAGGAGGACCCCTGCCACCGTGTGAGGTGATGCAGAAGAGAAAATCATGAAGGGCTTAGTGAAGTCGGGCTTTGCCAACACGGGAGCCTCAGCAAATGCAGTTTTGATCCTGGAAAAGGCCTGCCTTGAATCCGGTGCCCACTTTACCTCATTATCTTTCTTTAACATATCTGTAATGTGTCTAACTATTTCGGCATAGTTGGGAATGAATCTTCTGAGGAAATTGATCCGTCCTAGGAACACCTGGACTTCTTTCTTGTTTCTGGGGAGGGATATACCGTTTATAGCTTCCACCCTTTTAGGATCGATCTTGACCCCATCTTTAGTTACTATATGTCCTAGGAGTTTACCCTCTTCTAATGCAAAGAAAGATTTTTGAGGGTTAAGAGAGAGTCCATACCTCCTGCATTTCTCAAAGGTCTTCTGCAAATGCTGAACGTGCTCGACATCATCCTTTGAAAAGACTGTTATATCATCTAGGTACACTACCAGGAACTTATCCTGTTCTCCAACAAAGGTTATGTTCATCGCTCTCTGAAACGTAGCCCTTGCATTGATCAGTCCGAATGGCATCCTGGCATACATAAATGTCCCCCAGGGTGTGGTGAAAGCAGTCTTTTTCTGGTCTTCCGGGAATACAGCCACTTGATTATATCCCGAGAACCCATCCATCATGGACATTCTAGAGGCCCCTACAACCTTTTGCAGAATATGATCCATCTTTGGTAGTGGATAGTTGTCTTTTAGAGATTCCCTGTTCAGGTTCCTGAAATCCACACACAACCTGATTTCACCATTCTTCTTACGTACTGGGACTAAATTGGCCACCCATTCAGAATACCTTAGTGGCACTATAATTTTTGCTTTCAGTAACTTTTTTATTTCTTGCTCAATCGAGGGTAGCAACAGGGGATTAATCTGCCGGAGCTTTTGCTTGTGGGGTTTTGCATCTATCTTCAATGGAATTTTATGTTGCATCACACTGACATCAAAGGTTTTCAAATCTTGATATGACCAAGCAAAGACATCTTTGTAGGTTTGAAACAGCTTTTGGTACGACTGTCTGTATTCATCTGGAACTTTCTTCGAGAGCTTCACAATCTTTGGATCTTCTTTCGTACCTAGATTGAGATCTTCGACCTGATCCTCGGTCACCATTTTGTTTGGCTGTAATGGGACATCATCTTTATTGAACAGTCTCTCCAAAGGTACCAGCCCTCGGGGAATGACGTTCCCTTTCAGCTGCAGGAATCTGTGACTGGCTATTTTCTCTTCAATCTTGTCCTCTGGGATGTCCGCGACTTCTTCTTCTTCACAGTTGTCAATCTCTAGATTGGAAAATTCCCCCACAGTCTCTAAAAACCTCTTCACCTGCTCCTCATCTTTGAAAACCTGCCAGTGCTTGACATTATCAGGAATGGAAGGCCGGTATCTTACCTCAATTTCGTATCTCAGAAGAGGGTTCTGAGGTGGGCGGAATGTACTAGCAGCCACAGCCAAGGAGTCTGCCATTCTGTTCTGTTCCCTGGGCATAAACTGAATGTTAAATGCCAGAAAAGAATTCTCCACAAGATCCCACACTTCGTTTCTGTAGGCCCTTAGCCTCGGATGCTTCGCTTGACACTGATTTTTCACTTGCCTCACCACCAACTCTGAGTCTCCCATCACCTTTAGACTCTGTATCTTCATGCTTCTTGCTGTTTGCAACCCCAGTATGAGTGCCTCGTACTCAGCCACATTATTCGTGGCCTCATATTCTAATTTAAAGGACAGGGGGACCCATTGACCCATAGGTGATATAAGCAACACTCCAGCCCCGTTCCCTTCTCTGGAATTTGCTCCATCAAAGTGGAGTGTCCAGATGTCAGATTCATGGTCCTGCTCTGATAACTCAGTCTTTATCTGGCAAAATGAAGGTTCATGAGAATATTCCTGATCCTCCTCCAACATCAGACAGGAAAAATCTCCATCTCTGCTGTAAACTGGGGAGTTCACTGAATCCCCTGCTTTTGTGACTGTCTTGACAAATCTAGTCTCTCGGTACAACCTCCTTTCTTGACCACCAAAAACAGGAATGGTGGCGTACGACAGATCCAACTTGATCGATCCTCCAATTCTAGTCCCCCAAGACCTTGACAATAGCATACCAAAGCGGTCTGGGATGTCAGCCACTACGATATCCATTACCACACTCTTGGCAGGGATCTGGGCCAGGGTGACTGCTAGGTCCTTGATCATGCCCAAGCACTTCACTCTTTTGGAATCAAAGGAGTAGAGATCTTTATATGGGCGAGTGATTTGCAGCCCCAATTGCTCCATGATAGACAGGGGCATTAAATTGTGGGACGCTCCCGAATCTAACATACAGTTATGCAATAGTAGATCATGGATTACTAGAGATACATAGAAAGGGGGGGTGGAGGGGTCTAATTCCTCGACATGGGGGCCAAACACTACCATGGGCCTTTCTTCTTGTAAGTTAAGACTGTCCGGAATGTGTGGGACTTCAAGAGCTGAAATGAAAGAGGAGACTTGTGACTGATATGCAGGCTGTTTCAATAATTCAGACAGAGGGACAGGTATTTTAACTTTTTCAAGTTCCTTTTGCAAACTGAAGGCAGATGAGGGCTTTTCTATTGGGACTTCCTTTTCTTTTGACTCTTTGTTTGGCACGGTAGACTTAACTTCTTTAACTAGGGTTTTATTTACAGGAGACACAGCTACTTGAGAGGAGGAAGGCATATGACTATCATCTTGCAGAGGTAGGTAAAGGGACTTCTTACCTTTGTCCGGAGATTCTTGGGCATTGGCCTTTTTCTGTGCAGGTGCTGACCTCTGGGGTGCGTCTTCCTCTTCATCTTGAGTGCGGGTCCTTTTCCTGGAGGACCTGAGGTCATATTTCCTGTTAAACTGAGCTTGCATGAAATCAACAAACTGTTTGCAGTAGTCATCGATTTCTGGCTCTTCGGCATCCTCGTTATTCTTTGCTTCTGAGTGAGGTTGCAGTGCATCTTCCTCACTTCCTTGCACAGGGCACTCTATGTCATCGCTGTCTGAGAAAACAGGACATGTTTCATCTTGCTCATAAGAGGAGTCTTCATGGGAAGCCTCCATTTGTCCTTCCAGGTACAAAGGGTGCGGTACTTGGTCTTGTTGCTCTTTCTGTCCCCTCTGCAGTATCTGCAAGGGTGGTTTCCTATATTGAGGATTGAACCCTCTGTTTGGAGCATTCTGAAAGTTCTTTGGTGGAGAACTTTTAGCTTCCATCTCTAGCTTGACCAACTTGCTAGAGAGGTTCTTGATCATTTTATTCATCTCTTCGATCTTATCATTTGCTGAGTCTCTGTCTTGACTTGAAGTAGACACTTCTTCTTTACCTCTCCTTCTTGTATCATGTTCCTCCTTTACTTTGGTCTTACCAGTCGAGACAAAGTTTGCTTCTATTTCCAATGCATCAGTCTGTGCATCATCCAGAGTGGCTGGTTTTCTCTCCCTCAGTGAGAAACCAAACTCGGAATCAAATGCTGCCACGAAAACAACCTTGGCAGCGGTCTGATGGGGCTTCATCTCAGCTGGGAGGCTGTAATACAATTTTTTAAACCGTCTGATGAACTCTGATACCCCTTCATTATGATTCTTTTTAAGGGTGTTGAACTCGGTTAAGGTATCCCCATGGTCTTTCCTATCTCCCCACTTTTTCACGAAAGCTTCTTCCATAGCCTCCCAGGTGTTGATGGAATTAGCAGCGAGAGACTTAAACCATTTTCTAGCCTCTCCATCAAGGGACTGCACGAACAATCTCAGAACCACATCCAAATGTTCCACATTAAAGTTCTCTGCGAAAGAGCAGAAGATTTCAACATGCTTGTAGGCATCAACCCCGTTCTCCCCATTGAATCTGGGTAGAATCTTCAAATAGTCTTGTGGCATGTCATTTAGAACTGCAGGCAGCTGTAAAGGGGCATACCTGTTTTGTAAAAAGCCAGGTATATTTGCCATTGGGGGAGGTGGAGGTAGAATAAGAGCCTGAGCAGTGAGTGGTGGAGGAGGTGGTGGGAGTTGAGTATGAATAATGATGGGGATGTAGTGAACGGCAGCTTGAGAACTTGATGAGAAGGTAGGGCTGTCAACAACAGATACTTCAGTGGCCTCTTTGACCTCTTCAACTTCCGGGGTAGGATGAAAAGAATAATGTGGAGTATAACTAGACTCAGCTTCGTCTTTGATACGGACACCTTCTCGATAAGGGCTGTCTGAGTAATAACCAGTATCTCTTATAATGGGGTTAGAGCTTTGTATTTGGGCGACCTGAGAAGAGGAGGGCTGCAGATATCGAAAGTTTTCAAGGGAAAACTCTGGAATATCAGTATGAACTGGTGGCCTTTCTCTCCAGCCTCTTCTATGTAGGATTCGCTCTGGGTCAGACACAGAGGGTGTCCTTGACTGAGATGTATCTGACCTTAGGTGTGGCTTACGGGGAGCCAGGACTGCAAATATGTTTATCTGAAATATGAATGTGGAGTCGCCAAGGTGAGGTATGCACAACTCACAACTCTTCGTGCTCACCTAACTGAAGAGTGGACGGGTTTTATCGAGGCCCAGGGACTTAAATTTCTTCAACTTCGTTCCCCGGCAACGGCGCCAAAAAGATGTTGTAACTCCTAGAGACAGTCTAGAGTTGTTATAGACCAGTGCCTAGGACATCTTATGAGGTGTAAAGAGCGGAGTATTTGAAACAGCGTTTAATCCTTTAACATGACAGAGCTCTTACACTACTTCCTTTGAAACAGAGAATAAACTAGAATGGAACCAGAACTTCGGACAGTATGAAATATTAGGAATAACACTGAACAAATGCAATGCTATATTCAGATACTACTGCATCAGACAATTTTAAGACAGGTCGCCATAATGAGGGCCAGATTCATGATACATGGTAGAGAAGGTATATATAAAGACGATTACAGAGATGTATAGCAAGAGGGAGATATCGGCTGTCAAATAGACGATACTAAGAAGAACTTCATGATATAGGATGGGCTTAAATAGCTAAGAATCCATACATACCAAGAACTTCCGTCAATAACATTTCAATACAGCAAATATAGTTGAAATACGCATGAAATACAGGTGGAACAATATATTACTCCTGAGCCATTTAAAGTATCAAGCCGCTACTGATATAAGTATCAATACGATAAATTCATATCAAAAGACGAGGGACACCCGCATTCCAGGATGTAATACTAGAGACATGAACGTGAATGAATTGAACAATAGAGAAACACACTACCATACAACCATGTCCAGAATCCTTACTAAGGTGAAGCTTCTTATTATTGAGACCCAACGGGCTCTTCCGGGCAGTATCTGAACTTTCACAAAACATACACACAGAAATTCTTTAAATAAGAAAAGTTCCGTTAAGGAACCTTGTTTTCTTCTTCTCAGATATATAGGATTCTCTTTCACTGGGCCGAGAAGATATTTTCATGGATATCTCTCGTGAACAAAATTGTTAAATGTCAATTATCATTAAAACCACAAAATTGCATGATGGGGAAAACAAACTCCCCTTCCATCATGCGTAATGTGCCCGGCCAAAATTAAACAAAAACGTAGGCCAATGTCTCGATGTAAAGTAAATGCAAGAGTGGGGAGGAAAAACCACCCACTCGGAAATTTAAACAAAACATAACTGAATGAAAGTAAAAGGCCGTTTAGGCCATGTCAAGAATAAAACATGAGGTGTCATGAATGCTGCTGGGTCGAGGCTGTAGTAGACGCTGGGGGAGGTACGTTTCTGCAGAGGACCAGTTACGTCGAGTCAGGAACGCACAACTCTCTGCCGGCTATCTGGATTTGGCTCTCGCATCTCGAGAGTCTCTCCACCTCGGTAAATGCTTCGCCGAGGGTGTGGAATGTCCGTATTAGTTGAAGCGTATTACTTATCATATGGAGGAGACTAAACTCCTTCTTGAGGATTGTGACGATGGTAGTGGCCTTGAGCTGAGTTGCTTTGCCCATTTGAAGATCTGACCGATTCCTTTCTGTTTCTAGGAGTGGTGTGTATTGATCGGGGTGCATGAGTACAGCAGGGGCGTTTGGTTCCCAACATGAAGGGAGGCCGGCCGTGATGATTTCATTCCACACCTTGTCGAACTGCTCCACAATGTCTGCTACCTGTTGGAGAACCTTCGAAGCTGCCAATCGAGCCTCCTCTTTCTCTATAATTTTCTGACATTCATTGATCTCCATAAACCGACTAGGAATGCCATGTTTTCCCACGTCATTTGCCCTTAGTGTATAGAGAAAGGATATGTAATTGCCGGCATGTCGAGCTCTATTAGGCAGATTATCCCCTGCCTCCTGCAACCTTCTATTTAGATAGGGAAGGGTAGACTTGAGTTCTCCTATCATCGTCAGGAACTCCCACTGCTCAGTCACAGCCACAATTATATCCGACCAGATCAGGCTTCTAGCCTCGACCAGGGTGAGATTTCCCTTCGCTTTACTCTTCAACTCGGCAATGGTCTGTTGTTGTTCAGTCGTGGTCTTTTTTCCTTCCTCAACTTCTCTTTGCAGCCCTTCAATTGTTCTGAACTTTTCGGCCAGGGCGCCCTCCAACTCTACCACCTTTTGCTTGGCTGTCGTTGTTTGCTTCTCCAACACTTCTATCTCAGCCATAGCTGTGGATAGTTGTGCTGTTGCTGAACCAGTCCCACTTGATGTTTCGGCTGCATGGCAACTGTGCGTATCCCACCGGGTCTGTAGCTTAGTAGCTCTGCTCTCAAGCTCTTCAATCTTTTTAGCCAGTTTTTCCTTCTCCTCTCTTTCTCTGGAAAGTCTAGCAATCAGCTCGTTTTTCTCCTCCTCCACATGCACCAGTTCATCGGTCTGTACCGGATGTGAAGCTGGTATGCCAGCCCGTTTCTTAGCCGCTGAAATGTCCTTCTCCAACTTGGCTATTAATGCAGCTTGCATTCCCTTCCCTCCTTCGTCCGAATTTTTAATCTGCTGTTTAAGGACGCGCACCTGATGTGCGTTGGCATGACAAGCACTCTGTTCTGCGGAATAAGAGTTGCTCAGGTTGTCGTATTTCTGCTCTGTCTTCCTTAGGGAAAGGGTGATCTGCGAAAGCTTATCTTTCATCATGTCGCAGATTGTCTGGAACAGGTCATTCAGGTCCTGTACCGGAACCTTCTTCATGTCGACAACCAATTCGAGCACCTTGTAGCTAGGAACGTCTGAATTCGGGTCCAGGATAGCCTCAGTCATAGAAAGTACTAGGTCTTCGGTGTCTGCATTAACCGAGGCAGAGATTCTGGTGTGATATTTCTCCACGAAACCTCCTAGTTCGGCCCTGTATTTGTCTCGGACGGTTTTATTGGTCAGCTCCCTTTCTTTTGTCTTGGAAGGAGGAGGTTCGACGATGGCCTGAGTGACTTCAGTGTAGTCAGAGGAGGCAACGCTGTCTCTTAGAACCACTATTCTTGCCTTGCCTTTATCAAATTCCCCGAATTTAGTAAAGGGCTCCAAAATTATCCCTTCCCCGATGACCTCAGCTTCACTAGTGGCCACCTTCTGCCTTTTGGGTGGTGGTGCTCCAGATGTGCCAGTTTCTTGCTCATTGCCCCCTTTATTAACTTCTTCTTCTTCTCCTCCTGTAGCAGACGAGTCCGTCTCCATCTACGAAAACATAGGCGGGACTTCAAGATTAGCCCTCCACTCCAGAAATGGCCTGGACTCATGAATGTAGGGCGCAGACCTATTTCTCTTTCTTTTATTTGAGATGATTTCCCGTGGGTCATAAACCCATCTCTCCCCTAATCTCAGGTCCATGTTCTGCAACATTTTTTCAACAATTGGGAGGGCATATCTAGAATTTACAACAAAGGGGCCAATATTGTCGGGAAGCTTCAGGATGTAGCCTTTCTTAGCGGGGACGAAATGAGGCTAGTCAGCCTTGAGGGCTTGCCGGATGTATTCAAGGGCGTAGACTCGTCGGACAGGAAAAGCTGGGAGCTGGTAGGGGGCTACCTCGGCTCCATAGAAACAGATTTCAGTATACTCTTCTGATAGGAACCAATCGCCGGTACACTGGTACTTCCCAGCCTGTAACCAGCGCTTCATCTCTGGGAAAACCCTAGGGGAAGGCACGTCGTGAATGATGGTATAGGCAATGGACATGAAGGTATTCACGAAATTGACATAACCTTCCCCCCTAGGCAGCTGACGAACAGAGTAATTCCAATCAAAGATTGGCCTGGGCTGGGAATTCTCAGAATACATCCTGTCCAGCCCCAGATGATTAAACTTGTCCGCATGCTGGAACAGGAAGAGGTAGAACACCAACGAACAAAAGCGAAACTTTCGTTCCTTGGCTAGCTCCCGAAATTGGGTCCGGATGGTAAAAGAAAGGAAACCTGGAATATCCAGTGTAACTCCATTCTGTATCATAAGCCACAAAAATCGAATGCATACTGAAGAAATGTCTTCAGGGGTCCCTACTCCCAGGAGGCCGGCAATGAGGGACAGAACTGGTCGGACTTCTTCATTAAACAGACTCAATGGGAAAGGCTCCAACGGAGATAGGGCCGTCGCCTGATCAACGGTTATGGCAGCTATGAAGGCACGGCGGGCTTCCCTCGACAGTTTATTAAACTGTGCGAGCAAGGTTTCATCTTTGAAACTGAAGTAGGCATCGCTGGAAGGGAAACGGAGAGCCTGCCTTATAATATCGGGAGAAAGGGAAAAAATTATGTTACCCTGAGGAGAAATGAAAGCATCCCGATGTGAATCGTAGGAATCTCTGAGCCAGACAATAAAATCGACACAGGAATGGACTTGGGGGGTGATGTGGTGATAGAAGCCGGACGCGACAACTTGGAAACGATCAGCACTTTTACAGTGGCGGCCAAACAGTAGGGGCTTGATACTCCATATGTCGAAAGGGTATTTCGGGTCACAGATACCTGCCTGCAAGTCACGAAGGGGTTCAAAACCAGGAGGGTTTCTAGACTCATGGAGTTGGGGAGTTTCAGGTTCGTTTTTCTTGGGCGTTCCTCTCCCCATGGCAGTTATTCAACAATTTGGAAAAGAGAGAAAGGAAAAAGATGGAAAAATGGAAAATGGATTACCTGAACAGAGGGTGACAATGCTTGGGAAAGCGACGAGGGGAACCGTGACAGTGACTTGGACAAACCCGGCGTTCTTCCCTACTCGGTATTCGCCGTAGAAAACTACCTGAAACGATTTACCAGAGAGAAATACGAGAGTTTTTTACCATTCGGGCGGACTGTTTAGGTTAAAAGGTGAAAATGTAAGAGAACAGAGGGCAAGTGTCGTAAGGACACTGACACTGAGACACGTGGCGTGTGGGGATTGGGTAAATCAGGATGTAGGTGAGCGCCTCGTGTCGGGTTAAAAGTTGGTACGGGTCTTAGTACCAGCTGTCCTAATAGACTTACCTTACCGTTATTCCATATGCGCTGTCCAATCTTTAACATGTAGGATTTCCCCTTGCCGGACTAACACATATCTTTCCCCGCTGCGTAGGCCCACCTTAACTCCGCCACGAGATAGCGTCCCGCGGCCTAACCTTGCTGTTACTTTCCAACCGTAAGGTCTTACCATGCCACGTGTCGTAGATCCGCGGGGGTAAGGGCCTCGTCCCTTCCCCACAGCTCGACCCCCTCGGACTTACTTCGTACGCTGCCGTGTATGACCCGAGGCCTTTTTCAAATACTTGGGTTAACATACAATGCCGCGTCCCCTTTACTTTGTATTTGAAGTTCGTATATTACTCCGCCTATCACCGCTTAGTGCTATTTTCTCATTGATTTGAATATGTATGTGTTCACCACCCTTTCGCTTTTCAGCCCGATTTAACTTGATACTTGCCACTTGATTATAAATATTTAATACAAGGCCCATTCCTCCTTTTGGTACTCCCGTGGCTAGTGCTAAGGATTGAACAACATTGTGCAAGCCTAATTTGGTTGTTTACTAAGAAATATTATTTAATCGTGCACAAGAAGTGCAAAAGAGAAGCGTCAAGAATGGCCCTTTTTATGTTATGTGGGCCTTTGGTAGCCATATTTTGAATAAGAAAAAGCCCTTACTCAATAGTTTGAGAGATATCATACTAAATTCTATGTGGATGAAGGAGAGTTGCCTTCATACCTACATCATTGATAGTGTATAAGAGATTTTCACTTTTTGGTGGTTACTATGCAAAGCGGCTGAGAAGCTACCCATAAAAATTGGGCAGACTTTGGGTTTGGTGTGACCTTAGGAGAACTGACGAGCTTTATTTGATGAAGTATTATGGAATTATTTACTCCACATTATAATTCTAAATGAGAACTTTCCTTATGGCTTCATGGTGCAGGTCAAGGGTGGAAAACTACAAGAAATATTGTAGTGCATTTGAGCTTATGGTGAGGGTGGAACATAACACCCCCCTCCTCAATTGCAGATAACTAATGAATTGGATTATATGAGCACCCTTGTGGAATTTATCTCTATAATGTAAAGCATATTAATTGGAAATAAATGGTGATTAATGAAATGTGTACATTTATATGCTTATCTGCTAAATGGATAGTATGATTTATGTATTGCCTGATTATTATGTGAATTAATTTATCTAACTACAATAGTTGCAAAATATTCATATTATTGCTAATAAACCTTTAATGTGCTCTCTTGTAGACACATCTTTCATGTTTATGGACATGGAGTAAATGGTTCACCTTAAGCTAACTGATAGAATTGGAGTATGGTTAATGTCCTTGGTTTATTAGTAGATAGACTAGAGAAGCTCTAGGCCTACCAAAGTAATCATAGATCCTTGTGGATGGTATGGGCTTAGAGACAATAATATAAGTCTTGATTGGAAAATGGAGACTCAAGGTGAAAGATTCTTCTCGAAACATAAGTTGATAAGTGTTATCAAGGTCATCGAAGAACTCTTTAAATAGTTGAAAGTCTCTTAAAGAGCATAAAATGGACTTTGGGTGAAGGCGTTTAGCCTTTTAATAGGAAAACTAGAGGACTTAGAAGTTATGATGTGTACATTTTTAGATTGATATTAATGGTAATGTTTCCCTCGTTAAGGGAAGAGGTTTGAAGGCCTCAGAAGAGGCAAACTGTGTGTATTGACCTCTCTGGTATTACTTGAGAAGTTGACCGCTTATTGGTAATGAGGATGAAGTGTTAAGGTCTTCATGGTTTGTGGATATATTTATATTTCAAAATCCTTCTAGGAAATCCATTTCCCTATCAAAGTATTTTTTTCATCTCTTGAGACAAGTTAAGGATATCCTCTACATACATGGTTTTATGGGGGAAATTTAGGGATTAACCTTGTTTTTCTTTACAATTCTCAAAAATTTGTGGTTGAAGATCCTAGCCCCAACCCTCTGTCACATGGTCATTATGGTTCCATGACCCTGAGCCTAATCGAAAGGGGGCTTAATCCCCAGGAAGATAAATTTTTGGAGTCGAAAGTTATCAGGATATCAAGCCCTGAGGTGTTGGTCATTTCCAAATGCAATATATACTTCTTATTTTTTATTTTTGTTGGAAATGTATTCACTACTGAGAGGGGGGGGGTGAACCAGTAGTGATGAGCTTTATGCCAATTTTGATTTTTTTCCACAACCTCAATTATCCATGCACATTCACAACATTAGCTCATCAAAACATATATGCAACAATAAAATTGAAACATATAACCATGATAAATATCAAAACAAGCATGCACATGTAAGAACACGAGTATTTATGGTGGAAACCCTTTCTAGAGAAAAACACCCTGTTGTTGTTGCGCTTCTCAATTTTCTTTATTAATCTGCTAAGAAAAAATTACATGGATTAGCTTACATCCATAATCCAGAAGACTTGGCTTCCTCTACAATATGATGGCATCTATCAATTCGAAACTTTGTTTCTCTCGCAGATCTATGGACTACCATCCGTTGAAAGCTCCCACGACCAACGATCCTCGCCCAACCACCATTGGACTGTCCAAATCCTATTGGATGGAGAAAACTCTTCCTACTATTAAATTTTCCAAATCATTGTCATATTGAAGCCTCCACACCTTGAATTCCTCCATGTGAACCACGTTTCATATATTTTTAAACTAGGTTCTCATTTCGCTCAACATGAGAAACCCAACAGCTCTAGCATTTTGCACATAAAATCTGAAACAAAAACTTTTCTCGGAGAAGGGAACTGCTTGAACATGCCAAAATCACTTCTCTCAAAGACACCTCAATCTAAAAATTTTCTGCCACAAACTACACACAAATTCTCAATCTTCTTCTCAACTCTATCTCTAACTTCTGCTTACAAATATCTGATATATCTCTGCAAAAACTATGTGAGAAGTTGTTACATACTCCAATCACTCACAATGCTCTCACAATGGCATACTCACACACTCTCCAAGAAACTAACCAAATAGAATCACAACCTTTTTCTATTTATCATTTTCCTATGTTGAGTAACTCAGAAATGCTACAGGTTATGCACCACTCAACAATCCTTTTCACACACTTCATACTTGTTTGAGATAGACTTATTGACCAAATCAATCACTAACTCCACTAGCCCTTTGATATATTCAACCTTTCTCAGCTTCTAGAGGGCCCACGAACTTTTTTGACCAAATGCCGAAAAGTCCTGACTAAGAACATCACCACAAAACCAAAATTAGTTGATCAGTGCGAGGAATGTGGAGAAAAAATCATGAAAAAACCTCAGTTGCTGCCAAAAATCAACCTCCATGTGACTCAAAGCTTCATTCTCTCCCATAGGCCTACATGCCAGTGATTGGCTATTTTTAGCCACTCCCACATGCTTGGATCCATGTGACTGGGGTAGAGGATGAAGGAAAACATCTTTCCTCAACTTAGAAATTGCTCCAACTTATTTCAGAGCTTGATCATCAGCCTCTGTAGGACCTATAGAATTCATTATCATCTCTATAACACTTCACTAAGTCACTACAATATCACCAACATCATCCCAAGTCAAACTAGGTTGACTAGGAACAACCATACAAACACTTAAACCATCAAACTGATCCACAAAAACTTTGCCATCAATATTCAGCTCCAGATCCTGTCATATATCCTCCAACACCTTCACAAACATCTCAAGCATCCACAATCACATGTATATCCTCTCCAATCCCAAATTATAATATCATCAATATGTATACCTAACTGGGACATGGAGACCTAATCAATAAGGCTCTGCAACTCTAAATCCCGTAGCAGCCACCAACATATGTATGCAGCAACATGATCAAGGAGATCATCATCATGGGAAGGCATCCAAGATAGTGCAACACATCATCATTGAACTCATCATGACATAGGACCATATACACCTCAACCATACGCAAGCCACTTGCAGCCACACATACACATGCATATCCAACACACTTGTAATCCAAGCAACCAGGTTGACATCAATGCCAACCAAAAACACATATGAAACACTGCAACACACATCAATGCCAAGGATTTTTTATTTTGGAAACCAAATAATTAATATTTCAGTTGCATTTTATACATCTTAGTGTTCCCAACAAATATTTGTATTCTTGTTGCACTGATAAGCACTCTACAACCCAATATGGGGAAGATGTTGTACTGAATAATGAAGTGTTATATCAAAAAATAATGACAAAAAATCATAATTTCAACTCAACTAAAAAAGTAATGAATAATAATAATAATAATCAATTGGCTCAATTTATTTTTTTGTATTGCAATTTTGTTTTTATTAATCAAATTACAAACAATATATTCACAAAACAATTCATAATATGCATATCACATTAAAATCAATTTAAATAATGACAACGTAGATCCATCTTAAACCATATTGATCCGGTACCTATCAAGCATCGAGAGGGATTAAATATCTTGAGTTGCAAACCTCTTTCGGAGTGCAAAACTTGACGAAAAAATTGCACCTTTAGGTATTTGATCCCTTTCAGTGCTATATATTCATGATTAAGATGGATCTAAGTTGGTTCTACCCAGACACACGCACACACACACCATGTATCAACTTCATGTCGAGCATGGAAGGAATTACACATATTTTTTTTTTTTAACAACACACAAACCAATACATACATACATGAATGCATGCAACATGTATGTATTAGTGTGCATGTCATTAAAAAGAAGGATATGTGAAATTCCTTCCATGCTCGACATGGAGTTGATACATGTGGTGTGTGTGTGTGTGTGTGTGGAACCAACTTAGATCCATATTAACCCTGGATCTATAGCACTAAGAGGAAGAGATTTCATCCCTCTCAGTGCTATAGATCCAGAGTTAAGATGGATCTAAGCCAATTCTACACACACACACTATGTACCAACTCAATGTTGAGCATAGAAGGAATCACATATCTCGATCATTTTAAACGATACACTAGTGTGTGTGTGTGTGTGTGAAGTTGATACTGAAATATATTAGTTAACATCAATATTCAAATATTTTGATTTAAAAAATATATTGACATATTTTTGAAAAGAAAAAGAATTACACATCTTCCTCACACTCGAAATTAAAAATATAATATTTTTTATTTACTTTCAATTACTTTATCTCTCTATATATAAAATTGATATAATATTATGTTATTGATCAAATATGTATTTTTGTTTCTAGCCAACATGTTTTTTTTTAGTGATATTTTAATTTTATTTTAAAAATGACATGTGTCAACTCAACGTTGAGCATGAAAGGAATTACACATCGCCCTCATAATGCATTGTAGAATGATTTTATCGACACAATCGGATTCATATTTGTAACCATTATTTTTTTAGTTTTTTGTGTTTAATTTTAGTTAATAACCATATAAAGGCTTAATACTTGTAATAAACTATTTTACTAACACACACACACACACACGTAAGCATATCAAACTAACAAATTAAAACGAAATATATATTTGTGTGTGTGTGAAAGAAAATTTTCACAAACATATGTACGTAGTTGTATGTATTATGAAAGGGTTTTAATAGAATTAGAAATAATAATCTCTCTCTCTCTCTCTCTCTCTCTCTCTCTCTCTCTCTCTCTCTCTCTCTCTTAGAATTTTATATAAATAGAATTATAAATAACCAACAAAGATCCATCTTAACTCTGCATATATCAAGCCTCAAGAGAGATCAAATCTCCACTTGGTAGATCCAGAGTTAAGATGGATCTATGTTGGTTTACATAAAATGAAAAAATATAAGTACATTTTTTAAGAGGAAACATCCATGGAGAACCTACATATATTTTATAATATATCAATTGTGTAGTGTTTAAGATATATATTTTCCTTTAGGGCCTTTCTCACTGGGGAAAAACAATTATAAGTTTTAGAAAAAAAATAAATTAAATATATAGTATGAATACTAAAAAGAGAAAATTATATTTCAATGCATAAACCATTTAGTGATGAATCTATAAACACCAAGTCTGTCACCTTCCATGGAAGAGATAAAAGGATTTCACCTCCTAGAAGTTGTAGCTCCATGAAAACATGCAAATATGGAAAAGGATTCTTAACTTTTAGATCCTCAATCAAGGATTTTAAATAACTTGATTGGGGGATTTAAAATCCTTTGATCAAGGTATTTTTAAACCCTTAATCGAGGTATTTTGACATAAATAGTTGATTTTGATTTAAACCCATCAATCAAAGTTTTACCTCAATCAAGGCTTTAAGTCCTTCATAAAGATTTGAAACATTGATGAAGAGTTTAAGACCTCACTCTAGGTAAAACCTTGCTTGAGGGTTTGCATAGGCCATTTTTGCATGTGTATTTTGAAAACTATTTATATCAAAATGCCAAATGGTTTAAGCCCTCAATCAAGATTTGAAATCTTCATTTTCTAACTATTTATGTCAAAACAACAAAAGGTTTAAGCCTTTGATCAAGGTTTGAAACCTTAATAAAAAACTTAGATATTAATTTAAGTAAAACTCGATTGAAGGTTTAAATATGTAGCACATTAGTTACTAAGATGATAAAGTCATTTTTTACTTGAGAAAATTAACACAAAATCGTGTAAGTGTGTTACGAGTATTTCATATTAAAAACTCATTCGTAAAATTATCAAAATTTCCCAATTCATTGACCCAAATCTATACTTCAACTATCATGATACTTATATCATATATTATCAATATAAATTCAACAATTTCCTATCGTGATCATTTGTAAAAGAAAATTAATTATAAGTTAGATTGCATGGTTGACATTTATTATGGTTTCCTTTCTTACTCGTGGATGCAAGTATTGTCTATATCCATTAAATTCATGGTTTTAAGATAGTTTATGTCTTCTTAGCATAAACCATGCATCATTAAAGTATATTTTCTCTTTCAAAAAATAATGATTCTGAAATGATTTAACAAAAATATAATTCATTCTAAAGTTATAATTGTTGGAAACCAACACAATAAAGAGAGAGGGGGTGAATCAGTATTGTAGGAATTTTACCAATTTTAAAAACTTTATTTCACTTGTTCGAGAACACTATGAAATCATTAAGTACTTTAGAAATTAATTTAAGTAAACATGTCAAGAAACAATATCAACAATCACAATGGAACACACAAGGAGCAAACAAATTCTTCAAAACTTCTCTTCAATTCACTCACAAGGCAAGCTACAACTTGTTGTTACAATTCTAAGGATGCAACCAGCAGGAAGCTACAACTCCCTGATTTATCAGCTACAACTGAATAGAGTTGCAACCCCAAATATTTACCAACACCCACTGGAAGGAGCGCCAACCCCTGATTTGTAAGATACAACTTTCTTGACACTCATTGATTCATCTTTCATCCATTTTCATACTAGAACCATGAATTCCAACCCTATCTTAAAAATAAAATAATTTCCTCCTCAATCACCAATACCTTTAGCAATATGATTACTAAAAACACCAACAACTTCACCGCAACTCACTCATGAGAACTGTCCAACATGTGTTCTCAATATTTCTTATAAATATGTTGGATTGATATTTTTTTCCTCTTTTCTTTTCTTGTATTGTTGCATGAATCCTTATTTTTTTTCTTTGTCTTGTTTATTTCAGTCTTCTGAACTTGTTCCCCAAGTTCTTAGAACACAACCATCCCTTTCTACAAGTTAAACTAAGGTATTCTTATTATTTTAGCTAATCTGGCCTTTTAAAAGGCTTTATCGAGGCTTTTTTATTTTTATCTGCATTTATTTGTGGCATAATTGTTATATGTATCACTAAATTTCCAACTTTTAAAATATGCATTGCTATCCCAACGCACTACCAAAATATTTTTCGACTCATTCATCCAAGGCCTCTGGTTATGGCCTGAATCCTTTTAATATAGGCCTAAAGGCCTTTTAGTATTTGACTGCCAACTGCACTGCCAAATTTATTTCCACATACCCCCTTTTTTTATTAACAAAATCACTGCCAAATCCACCAATTTTGGCCTCAGGCCTCTTTCGTGCTAGAACCTATTTCATTTTTCGCCATAGGACCGGGTCCTATGACCTCTTCTTAAGCTTTCAGGTGCTTAACATGTTTAGCGCCTCCACGGTCCTAACTCCTTCGTTAATTTCTATCTGCCCTTGGTCTTTTGCTTCATGTGCCTTCATTCTAGCGCTACATCTGGAGCCTCTTTATCCTAACCCTTCTATTTATGTTCCCTTCGCAAACTTCCGAGCTAGGGATTATGGGCTTAGTTTTCCTACGGGGTCCTCCCGACGCCTCAAGAGCCAAATTTCCCCCGGGTTGAGTCAGCTCTGACACCACCTCACCAGCTCAATACCTCTTGCCTGGTGCTTCCCTTGTGTAATGCTTTTTAACTTTTCGGGCTCTGACCAACGAGATGATGTAATGCTAACATCACCTGCAGCAAGTGTTAACCTCTGATTGGTCGACATTTTCATCATAAATGGGCCCTTCGAGTGCCAAAACACACCAAATATACCTACCGTGTGTCATACTCCCATTGCATATGTTGATTTCACCATCCTTGGTCATCCAATTAAATACTTACAAGTGTCCTATGTTAGAGAGGAGAGAGAAAAGGGTCATGCGGCCTGTTTTTCACCGAATTTCCTTTATAAAATTTTTAACAAGCTCCCGATATTTTCTTCTTTTTTGCTCCAATATCCTTCGGGTCAGCTCTTTGTATACTAGCTACTTTGAAAACCCTTCAGGCCAACCTTAGCGAGTTGATTTTTTAAGTTGGGGACCTCCTACTTGTTGCATCCTGATGCTTTAACTTTGTGTGCCCTTTGCAAACCTTCGGGGTACATCTTCTAGGCTGCCTTCGTCGGGATGGCGTCATTTTTTGAAGTCACCCCACTCATTTTTTTTGAGCGATATATAAAATCGATTAGGGCAATGTTATCAGGGTATTGCCACCAAGTGGGCTCCACCTGCAACCAATGAAAATTGTTCTCACTTCCTTGTTTTCCATGCCACCTATGTCCGATACTCTTTATTTCTACTCTGCTAACTTTGTTGCTATATTTTGCACCTTTACCAACTTAAATTTCACCAAAAAGGGTCTCTAAACTCCTTCTCTCTGCTAACTTGATTTGGCGTCCTGCAACTTTGATTAGCTCTATCTCACAAACCAGGAGGTCATTTTCAGACTTTTTCATAACACTATCTAAATCTTTTCCAAATCTCTAACCATCCAGGTTGGTTTCATATGCATTCAATATTATCTGTTACTCCAAAACTGGCTCCAAAGTATCTACACCATTCTCATCCATGTTTCTCCTTGATTCTTCTTCTTGTGCTTATAACGTGATCTGTTGAGTTCTTCTGTGACACCTTTGTCATGTGTTTACATGAATGAAAACATATTTCGAACAATAATGGTATCTTCATTAATTATAAAAAGTTATCATGAACTAAAATAAACATAATTTCAATTGTTTCCCTTATTATCATAGAACTTTCAAATATATTTTTTCCATGTTAAAAAGGATTAGAATTTATTTTCATAAATTGATTTGGTCAATCACACCATAACCATATGGCATATGAAAATATATCCAAAGTGGCATCCATCTACACCAGTAATTGTTTATATCCTATGAGAGGTGATTATGTCGATTCTCATGATCAAGTTTGGGGAAGTCTCTTGATTAAAAACTTTGAAAGTAATATTGTCAATGCAACTACATGATAATTTTTGTCCATGAAATATATGTAAATGGGGAGAGTTGCAGAAGCTTGAGGGTACACAAGCTTCTTTATATTAATTCTTATATTATAGTAGTTGAAAATTTATCCACAAGCTTCTTTAGATTAATTCTTATTATAGTAGTTGAAAAATTATCCATATCGATCACTTAGTGCAATGCAAAAACGTGAATATAAATAGTTTTTATATGTGGGTGGCCTACTCACATATGTTATTTGAAAGGTTGTTTACTTCATCCATTTGGATAATGTATTCCTTCACTAGCAATGATAGATTATTGATATAATCCTAGGACATATATCAACCACATTTATTAATGTCATTGTGCTAGTAACTAATTACCTATATTATGGTTATAAATAAAACTCATACCAAAGATCTTCTTTAAATGTGTCATGATTTGTATGTCACCAATACACTATTTTCTTCTTCTAATCTATATTATGGTTATACATAAAAATCATACCAAAAATATTCTCTAAATGTGCCATGATTTGTATCTCACCAATCCATTATTTTCTTACTGGCACATAAAAACAAGCATATAACATTCATGGGCTTGATAATTGCCAGCCTGGATCCATATTAACCTCGCATCTATCAAGCGCCGAGAGGGATCAAATATCTTGAGGTGAAAGCGTATTTTTTAAGTGAAAAACTTAAGGAAAGGTTTGCACCTCAAGATATTTGATCCCTCTCGGCGCTTGATAGATCCGGGGTTAAGATGGATCTAGGTTGGTTTCAGTCGTGTGCAGCCACAAAAAGTATGTTGAACATAAAAATAATGTGCCCATTTTAAATTTATTTTATACGTCTATGATTATATATTATGAGAATACATATGTTGAATACAAAGTTGGAATGTTGAATGATCGAAAATGTAAAAAATAAAAACATAGTTAATCAAAAAATAGTTTTAAAATAGATTGATCTCAATCTCTCTTCTTATTCTTTTCTTGCAGCCCCAGTTACTAATTTTTCCATCTTTGCATGTCGTTCATATGAAAATGGAGGTTCAAATCGTATACCATTTATATCTTTAACTCGAGATATTGTAGTAAACATCATACCCTGTCGCTCTTGCTTCCCAATATTAATAGTAGCTTTCTGCAAATTCAATCCTAGTGACTTATGGATTTTAAGCCCCAAGAAAGTTTTGAAGGAAGTTTTTTTCTAATACCTCTTTCAATAGGTGTAATAGGAAATGTTTGAGGAAATGAATCATCCCATGGTACTACTATATAATTATCAAATCTTACAAAAACATAAGTGAGTGGTTTTGGGGGTGAAGTTCCAGGTTTATACACAATTTTTTCTATAATTCCAAGAGCACCATTTACGAGTCCTGTGTCAGTCCATATGTTTGATGTAAGCATCACTCGACCTCCAACTAAAATAAGTAACTCAAGTTCCATTTCTTCCTCATCTATTTCCATGGAGTTTCCTTTTACTTTTGTAGCAGCACTAGCTACAATGGGACAATTTATGCTTCTTAAACAAAGCTTATTATGATTTTCTACATCATCATTTGTTGAAAAAAAAATTGTTTCAATATCAAAGGAATCCTTTGTGTAAGGATCCAAGGATTTATTTGTATGAGTGATAAGTTCTTCTCAGTCTTCCATAGTTGGCATTGCATCCCTTACATTCATTAACAAACGACGAAAATATATTTGTTGATTACTTTGTCCATCTTTTCGAAACAAGGTATCAAGGATCACAAATGTTTTGAATGAGTTCCATAATTATCTTGCAATACCTTCACATGCATATATAGTTTTATCTAGAACAGGAGGCAATTTTCTGAAATCACCGACCAATATAATCGACCTCCCGCCAAAAATAATATTCTCAATTTCTGGGAAACCCTGTCAAAGTCTCTTATCAATGTTTTGCAATAAATTTATTCCAATGAAACTCATTTCATATATCAATATATACTTTTCATTCTTCAACTCTTATTGTAGGTTCCTTAAACTTTTTCCTTTCAAAGGTGACATGTCTTTGATTGGAAGTTGAAGTGCAGAATGAATTGTTCTTGTAGATATGTTGAAAGTTGCAATCCCTGTAGGAGCTAAAAGAAGTAATGGACTCTTCTATGGAAATGACTCAGCTTCAATGGAATTTTTAATAGCTCTGATCAAATAATACTTTCTTGTACCTGCAATATCAAATGTTATTCGTTTCTTAACCCCCAAAATTTCAATGGAATAAGACTTTTCATGTTGGTTAGCACGAATCAAATTCAACTTTCTCTTTTCACATATGAAATGAATAGCATGATTGGAAGTTACATCATCAACAAAATGTGTGTTCCAATTATGTGCACTATCACGATCTCTATGTCCCAGCATCTCAATCTCATCGTAATTTATAAATTTATTATTATATAACGCACAAATGATCTCCCACCTCATTCTCCCTAGTATCTGTTGGTGGATTATGAACTTCTTCTCTATAAAATTCAACTGAATCAACTCGAGGCAATGGATTGTGATCAACATGCCATGGCTTATATCGAAATTTCTCCCAATTATGCACTATTTCATCATATTCTCTTCCTATATCTCTATGGAAATCATGAAATGCCTTTTATAATACCAACTCAAACCAAAAAAATTCTACAAACTTGGCATCTTCTCGATCAAGAACTAAGTTAATCGAGGAAAAACACGTACAATAGCTCCATTCTTCTATTCTAACCATTTCTCCTTACATCAACGTTTATCATATGACCATGATTTTGCAACATACATCAATGCAAGTTTCTCAATATGGGCAAGTCACTTGGTATATGAATCAATAAGGGAATTATCATTATCGGCATCATATGTGTCAATATGTATTTATTTGAAAACTTTCCTACCAACATTTAGAACCACAAATCGATGGCTACATTCATAAAGAGGGAGCTCTAGAAGAAAATGATATGTCTCTTGTGCACCTATATCCCTGTCAACAATGGTTTCACACAACAAACTCCTATATGCACATGATCCTGGTTCATTTAAATTTTGAATAGAAGAAACACATATCAACATATCATGGAATGTTTCTGATCCTTTTTCAGATTTTGTTGCATATTTTTCTATGTAATTAATGACAACACGCTTCGAAAAAACATGTTTCCAATCTATATTATCCATCCACGTCATTAATGTTTCACGATTGTGTGTATTCAATATATCATCATTTCATCTGGGTTTATACTTCCCTTCACCATTATCATCGGCATAAAGTTTCGACTCTTCACATAAATTCCATGGTGCCTTATATCGACATACCAATTTTCATGCCTTCTTCCGAAGGCATGATATGTCATTGCAAGTGATGTGACGCTCAACACAATTAAAAAGTTCTTCATAATCAATCATTATATCAGATTGAAATATTTTTTGTGTATCCTTTAAACAAGGATGATCATCAATATTGAGTCTAAACCTAAATATTTCTTTGATGTCGATCACGTAGATTCATTGCATGTACACATCCATCAAAATATTCTTTTGCAAGTCTAACTTCCACTAGATCATCCTAGTTCATCGTGTCCAGGTTAGGAGCATTTTTAACTATAGAAACCCATGCACATGTGGAGACCCACGATGTTTCCACTCATAATGACACCAATAATCTGCAGCTTGATGAAAATGTTTGAAAATTTCATCTTGAAAAATTGTGTGCCTTAAGTGCATATAATGTGCTACAATATGAGGATTATCAAGATGTCTCTATTTCCTTGCTGCCCCTGGATCTATAGGACATGTACCAGGCATTAATTGATGTAAATATGGTCATTGTATATTTTATGCACTCAATGTAAAAAATATTTTAGGACACCCAATTTGTTGAACCAAGTTAGATAACTCAGAAAGGCACTTATTCCAATATGGACATGTGCCTCTTAGGACAGTTCCAAATTGCATCAACCTTTCTCCAAGTCGTGAATCTGAAATATTTTTCGAATGTTCTCGTAACTCCTTCATCTTTGTCAGTAGATTTTTCATATTCTTCCTTACAAATACTACAAAGGAAGCTTAAGCACGATGTCTCATGATGATATTGAGTAAAAAGTATCTAAATCACAGGTGTCATCCAAACCTGTTATCATGATATCGAAGAAGATGTTTTTCATACTCATGAACATGGACATGTCTCTCTCTTTCTTCCAACCAATCTGCTTCACCTTTTGGGAACAATGATGGAAATTACATATCAAATAATCCCACAGTTTTATACTCATTAATTGGAGATGAGCCAATTCTAGGCCAACTAAGCACTTCCTCTTTGTTCCTCTGGATTAGGTTTATTTATCAAATCTCGAATAATATCAATCTCTCATCGAACATTTAGAATCCTTGATGCAAATGAAGATGTATGTAATCCATCTAATGCATCATCAATCCGTGGAATCCCTTCCAACATTGCAAATTCAGTGTCACTATCTATCTCTAGAAATGTAATTGCATTAACCATATGTGATACATTTGTTGTAATTTCAGGTAATGCTTCAATTGCATCATTATCAACTTGAACTCCACGATAATATGGATCATTATGAATCTTATAATTTAATGCATGCAATACAATTTATTTTCTGACAGTAAAATCATAACTTGATCCTTTTGCACTTTTTTTCCACACAACAATTATCAAATCCAAGTCTTTAATACGTCGGGGTAATTTCATTGAAATATTGGTAACCTTTTGTACAAAACTAATGGTGTGTCCTCTATATTTTTATTTTCCACCTATTGAGTGCATAACCTGCAAAATTGGACTTGCACATGCTATCAACATCTCCACAACTTGTGTGAGCTCTGCAAGAACTTTTGGTTGTTCTCCTGGATTCATATGGTTAGCCACTGAAAATCTATGATGACTTCCTTCTCTTTTAGATCTCATGCAAATTGGACCTATATTTGTATGAAGTACTTGAATTCCAACATATGACTCTTCACACACATGACATATTTTATTCATATGGTTAGCCACTGAAAATCTATGATGACTTCCTTCTCTTTTAGATCTCATGCAAATTGGACCTATATTTGTATGAATTACTTGAATTCCAACATATGACTCTTCACACACATGAAATTTTTTATTCATATGGTTAGCCACTGGAAATATATGATGACTTCCTTCTCTTTTAGATCTCATGCAAATTGGACCTATATTTGTATGAAGTACTTGAATTCCAGCATATGACTCTTCACACACATGACATATTTTAACTTCAGCCAATCGATCAATCCTATCACGAAATTTTCGAAGTGAAATATTCATAGCAGCTTGAGTTTCAGGTTGAGCTTGGGCATTAATATGTTTTAAACATATTTTTTTCATAGATTTTCTTATGCATGTTGCACCATGTTTGAGTTGGTTATATATTTTTTTCTTTGATGATATTCTCTTTATTATTCATTTTTTCGTTTCCTTTGTTCTTCAATATTTTTAGTTGTTATTTCCTCTGGCTATTCTTGTTGATTTCCTCTTTTTTGTGCATTTTATGTTATTCTTTGTTGTGCCTTCCTTTCACAATATTCTCTTTTATATTCTCTTTGACGTGCTCTTTTCTCTTCTTCTTCTTCTTGTGCAGTTTTCATTTCTAGTTCCTTTCTTTGTTGACATGGCCTTGCTTGTTCATTTTGCTTTATGGTTTGTTCTTCGTGCTCTTCAACTATCATTTCCTCTAGATTTTTTTGTTGATTTCCTCTTTTTTGTGCATTTTCTCTCTTCTTTTTTGTGCCATTCTTTGTCGATATGCTCTTTGATATTCTCTTTGACATTCTCTTCTCTATTCTTGTTGTTTTGTAGTTGTCATTTATAGTGCCTTTCTCTAGCGACATGCTCTAGTTTGTTCCTTTTGATTTATCCTTTGTTCTTCATGCTCTTCAATTGTCATTTATAATGCCTTTCTCTGTCTAATTTCTCTTTTTTATTCATTTTTCTTTATTTTTTGTTCTTCACACTCTTCAGCTGTCATTTCTAGTGTTTTTCTTTGTCGACTTGCTATTACTTGTTCATTTCCCTTTATCCTCATTTCTTCATGCTCTTGAGTTGTCATTTGTTGTGCCTTTATTTGGAGATATGATTTTTTACATTCCCTTTTATATGTTGCGCAATTTTCTCTTTTTTCTTCACTTTTCTTCTTTCTTCGATCTTATCTTTGTTCATCACACATTTCTTCTAAAATTTCCATTTGTTGTTTTTGTTGTTGCATATTATCCATCTCATTATTATCAAAAGGCATGCTAGAGTGAATTATTGTAACACATAAATCAATGCATGTCACAAATAAGTATATTTTTTAGATCCATTAAAACCAATACTCTTAAATATAAAAATTACTTTTAAAGCAATGCATGTCATCCATCTAATTACATCAAGTTAGGAATTAAGATCTACACAAAAATCAATACATTTACATAAAACAATCTAAAAAAAATAGATATCAACATCATGAGTAAATCAACACATTTAGCGTAATCTATAAAAAAAAATTATAAATTCACAACTACAATAAAAACAATTCAGTCATTGCAATTTTTCAAATAGCATTAGAAAATGACATTGTCACTTAAATCAATGCACTGTAAAATGACATCTTCACTAAAATCAATGCATATAACATTAGATAAATCATTCTATAGCATTAGACATTAACATCTAATGCATTAGATATTAACATCTACATTTAAAATCAACACATTTTTTAAAAGTGTATTGTGACCATGATAGCAATATAAAGCAATAATATAATATTGTTAATAATTAATTTTTAATATTAATATCAATATTAAACTACAATAAATTCTATAAGTATAATATTGTGGGGTAGCAAAGTCCCCTTCACGTTATTGATAAAAATAAATATATTATAATATGCTAAATATAATATATTTCAAAACAATAATTTAAACTAATATAAGGGATATTTTTAAAAATACTTCAAATATTTAAAACTTTAAATTAACAAAATCAAAATAGTTGCAACATATTAATAATTTAAACAAATATAAGAAAAGTTTCAAAAATACCTAAAATATTGAAAACACTAATTTATAAAAATCAAAGTAATTGCAACCAGGGGTTAAATTTGACGCCCATTCACCCGTTTTTTCCACTTTTTACCAAAAAAATACAGTTTATTCTCAAACAAACATGTCATGGTTAACTTGCAAATAATTTTGAAAAATGTCAAAGTGACGAGTATATAAAAAATCAGAAGTTTCAATATATATATATATATATATATATATTTATTTATTTATTTATTTATTTATATATTTATTTATTTATTTATTTATCGTTGGTACTGGGATATGTGGAGTCCTCGATTCTTCTGACACACTACTTGCGCATAACCCCTACTTCACCCTACCTAGTTTTGTGGTCAGTTCTTACTGTCAACTACACCCAATTCCATGTATTTTGGTATGTTCCAGATAACTTGTAACTTAATAGAGTGACTTAGGAAAATTACATAAAAATAAAATTAAAATTAAGATTAAAACTAAATAAAATAAAATTATAAGCTAAAATAAGATTAAAGTAAAATAGTCAATTTACCATAGATAGTTTTTGTACTCTACATTTTGAATATAATATTTTAAAATGTAATATTTTTATTTTAAAAAATAATCCAATATTCTTTAATATAATAATTTTTATTTTTTTTAATAAAATTATTTATTTTTGAACTGAGTGAAAATAAAATGAAATTAAAAATAGCTCTATGTGAAAATATTTTTATTTGGTCAATGTAAAATTAAATTAATAAAAAATTATGTTAAAATAAAAATAACTTCATGGTATTGGCCCATGGTATGAAAAACCATGATATTCATGTGGAATATAGCATATTTAAAGGGGGGAATTAAAACAACTTAGATCCATCTTAACTCTAAATCTACGGGATCAAATCTCCTTTCACTCTAAAGAGGTTTGCATCTTGTTAGCCCCCCTATGAAATTCTTGACAAGCAAGCTAGGGGCTAGATTATTTTGGAGACCTTCAAGGAATGCATCTCCCCAGAAGACACATCATCCTTGAGGTCTCTCCGTGCTTTGCCCTATGCAAATGTCCTCTGCTGACTTTCTGTTTCAAAAAGCCTGTTTCTACCCCTTACCCCTGCAAATTCTCCCCCTTTAACCTTTATTTCTCCCTTGTTTCAATTCCCCTCTAATTCCCTAAAAACTCCCAAAAACCCCTTCGAATTCTGCCCATACTCATTTGTTTGACCTAATTCACCCACCACCCTTCTATCGTTACCCTTTCCCTGGCCGAAAACACATTAAAATTGGGCTGAAAGCCATGTATTCCACATAATGGGCCTTTGCCCCTTTCGGCCTGGCTCCCGCACCCTTTTCCCTACATGTGACCCAACCTCGGAACCAACCGCCAGCTCTAAAGGCGCCTATCCTATATGATGATCGGGCATGGCATCAACCGTTGATTCGGGTCGATCGGACGGCGGACGTTAATTCTCCAGCGCCCGCGTCTTCCCCGCCTATTTTCCACACCGTGCCATCGCCATCCATTTCGCAATTGATCTAACGGTCCGGAGCCTCCCCGCCCTGTGGTCCCCGCTTCCACTGTTCCAAAACCGCCCAATTCATTTCGCACCACTCATGCACGGTGGGCGGTTTTCCCTCGTTGCCCAGTGATTCCACTAGCCGTCCGTCGTGTGTCCCTTGTACAACGGCAAAACCACTTTCTCCCCATGCATTATATTTCGACCAGAGTCACGCAGCGAAATGAATACAAGCCGTAAGATCTTGCACGCCTCATCCGACGGCCATCATTCGCCAGAGTTGCACACCGCTTAACCCATGTCATGTCCCGTCTGCTGCCGTTGATCTCCGTCATGATTAGCGGTTCCCCCCCCCCGGGTCTGCTCACCACGTCATCTCCATGTGGATTCATCGTACGCCAGACCATTCCATCACATATATTGTTTCGGTTTCGTGTTTTTTAAGGTTTTTCATTCGTTCGTTCTGAATACCACCATCTCCACCAGAGCGGATCTTCATTGTTCCTCTGCATTTCTCTCCGCCATGTCACCGTCTGCACGACCTTTTCTCCGCCTCCACATCATCCGCCACCCCATTCATGGTTTCCTTAACTTGTTTGTGTATTTTTCAGGGTTATTAAGAACTAATGGCCGCCATGGTGCGCGTCTCTGTTACAAGGACATCGAGAGTTAAAAAAGATCATTTGCAGAGGCGTAATTTATAAAAAACGACCCGGGAAGGTGAAGATAAGACGGTCATTTAAGAGAACAGAGTTTAGACTCAGTAGAAATTCTCCCAGTGCCATTAAAACCCGAGCTAACCTGTCAGAAGCAGAAATGGAGCGGCAGAGTGTTACAGTACAGAGCAAGGGAGATTAAGGCACCCTAATGAAGATCTAGAGCCTTAGACCAGTAGTCTAAGAGGCAAAGCACCAGTTTGAAGACCCCGAGGATCAATCAAGAGGTCCTGAGCATGAGTAAAGGTAACGTCAGGGTTTATTCATCAGCAGAATGTTTTTCTCCATCGAGTACAGGGCACCCATACATCTTTTATTATGCACCACGTCCCTGAAGGAATTTCCACCGGAAAACAGTTCAAAACCACCAGAGCATGTATATGACAGACCTCTCAGTAGTTTACCTTATTCTTGATCAAAGCACCTGGAGTACTACAGCCGACAGAGGTCAAGATCATATCCGGAAAATATCACTCTTTATTAAGGAAGGTGACAGAAATTAAATACTCAGCAGTCAAACAGAATGGGTTTCAGCCCTGCATTCATTTCCGTGATTAATGTTATATTTAGTGATCACCTACCTCCTCAGTCGCTCTTCTGTTCATCCTCAGCTATAAAGCACAGGAGAAAATATTGTAAAGGTTGTTGATGAGATATCAAAGAAATACAAGTATTTTCCTCTTGAGACAAGTTCTCTGTGTAATATTGTAAGATAGGCTGAGATTTGATGTATTCAGACTGAATGTTCAAGATTTGGGCAATGATGTACCTGATTGGTGTTGTTTTTAATATGACAAGCACATTTCTTTGGATCCTGATCTAAAGCAGCTAGTGATGTTTTCCCTTCTCTGTATTTGTGATTGACTCGCTTTCATTCCATCATGTTTCTTCAGGCTCGCACGAGAAGTTTGGCATAAGATTTACCCTTGATAGGTACCTTATGTTGCTGCTCTCCCAACCTTTATGTTTTCTGCTTATGTGTGTATCTGAATATTGATTTCAATTGACTTAACCAGTGTAGTGGATGTTATTTCCTGCTCTCTGATGTATGAATTAATGAAGTCTATGTTTAGATGTTCTTATTAATATTTAGTTAGATGAGTTGAGAACTCTGGGAGGTCTAGAACCCTGTCTCTTCCTCACTAAGATCTTTCCATCTCATTAAACCTTTATAAGATCCCTTCTGTCAAATTTATCTTTGTGTTTCCTTGGAGTTGCTAAAGCAGACCTGGAGTTAAATGACCTCTGGTCCGATCTATAAGCAGCCCCTTCGTCCCCCTTTGAGAGCTATCTCTGAGTACGTCCAAGCAGGTCTGGATTTAAATGACCTCTGACCTGATCTATAGACAGAAATTTGGTTGTCTCTCCTTCTTTCCCCTTCACTCATTTTCAGTCCTTAATGTCCCATTCCATCAACCATATTTTAAGATCCAAATGCTCTAGATGACTAGCCCAACTGAAAGCTTGCACATTGAACACAAGTAAATCCTTTCTTGACTCCATTGCCCAATGGCCTTGATGTTCCCTGAGTTATCTATCTTTGCCTAGTTTCCTCTATGCTCATCCTTGTCTCATATTGGACCCTTCTTTCCTGATTCCCAACAACCAAACATAAACAATCAAACGAACCAACCCTGTGCCTATAACTAGCCTAAAACCTTAACATTTGAGCTTCAAAGACATAAAACCTTTGATTATCATAGAGAGATCCCTCTCTAGACCTAGGAGGGCTAGATCCTAAGGTCTGAAAGTGGTTCTATGTTGTCTCATCTTTTGGTCTTGTCAACCTGGCCAAAACATGGGAACCCCAACACATCTAAAGAGATTTGATCACTCTAGGCCCTTGATAGCTCTCGATTTAAGATGGATCTAAGATGGATCTAGGTTGGTTGTAATGTAATGTGTTGTTTATCCCTAAAAATAAAAATCACACTATGTGAAAACATTTTTTCTTAATCAAAATAAAATAAAAATAATTTCATGGTATCCACTAATGGTATTGACACATGGTATGAGAACCCATGGTATTTGTTCGACACCTAATCCTCTATGGGTAGGTGTGGAAGCTGAATGGACAAAAGGATTCCAAGTGACCTTGGAATGTGGAATCCAAGAGTCACACCATTGTATTCTAAATGACATCTATGGTTAGTAATAAGATAACTCACATTTATCCTATATTTCTATGTGTGTGTTCTCCATTTACCATACGCGTGTTTAACATGGTATCAGAGCAAGTCGATCTACTACATCTCACATGAGCAGCTTGATTGTGTGGCCTTTATGTCTATTTTGTTGTCTAACCTCCCTAGCCTCTCCTTGAATAGCGTTGACATGTACAATTCTGAAAAACAATTCAAAAATGCTCCGTGCCATCTCTTCCCTTCAACGAGGTTCATTCCTATGTTGCTCAAATTAGAACCATTAATTTTAGTGGTTTTTCTGCATTTGTGAAGAGTTGTCCCTTTGTCATCTACTTCCTTGCCTAGTCATTGGCAGTAAGTAATATCAGTTTTATGACTCTGTCTTTGTCAATTCGATGCATTATACAGTCTTCCTAGACCTGTAGCATGTGTTTCTTATACTCCCCAACATTGCACTGCATACCTAACACTCCTCTACACCTGGCACTCCTCTTCACTGAACTTCTCTTCTACACCACTCCTCCATTTCATCAATATAGTCATTAACTCCTTTCACAGCCTTCTGCAAATAATATATGCATCGTACATAACATTGTTCATCACTGCTCGGCCCTCGGCCCTACTCCCTCAACACCTGTAGGCCTCCACTGGCCCTATGCCGACCTCTCACTGTGCATCTTTATACTTCCCTATAGCCCCTATCTGCTCATCGCTTCTCCCTCACCTCCCCGCTCACCTTCGCTCCTCGCTCCTCCCTCACCTCCCCACTCCCGTCAGCCCCCCTCCACCGGTTCTCAGACTCCCCTCCCTACTACCTCCCATCCACTCTACACTTATTGTGCGCTCCCTCCCATTGCGCCCTCTCTCATGTCCCGTCCCTCACCTCCCCGCAAACCTCCCAAGGTCTCTTCGACTCCCCACATCCCCATCCCCACTCCGCTCCATCCTCTGCCTCCTCCCCGATACCTGCTACCTCGGCTCCATCCTCCGCCCTCCTACCCCACTCTACTCGATCCTCCACCTCCTCCCCGCTACCTACTACCTCCCACCACCTCCGCCAACCCCTACCTCTTTCGGCCCCTCCACCTCCCACCTCTTCCCTCCCTCCACACCGCGGCCTCCTCCCTGCACCACTCCCTCCCACTACACGCTCCCTGCACACTGTGGCCTCCTCCCTGCACACGACGCTGTAATCTACTGAAATTTTCTCCATTCCTTTCAAAACAATGAACATCAAATGATATCAAGGGGACCCAATATAATATGTGTTTTTTTTTGGCTAGATACGATGGCCAACCATGAATGATGGGCTTTTAAGTTGCATTTCGAAGCATTTTTAGATATACAATGCATATAAGATTTTAAATATTTGCAAAAAAAAAAATTGAAATTATGCTACGGAAGTTTTAGTATTGGAAAATATTTCTTAAGAGATTCTACTGATACAATATTTTGAGAGCTTGGGTGTATATGCTGAAAATTTTGATGATACAAGTGTAAGTTACAAATAATTCATTAAGCAGTGGTTGGAGTATGTAGTGTTGATTAGTTATAAACATTGGTTGAGTTGCTCGTCATAGTTAAGTTGCAGTTGCTCATCGGTGAAGGACACTCATATTTTTGAAGATAGTATTTCCTATTAAAACAATTAATATGCTACAACAAAGTCCTTTCATAGCTTGATTCTATTAGTGAAGAACAATCCTTAGGAGATTTGTCACCACTTTCTCATTTTATTTTACAAAGCAATATCATTTTGTATTGCAACCATTGGTTGTTAAAAACTATTGTTGATTGGCATATTGTTCCGGAGGGGATCTACAGGAACATTGCACATTTAGTTTCCTATCACGTTTCCCATTTGTTGTATGTGAGTTGTTAACAAAATGGTCAGAACTACTGAGTTATTAAAGTTTTTAGATACTCTCATAATCTCCACGACTGAGTCTAGTATGGTCAAAATAAGTAAAGCCTCTCTTTCAAACATTCAAACTTGTCTGCAAAACACACAAGAGAAGATTTAGTTTTTTCATCTTGAATCTCAGCTTCAGAAAGCAGAACTACAGCAATGGAGTCATCATTCTGAACTTGTTTTTGTTTATAAAATTGAAACAAACTCCTACAAGCAGCAAGTCAATAATGTTGTATTCGATTCACACTCAGTGCCTAGTTCAAAATCATATTTGTATGTAGATGTAGATGTTCACACTTCGCTTCCCAAGCCCATCATCAGACCATGGGAAGAGCTTATCCATAACAAGCATAGAATAGGTCTTGGATATGACAAGGAGTTGTCCTTTCATATTCCGAACTACTCCAAGCCCATCAAATTTCAGAGTGTCAAATTCCTTTATGACAAATCACATTCAGCTGTTCCAGATCCTGCTCCTCTTCCATAGCAGCAACACCATATTTTAAAATGCCAACACTGTGATCGAGTTGGCCATATGAAAGATCACTGTTTTTATCTTCACCCATGTAAGCATTGTGGTCGGCACACCCATTCTTCACAGAGATGCTTCAGAAACAAGCCTCCTGCAAGAACAAAGATTCATATTAGATGGATCCCTTCTTGTCAGTGGGCATCGATAGCCAAGAGATGTTTAATTCATATGTCAGAAATTGTTCTAGAATATTGAACAATCTTGCAGTTGATTTTTTGCCATCATCTCACCTTGTACCTGACAGGGGGGGAAATGATGGTCATCTACAAGCTTTTAAGACACATCAAGCGAGCCTGAGCCACAATCTGTTATTCTAGATTCAGAGTTGTAGCCAGAGATATAGTAGTTCAAGTGAGCCTGAGCCACAATCTCTCATTTCAGATTCAGAGTTGTAGCCAAAGACACAGATGCCCATGATAATTCCTTTGGTTGGTGGACAGCCTTAAACCATCCATGCGAGGTTGATATTCTTCCTCTTCAAAGAATTCAGGACACTTCCTCTAGTAAAAGACTTCAACTTCTTGCCAGTTTTGGTTGAGTTACAGGAAATGCATCAAGCATTCCAGAGTTGGTGGTCATCCTTAAACCATCATAGGTTGTAGACCTCCCTTCTTCTAGGTTGAAGGTCTCCCTCTTCAAATATGAGGGACACTTCCTCTAGCAGAAGCCCTCAGCTTCTTTCCAGATTTGGAAGATTTTTGGAAACTGCACTAAGCATTCCATTGTTGGTGGTCATCCTTAAACCACCTCTTTATAGAAAAATTTCAGAGATTTGATGCAGCCTAAGTGCTGCCATGCATACTTTGTAGATTTGCATTACAACGCTCTTCTTGGACTCACACATACCCCTTCAGATTAAGGGGGGGAATGTTGGACACCTAATCCTCTATCAGTAGGTGTGGAAGCCAAATGGACAAAAGGGGTCCAAGTGACCTTGGAATGCAGAATCCAAGAGTCACACCATTGTATTATAAATGTACATCTATGGTGAATAATAAGATAACTCACGCTTATCCTATCTTTCTATGTGTGTGTTCTCCATTTACCATTTGTGTGTTTAATAGTATTCATGTGGAACATAACATATTTAAAGGGTGAAATAAAACCTGCCTAGATCCATCTTAACTCAGAATCTACCGAGCGCGGAGAGAGAGAGATCAAATATCTTCTGACACAAACCTCTTTTCACTCAGTGAAAATATATTTGAACCCTTTCAAGCTTGGTGGATCTAAAGTTAAAATGGATTTGCGTTGGTCACATTTTGTAAGCCTTGATGATGCTTCACAAGTGGGTATGTTTTGATGTTATACATTCCTAGATGAGGCTTTAGAAGTAGGTATGTTTTTTATCTTATACATTTTATTTAAAATATTGATAGGAGTGGTAAATAATTCATTTCCCCATCAAGCTAGAGATTTAAAGATAATATGGAAATTGACATTATGGATTGCATGAGTTTCAAGATGATGTTTATAGAAATAGTTGTTTTCTTTATGTGAGTGAGTTATAGCTTAGTGAGTGTCTTTATATTCCAATTTCTTCATCAAGTCTATCAATATGTATTTGGTGAGTGAACAGGCATGCGTAATTTAATAAAGTCTTGATTAGTATTTTTCTGTTATCACTATTTGGTTAAATATTTGATCAATGCTTCAAATTAAAAATCACTTGGACATGAGTACTAGACTTTCCTCGAGTGGAGACTTCAACTAAACTAGGGTAAGTTCGAGTAGATTCTAATATCTTTGAATAATTTATACATGTAAATAATGATATCTGGAGCGTAGACATTTTCTAACAAAATATTCTTGTAATTTGCTCACGATGTTCGATTTCATGGAATCTTTTTCCTCCTCCATGGAATTCATGCAGGAATATCTAATATCCATAGGTTAGACATCATTTTAGAAAAATATTATTGAAATTTAAACTAAAATGTTAGATTTTCTAAAAAATAAATCTAATTAAAAATGAAACTTTGGAAATTTATTTTTAGCAATGGCACGTTGTTTTTCACCCTAATCTCTTCAAAGTTTAATTGCATTCACTTCAATATTTGCAAGTACACATTGTAATTTTTTCTTTTAAGTTAGATGAAACTGGTAGAAAGAAATATTGAAAGTGATATGAAGGGTCATTTAAAAATAAGATTCTCATAAAAAAATTCTATGATGAGTAAGGGGACCCGTCAAATTTAACCCCTTATTGCAACATATTCCAAATTATGTTGTAACTTTTCATTGGGGCATACACTTAACCCTAGGCTAATTAACTCTAAGCTAGTTCTATATGAGTAAAAATATGTTATATTAAAAAAAATTATGTAATCCAAAAATTAGTTTAATAATTTTCCATGTAAACGTTGTGAAAAATTAAAGAATAGTTTATATATGTAAACATCTTAAAAATAGAGTTAATTTTAATTTAGGTTGTATACAATTAATTTTAGGGTTTTGATGTTGAACGCAAGGTGAATTGTATTAATGTTGCATCATTGAAGCTTATATATATAAGTAATATTAAGGTAGTCTTTCAAATATCCAAAAAAAATATAAAAAAAGTTGAATACATAAAAATTAAACAATCAAGAAGATATGAACAATTTTTTTCATGACAGGGTATAATTATTTTTATTTTTCCTTTGCGCATCCTTTATAAATGCCCTGGGCCAATTATATTTATAAAGGGAGTCAGATCTCTCTATCAAGGATTGACTTTTTCCATTCTGTTGTGAGTAATATATGTTGTACAGATTTTTGAATATACAATAATATATGTTGCAGAATTTCCAAGTCTAGCAACACAATACTTGTTGATTGGAATGCTTCTATTTTAGTGGCAAGTCATGTGAGATGGCATGGATTTAAGTTCATAGAAATTCCAAGAAACATAGCAATGTATTGTGGTCGAAGTCACTTCAGTGTATGAATATTTGAATAATATTAAAACCATAAATTTAACAGTGCAAATAATTGTACAGTTGATTCTGAATGACATCAAAAAAATTAATTTAAAGAGGCTACGACATTTACCTTAAAGCGTGTAAGAAAAAACCGCAGCCACAACGAAATCCCTCAAGACCTTCGAGCCTCTAAAATGGATTGAGTAGATTTTGTGTGCTTTGAAACTGCTTATTGCTTGTTCCCCTTATTTATGTGCACGAAAAAATGATTTATTTATGGAGAGATTTTTATATGGTTTATATGTATTTATATTTTTACACTTAGTTTTCATAATAAAGCCTACAATAAATTGTTATTATTAGTTATTATTAATTAATTTTAATTAAGCCAACATTAAAATTGTTGGACAAAGCAATCAACAAATATATTTTCGTCGTTTATTAATGAATCTAAGGGATGTAATGCCAACTATGGAAGACTGGGAAGCACTTATGACTCGTACAAATACATACTTGGATCCTTACACAAAGGATTTCTTTGATAAGGAGATACATTTGTTTGCAACAAATGATGATATAGAAAATCATAATAAGCTTTGTTTAAGAAGCCTAAATTGTCCTATTGTAGCTAGTGTTGCTACAAAAGTAAAAGGAAACTCCATGGAAATAGATAAGGAAGAAATGGAACTTGAGTTACTTATTGCAGTTGGAGCTCGAGTGATGCTTACATCAAACATATGGACTGACGCATGACTCGTAAATGGTGCTCTTGGAATTATAGAAAAAATTGTATAAACTTGGAACTTCACCCCAGAACCACCCACTTATGTTTTTGTAAGATTCGATAAGTATATGGGAGTACCATGGGATGATTCATCCCCTCAAATAGTTCCTATTACACCTATTGAAAGAGGTAGTAGAAAACAACTTCCTTTGAAACTTGTTTGAGGCTTAACAATCCATAAGTCACGAGGATTGACTTTGCAGAAAGCTACTATTAATATCGGGAAGCAAGAGAGACAGGGTATGATGTTTACTACAATATCTCAAGTTAAAGATATAAATGGTCTATGATTTCAACCTCCCTTTTCATATGACTGATATGCAAAGATGGAAAAAGTAGCAAGGTGTGGCTTCAAGAAAATAAAAAGAAGAGAGATTGAGATCAATTACTTTGTAAACTATTTTTTGATTAGCTATATTCATATTTTTTGCATTTTCGATCATTCAACATTCCAACTTTGTATTCAACATCTATATCCTCATAATATATAATCTTAGATGTATAAAATATATTTAAAATGAGCATATTAGTTTTATGTTCAACATACTTTTTGTGGCCGCACACAACTGAAACCAGCCTAGATCCATCTTAACCCCGGATATATCAAGCGCCGAGAGGAATCAAAGCTCTCAAGGTGAAAATATTTTCTCAAGTTTTGCACTTGAAAAAGAGGTTTGCACCTCGAGATATTTTATCCCTCTCAGCCCTTGATAGATCTGGGATTAAGATGGATCTAGGCTGATAATTATGAAACCCATGAATGTTATATGCTTAATTCTTATTATGGTTTATAAATGTAATTAACATATCTTGATAAAAACATATTAAAATATTTTATAAGAGTACTTTTAATTTAACACCATGCCTATGAAAAGTAGCATAAGGTAACTATGAATAAATCAACTAATGAGATTGAAAAAAAAAATGTCATCCAAGGGACTTTTAAAAATTTGTTTTTACCCTACACTAAAATATAATTTCATAATAATTTACTACATAAAGCTTCCTATCATGTGCATGTTTTATATTCATAACGAAATAAATTAATGTATTAGGGCTTTGTATGGGTATCCCATCTATCCAGTAAAATATAAAATTTGATCATTAGAACAAACCCCCAATTCTACAGAGAATTCTGAAACCATAGAAATTCATAAAAATATGATGGCAGAGGTCTTGTAAGGAATCCATCTCATCCCAAATTGATATCGAACGAGTGCCCGCCATTGTTTCCTCTCACTGTAGAAATGATCAACAAGGAAAAAGATGACAGAGCAAGTCACAAGAATGAAGCAGAAGGAAGGGAATTCCATAGTAGATAACTAAAATTTGGACTCCATCCTTTATGGGTAGCTTCTTCTCATTCTCATCATAAACGAAATCCTAGTTGAAAAATAACGCCAATGGTTTCAAGCCATGATTGGTAACCAAAAACCTAATTCAATCTACACCATACTGATTATATCTATGGATTAGTGCTAGTATGCTCATGAGTATGAAACGTTATTATAGATTATATGGAGTGGAAAACAGAATTAGAGCCTCGTATAAAAGGATTGAGAATGAAAATTTATTAAAATATTTTTCACGTTGTGTATTTCTTGGATGTGAAATGTCATTATTGAAAGTGTATAATACCATACATGCAAAACCCCACTAACTGGAGTCTTCCCAAAAAATTATCACAAAGCCTTCAACGCCTCCAATTCGTACAGGATCTCGCATAGGACTACCCGAATTTTGGGTACAAATTGTTTGTGTGAATTATTTATATTTATAATCCGTCATCTTTCTACAATCAGCTGAGAATCCTCTGTGAAAATGCAATAAACATCAATTGTAAATCAAAGTCATGTGATTCTCTCTGGTATGGGTGTTTTGGTCATTTAAAAACCACTTTTTGTAAGGATCCATCCTACTTCAGTTGAATGGAAAATCTAACTTGTTTGTGTTGAAGGTTACAATCAGGCTTTGAATATTTTCAGGGTTTCTATGTTGGTACAGGAGTGCTATACTGTCTGAGAAATAAGCATATACAATGTATTCGATATAAAGGGGAGTTGTCTGGGTAGCTTACAAATTATATTTTGGGGGTTGGTTGTTAGCTTTTTCTATATGGGAGTGGTCTGGGTAGTTTGCAGATTAAGGATTGGGGGTTGGTTGTTATCATTTTATATAAGATGCATGAATTTACCACATGGGATGGTAATATGTTAACGCAAGTTTTCTTGTTTGGGCAAATAGTATTCCTTATTATCATCGCAATTGTTATCCTTCATGCCATCATCTATTGTAATTTCAATCATAATATGAAAACAAAAAATGTTAAACACAGGGGATAGAACAAGACCAGAGGGGAAATATAGTGCTCTGGCCGACTGGTTTGTCTCTTTTCATACAAGGTGGTCTATTTTCTGGCATAGATGTTGCGATTTTCTGATTATTTCGAAACCATGTAAAGATTTTAGGGTTCAATTATGTCATCAATGGTGGCGTTGTAATGGATGTATTTGTTGCTGATGTGACATTTGAATACTGGTCTTTCCAGCAATACAAGCATTATTTCAAATTGTTTTTCCAGCACGGTATTCAAGTCATATGTTAGGTGGGATAGTAATGACCTGGGGTTAAAGTCATTTGATGTGGAGATCAAATTGGAGCTGATGGTGCGATCTTACAGAAGTTAATTCTACATTTTGGGTGGATGATCATTAATATTTGGACAAGTGGCATTTATTATCCTTTGTTATATCATTGGGGTGGGTTGGTGATCATCATATAGGACTATGCGAACTCCTCGAGGCATTTAATCTTCTAGGGGGTGTAGATATTACTATCCGCATATTGACACAATGGAAGTACGTATAACATTTACATCCTCATTTAGCTTTCATGGCGATGTCCTTGGTTTGGATTCCTATTTATGACTATATTTAGATAGTTGTCAGGTTGTACACGTAATTTGGAACCTGTCTCGATATTGTGATTCCAAATTATCTTCACAATTTTACATCTATCTAGTCATTAAGGAGGGGATTATTATTTCTTTTGTATCCATGCGTATGGGCCTGGTCTCTCTGTGATATTTGTTCGCATATATTCTTCCTCATTCCTAGGGGGATTATTCTGTCTATGGGTATAGGGGATTTGGCATGATCTTCTGGTTGTCTAACTTTCCTGCAGTTGGAATTATATTGTAGCCATTTGAGGATGGGGTGTTTGTTGCTGCACATTCCACTCTCTGACAAGAATTCATAATGGACGATAGGGTTGATATCTTATCATCGGACACGTCGGCGCATGAAGCGCTCATTTCTGCCACTTTTTTGGCCGAGAGTAACCAGATGGTGGGTGGTGACTCTGGTCTAAATGATGGAATGAATCTGATGTCCAATAACCAGAATAAATTGAGGGTGGCGAAGATATTTCAGATAAATGATCTACGACAGGATGACGACCTGATTAGGGAAGGTATACTTGAGGGCTGAATGAAAAATGGAAACAAAAAGGAGCGACGCTATAATCATGCCCCTGTCATAAAGGAATTAATAATGGAATATGCTGATCTATGGGGTAGGGTAACTAGCTTACAAAAGCAAGCTCTCATAGGAAGGTGGCTTTTTGCAGAGATGGGGGAGGTGGACATGAACGAATGGGTCTGAAATTTTTGGAGCCTGATGCTTGGATACAATCCAAAAGTGAGCAAGCTGATGGGGCACTGGTTCAGTATACACTTCTTACATGAGGCGGATTGCAAACGTATATTGGAACACACTTGGGTCAGGGGAAAGAATTTTATGCAATTATTACCATGGTACTTAGGTTTTAATCCAGTGATTGAAGCTCCCCACAGCAAACTTGTCTGGGTAAAACTCCCAAGGTTACCATTAGATTTTTGGACCTTAAAGGCCCTGCATGCCATTGGAAAGTTGATTAGTATTACACGATACATTGATCCTAGATGTGTTGGCACAGATGACAAAAGGATTGCGTGGTTATTGGTAGAATTGTCCTTTCTGGATGGTCTTCCAGGTGACATCGACTTGGTATGGGGACAACGTTGTCATCGACAGTGAGTTAATTTCTAGGGGGTTCCATTCAGATGCCTCATATGTCCCCAGAACAGACACATGTAGCAAAATTTTCCTTTTTGACACAAGAAGGATCGCCAGTTTGATAAATTATCTTCTCTTAGATGGCGTGCAAAGGCACCATTATTCTCATCGGATGCTAATGACCTGGGTAAGTCTAAAACTTCCTCTTTTGAAAGTGATTTTTCAGAACCGTGTCATAACTTAGGACCTACTTCTCATATTCGTCCGCCTCTATCTGATGGTCCTTCTTTTGGTAAATCTCGTAGACTTGTGGATGTCGTAACACCTCCCCCTTACAAATCCCTGAATAATATAGAATACAAGAATATTGATGACCCTAGTGGACACTGTGTATCTGAAAAAGCCACTACACAGCCTAATAGTCCTATTATCAATGAACCATTAGTGGTCTCCCCTTCGATGCCTCCGCTCGAATGGGCTTCTCCTATGTCTTCACATGAACTTGATCCGGAGTTTTGTCCTGAATCTCCAAAGAACCTGGTAGGGAGTGACTTAGATTCGATCCTCAACAACCCGAGACTTGATTTGGCTGCTTTGACGGTTTTTGATAAGCCTATGCATGAACCTCATCCGTCTATTTCACCTGGTTCAACATCTAATATTATTGTTAGACAAACTGCAAAATATAGCACACGACATTTTTGTGGTAGGAACAAGTCTAAATCTATCATTAATGGGGAATTATTTGATTTGTGTGAGGTTCACATATCTACGGTTCACAACTATGGGGCCCTTAGAGCAAGCAGCCCTCATATGGGTTCTAAATGAACTCTATCATATCGATCAACATTTGGGGGATGGGCAACCCCTCTAGGCTTTCTCGCCTTCGTGAGATCTTTTTCGAATATCATCCATCTATCTTCTTCTTACAAGAGACCTTGTGTTCTCGATCGGTCGCTATTAATACTATGCTTAGTTTATGCCCGGGCTGGGTGGCGGTTGGAATTGATGCTATGGGTCGGGCCGGTGGGTTGCTTGTTATGTGGAATCCTCTTTTGGCAAAATTTGCTGCATAAAAATTCTTTGGTGGTATCATTTTTATATGGATCATACAGGGGGTTTTTTGATAAGATTTCTATGATTAATCTTTATGCCCCTTGCCAAAACAGAGCTGCTTTTTGGGCTCAAATGGAACTATCGGGGATTTTCTCAATAAGAAATTTGATAATTATGGGGGATTTCAACTCAATGTTGGCCTCAGATGAAATATGGGGATTGAAGGCTAGATGTGATCCACTTGCAGGGAGGATATGGAATATGTTAAATAGAAATTATTTGGTTGATATAAGACCGGTCCCGATTATGCCAACCTGGTATAATAAGCGCAAAGGTAGTGAATATATTTCCAAAAGGTTGGATCGTGTTGTCATATCATCCTTTTTATACAGGGTTATGGGTAATATTCGGTCTTGAGTGATTCAATCAAACCTGTCAGATCACATGGCCATCTCGCTATCTTGGCGCCATGAACCAAAGGAAATCGGTTTGCCTTTTGAATTCAATTGCATATGGCTAACTGACCTAGATTTTAATCGATTGGTCAAGGATTTCTGGAATAATCAGACGAGGACTATGGATGCTAGGGGCTGGGAAGTGCTGTCAGTAAAACTCAAAAATCTTAAGATAAGGGTTAAGCAATGGGAAAAAGAGAAAAAAGCTGCATTAAAAAAGGAATATCGGTCAATAGAAAAAAACATAAACAATATTTTTAATGATATGCGATCTAATGCGTCGGGCTCACAGGTATATAATACTCTGGAGGTACTTGAAGCATGCAAGACAGAGATCCTTTATATACAAGAAACAACGTGGAAACTAAAAAGCAAGATATAGTGGTTGTGAGAGGGTGATCTAAATACCAGGTTCTTTCACAAATGTGCTAATGGTTGAAAGAATATAAATGCCATATGGACAATTAAGGGAGCAAATGGAACAATCAAACATACTACCAAGGAAATACAGGAAGAGGATGTCAGATTTTTTTCTGACTTTTATCAACAGGATAAGGCGATTGGTTCTCAAAGTCAAAACTGGTTTATTGAGCAGCTACCTCAAATCTTTGACCAATCATCAAATGAAAATATGGAAAAGCCTATTTTTGTTGTAGAGATTGAGGATGTACTAAAATCTTTCGCCCATGACAAAATTCTGAGATCAGATGGCTGGCCGGTAGAGTTTTATGTGCATTTTTTTGATCTCATGAAGGATGAATTACTGTCGATGATTGAAATGGTTTGGATGAGGGGATTGGTAACTGGGAATATGAATTCTACTTTTTTGGCTATGATTCTGAAATCTTCGGATCCAAAATCTTTTGATGAATATATACCAATCTCATTATGTAATGTAATATACAAGATTTCTTCAAAAATCATTGCAAATCGAATGAGAGGGGTTTTATCTAAATCTATTGCAGCATAACAATATGGCTTTCTCAAAGGGAGATCGATTCATGGCGTTGTGGCTATTTCACAAGAGGCAATGCACACAATCCATTCCCAAAAAATGGATGCCATTATAATGAAGATTGAGTTACACAAAGCTTATGCCTCGGTTGATTGGTCCTTTATTCGGCTTTCTCTGTACAAGGCTGGTCTATCTATGGTGACTATCCGATGGATTATGGCGTGAATTTGCTCGGTTAGATATGTTTTTCTCATAAATGGTCTTCCATCTAATTTTTTCTTGGTCGGCCGTGGGTTGCGACAAGGATGTGCCCTATCCCCTCTTATTTTTATTTTTTTTATGGATAGCTTCAGCAACATTATGAAGATGGCTAAAAATGCTCGTTATTTTGAAGGAATTTCATTCTTGCCTTCGGTTTGTATTTCTCATTCGCTCTTTGTTGATGATATGTTGTTATATGGCAGGCTCATAACAAGCCTGATCTGAAAATGAAAGTATTTGTAAATGTTGTAAATTTTGTGCAAAGTATCCATTTCCATTTAATTAAATATGTGCAAAATTCTCCATGTCTTTCAAGTTAAACAAAGTGTATTTGGTAACTGTTTCTAAGTTTATGTGTGAGGGAATGTTAATTAATTTTACTATTTAACATATCATATCAGCAATACACAGCAGAATAACTTCAACATAACATAACTCAGATATTTGGTGAGCAATTCACCCCTCCTGGGCTACGTCTGCTGGACCAAGCCTCCCAAATTGGCTTGTCCTCTTGTATTAAAATGCTCCAAAATGCTAATAAAATTTTAAAAGTGCCTCAATAGGAAAATATGACTGTAAATACAGATTCAGAAGACATGAAAATGTTAAAAATTCCTTTCCATATACACTAAACAGTGAAAAATTACCAAATACAATGCATTCTTCAGCAAGGCCCTGATGGCTCTTTGAACTAATATGAGGCTTTTCAGGCTGTAGAAGTCCTCAAACAGTTTTGAAACCTTTTCCATTAGGTTCAGAAGGTATAAAATAGTCGAAAATGGTTTTTGGTTCACCTCAAACAGTGAGGTAAAACTCAATACAACTCCATTTCCCCAATGGCCCTGATGGCTCTCCAAACTTTACTGAAGAAACAATAGCTGTAGAAAAACTTTACTACCTTTGGAACCTATCCCAAACACTCCAGAATGCTCAAAATACCCAAAATTGACGAAAATTTCGTCCAAATTGGTCCAATATTGGAGAATTTATGATCAAAACAAACTTCTACCCAATGTCAAGTAAAAAACCCACCAAAAATGGGCTAATTGCAGATAAGGGCGCTTAATTTGGCCAACTGGTCAAAAATGGTGGACTGGCACTAATTATGGCAGGACTGTTTGTGGTTGCATTAAATTCTGGAGGTTAGCGGTCACATGACCCCTCCGCGTATAACCCGTCGTCTTAACCGGGTTAACTAACCGTCTGCCCCACTTTGCATTTAGTGTTGGAATACGTGGCCACATAACACGGTTTTTCATAACCGTTGGTCGTTGCAGTTAAGGGTCATAAGGTCACGGTTTCAGGCACAAGGTTATATGGGACGGTTCGGGCTGGCCCCTTTTAAATTTCTGCTCCATCCAAATTCAAACCATAAATAATAATTCTCCACCACTATAGTCAAGAACCAATGCATAGATGGACTGGTCGGGTGCTTGTGCTAGCCAGCGGAAGGTCTGGTGATCCAATCCTGCAGACTCATAAAATTTTTAACACGCCAAACTTTCCACATCCTGGGGCCACGTGGCGGCCTCCAGGATTGCCACGTGGCATCTGCTGATTGGTCGAAAATACAAATGGTCAACCAAATAGCCAACATACCCTTGCCACTTGTCAAATCCTGATTAGCCTGGATGGAATATTCCAAGGAATATTCTTTTTTTAATATTTTCCAAAGTAAAATTCAACCTTGGTCAAACTGGATTTTGAAGGTTACTAAAAACTTCAAACCTACATAAATTTCACATGCGACGTCGGATTTGAGTGTCGTTCACGGCACTAGGATTGCAGCGACGAGGCCTATCTGATCATTCAGGTTGCAAGTGATTTTGAACACTTTCAATTTTGAGCTTTTTCCATAGCTCGGACTTGAGCTCTTGATCACACCTCCCAAATGAGAAGCTTTTGGACCCCAAAAGCTCACTGAAATGTTGAAACTAAACTATACAGAAAATGAAAGAATAACAACATCCTCTTCTCTTCAGCCTCTAAAAACTTTCTTTGCATGGCAAATGAATTTGAACTTCAACTAGAAAGAAATTCATTCTTCCTTTCACTGATGCTTATCCTCCTGTCAAGAGCTTCTTTTCTTGCACTCACTTAGAAAATTTCTGGCAAGAATTTTTCAGAAAGAATCTGAACATCATGTCCCAAATGGACCACAAGCTTCTTGCAAAATCCTTTCATAATAATGCACATCAATCTTGAAACAAAAATCTCATGAAAAAATTTGAAATGAAGATCACCTCTTTTCTCCTTCAAAGCATTGATTGTCAGCTTCCTGTAACATCAAATATATGGTAATCCTCTTTCCACATCGATGTATCCATCTATCGATCCAATCGACAACACCTTTGACTCAAGTATAAGTCGTGCAACATGCGACATCAACAACAAGTTGACATGAAATGTGCATTAGGGAAATTTTGAGATCTAAAATGGGCCTCCTAAGGAAATAATAAAATAATAGCTAAATCAATAAAATAATATTTATGAATTTGTAATTCACTTTTTGCACTACAATCCATGTAACCATAGTTAAATTCAATTCAAAATTTGTACCAAAATAAAATTAATAAAAAAATTGTATTGATGTGACTATAAATAAGAATGAGCTTTTCAAGAAAAAAATCATTATCATTGAACAACTAATGCATTTGTCCTTTGTACTTAAATAATTTAAAATAAAATATAAATTTAAATTTATAAATTCTTAATTATATTATATGCTATTAATTAAAATTTATATTACTTAAATAGTATAATAACATGTAATTAATATACGATATAAAAAATAATATAATATAATATAAGAAATGTATAGGGATATGCATTGTTTCTTTCAAGAAATATGAAATGACAATCATATATTTTTATTCAAAAAGTGGGAAATGACATTTATTATGAGTACTTTACTTTGACTTTAAAAGTACTTAGAGCACTACCATGGTTAACCATGAGTTTTTATCCACCATTGAGAATGTGAAAAGTAAGTACCTTTAACTCATGCAATGCCACCTCAACCATTAGGGATGATGTCATCCCCTAAAATGTGATTGGTTTTCATAAAGTGAATTTTGATTTTACATTTTCCTTAGGAGGCCCATTTTAGACCTCAAAATTCCCCTAATGGCTATTCAATTGACACAACAATCAATGTAAAAAATGTGCCCACAATCGACACAAGTCAACAAACATGTGTGACACAATCGACACAAGTCGATAAACAAAAAGATACATCTTGACAAACACATGTGTATGTATCATGTACAATGAACTATTTACAATTCGCTATTTACACATACATCTTCTATGTACATGTGCAACTTCAACTCTTCTTTTCAAATACCAACAAGTACATCATCCCAAAAAACATGTGGGTGACTAAGAGCTGAACGTAAAGACATTGATGCAATGTAAGTGAGTATCATACTCATATTTTACACCTCCATGGTGAAAATTTGCAACAACAAAGAGATTCCTTCAACTGAAACTACTTTTACATGCGATCTTGCATCAACTGTTCAACTGAAATACATGCATAAAAAATCTGAAATTTGCATGTACAAAATGAGTATGAGTTACTACATTAAGAATTTAATCCACTTCCTACCAAGCCAACTCCATGGCGTATTTTCTTGTTGCAACATTTCTACATGTGAATCTTCCATTTCCACATCGATAATGGAATCCATAGATTCACTCGCGCCATTCTTTTTGTCCTCTAGCTGCATGTGCTTTGGAAGACTTGCGGGATGCAAAGTCCAATAGTGAGAGACATCATGTCCCTTCTTTTGACAAAATGTGCAACTCTTAAGCACTTTCTGGGAAATTTTTCTTTGCTTCTTCTGCTTCCTGGGTGCTTTCTTTTTCAACCAGCAACTTGAAGCAACATGGTTAAATCCACCACAAAACGTGCAACAAAACTTTCTTTCATTTGAACAAGAAAAATTATCATTCTTTGCTGAAACATAATAAAATTTATCATGTGAATAATTATACCTCTTTTTCTGTATGGAATGTCCATCCTTTTTGTCTTCAAAAGACGATGAACTAGTAGAGAAGACAACTTTCTTTTTCAGACTTTCATCACTTTTCTTGTCTTGAAAACTGTTTACATTTGCATGCTCACCATAAGTGACATGTTTACCCTCTACTTGCTGCAATGATGGCTTAAAACAATGGCAATCATCATTAAAACAATTTTGACATATATGCATTTTAGAACTTGGAATAAAGGTTCTCTTTAAATTTTCATTACATGCATTCAAGGTTTTGGAGTCTTTGCCATTAAACTGCTCATATCCAAGACCAAAATTCTTGGGTTGCTCCAAAACCGAAATAGGGTCAACCATGCCTTGTGCATGCTTGCCCAAACCTTTGCCTTCATGATAGCCCATCTTACATATTAATTTGGACCCTATACCCCTTGTATGTTTTTCAAAAGAACCAACACACTTTTCAATTAAGGAAATTGAAGACAAGTTGGAATGGTTTACCTCTTCCTCACGCTTGTTCTTGGACAAAGCTTCTTGAGCTTTAAGGAGTTGTTTCTCCATGTCAAGCAGTCTTTGGAGAATTTTTTCCTTCTCTTCCTTCATGGCTAACAATTGTGCATGAATTTTAACACTTTCTCTTTGATTCTCAATGAAAATCTGCAACATGTCCTTCACCTTAATGAACTCATTCTTCATGTCATCATTGAAGAATCTCATGAAGGAGGAAACTTCACTTGTAGAAGAAGTTGACATTATGTAAATGGTCAAATTAACAAAAGGAACTTCCAAAGAAAATTTCTCAAAGCTTTCAAACAAATGACAAGCTTTTAACCAAATGTCTTTACAACCATACTCTTATTCAGGCAGCCATAAAACACAAACTCCAATAGCTTTTGTAGCAAACACTAATCAAGTGGGTTTGTTTTCCAAAGATAATATTGAGGTATTTTGGGGTAAGGAAATAGTCTACAACTCTTTTTTCCTTTCCAAGACTTAGCTAACATCAGTTATCTTTTCAACTCAAGCAAACTCATACAATCAACCATTTTGCAACCAATAAAGAAGTCAATCTTTTACATTGTTTTAACACCTTTTGCACACAAAAAAATGCTCAACATAAGCTTCGATACTATCTGATCTGAAAATGGAATTATTTGTAAATGTTGTAAATGTTGTGCAAATTATCCATTTCCATTTAATTAAATGTGTGCAAAATTCTCCATGTCTTTCAAGTTAAACAAAGTGTATTTGGTAACTGTTTCTCAGTTTATGTGTGAGGGAATGTTAATTAATTTTACAGTTTAACATATCATATCAGAAATACACAACAGAATAACTTCAACATAACATAACTCAGATATTTGGTGAGCAGTTCACCCCTCCCAGGCTACGTCTGCTGGACCAAGCCTCCAAAATTGGCTTGTCCTCTTGTATTAAAATGCTCCAAAATGCTAATACAAGTTTAAAAGTGCCTCAATAGGAAAATCTGACTATAAATACAAATTCAGAAGATATGAAAATTCTAAAAATGCCTTTCCATATACACTAAATAGTGAAAAATTACCAAATACAGTGCCTTCTTCAGCAAGGCCCTGATGGCTCTTTGAACTCCTCTGAAGCTTTTCGAGCTATATAATCCTCAAACAGTTCTGAAACCTCTTCCATTAGGTTCATAAGGTAGAAAATAGTCGAAAATGGTTTTTAGTTCACCTCAAACAGTGAGGTACAACTCAATACATCTTCATTTCCCAAATGGCCCTGATGGATCTCCAAACTTTATTGAAGAAAAAATGGTTTTAGAACACCTCTACTACCTCTAGAACCTATCCCAAACACTCTAGAATGCTCAGAATACCCAAAATTGACCAAAATTTTATCCAAATTGGTCCAATATTAGAGAAGTTATGACCAAAACAAACTTCTGCCCAATGTCAAGTAAAAAACCCACCAAAAATGGGCTAACTGTAGATAAGGGTGCTTAATTTGGCAACCTGGCCAAAAATGGAGGACTGGAGCTAATTATGGCGGGACCGTTTGTGGTTGCATTAAATGCTAGAGGTTAGCGGTCACGTGACCCCTTCGCGTAAAACCTGTCGTCTTAACCGGGTTAACTAACCCTCCGCCCCACTTTGCATTTAGTGTTGGAATACGTGGCCACATAACACAGTTTTTCATAACCGTTGGCCGCTGCGGTTAAGGGTCATAAGGTCACGGTTTCAGGTGCAAATTTATATGGGACAGTTTGAGCTAGCCCCTAGGGGCTGGCCCCTTTTAAATTTCCACTCCACCCAAATTCAAACCATGAATAATAATTCTCCGCCACTATAGTCAAGAACCAATGCATAGACGGACTGGTTAGGTGCTTGTGCTATCCAGCTGAAGGTCCGATGTTCCAATCCTGCGGACTCAAAAAATTTTTAACACGCCAAACTTTCCACAGCCTGGGGCCACGTGGCGGCCTCCGGGCTTGCCATGTGGCACCCACTGATTAGCCAAAAATACAAATAGTCAACCAAATAGCCAATATACCCTTGCCACTTGTCAAATCTTGATTAGCTTGGATGGAATATTCTAGGGAATATTCTGAGGAATATTCCAAGAATATTATTTTTTTAATATTTTCCAAAGTCAAAGTCAACCCTAGTCAAACTGGATTTTTGAAGGTTACTGAAACTTCAAACATGCATAACTTTCACATGTGACGTCAGATTTGAGTGTCGTTCATGGCATCAGGATTGCAACAACGAGGCCTATCCAATCATTCAAGTTGCAAGTGATTTTAAACACTTTCAATTTTGAGCTTTTTCCATAGCTCGGACTTGAGCTCCTGATCAGAGCCAGTGGTTTTATTTATACTATATCCTTTCTCGATTTAGCGTGGCTACGAGCCTAAGTATAAACAAGAAGAAATCAATGTTTTTTTATGACCAAGGCAATATCGATGAAGTAGACTTCATAGCTAGCTTTATGGGTATTAGTACTCATAATTTTCTATCTAGCCTTCCATATATGGGCTTCATTCTAAAACCATGTGCATATAAAAATTGTGACTGGATACGGCTGTTTGAGAGATTCAGGAACAAGATTATGAAATGGAAACATAGATTTCTCTCCCTTCGAGGGCGCCTCATCCTGGTACAAGCGGTACTAACACAACTCATGGTCTATTGGTCTCACCTGTTCTATTTGCCTGTGTTTATTATAAACAATATGGAATCAATCATATCCAAATTTATTTGGGCCAGTGGGTTGGATTAGAAGAACATTGATTTATGTAAACTCTCTCACATTTCCACTCCAAAGGTATTCGGCGGATGGGGTATATTAGACTTACGCTGTTTTGCTAATGCTCTACTTGTAAAATCTTTTTGGAGGGTCTTAAATGGGGATGGGGTCTGGTCAAATATCATCTATCTCAAATATATTAGAGGTGACCCTATCAAAAGTCTGTATTATCATAAGTCATGGCCGACTCATAAATCTTCATAGATCTGGTGAAGCTTTAACAAGGTAAAAGAAATAATGGGAGGCAGCTTGAAATGGCTCTTTTGAAATGGCCAGCAGATTCTCTTAGGGGTGGATCAACTCTTCAGTTTACATGGAAATGCGGTGATGGAACCTGTTTTGCTGCATCATTTTCATCATCGGAGTATCTTCTATGTATCTGTTGTCATCTCACAATGGGAGCTAGGGGCTCCAATTTGGAAAACAAGTCAGATGATTGGATTAAATGCAGAAGACTCAGTGTTATGGGAAAGTTATAGACAATGAATTCAATTATCGGGTTTTTCCTACAAGACAGAAGGTGAATAGATTAAATGGAGTGGAAATCTAGTAGAAGGTAACATTCAAGTACATGAATTATATTCGAACTTATTAAAAGAGAAACTCAAAAACCCTTCAGTTTCTCCTTTCTATCGGTTTTGGAAGTGGCACATTCCCACTAAGATTCTGCTATTTTCTTGGTTGGTTTGGAATAGAAAATTCCTCACTTGGGATGCCCTTATGAAACATGGTTTCCATGGGTCGGGTCAATGCCCATTGTGTATGAATCAGGAGGAATCCGCTAAACATATTTTCCTATTTTGCCCTACCAGTGTGGCTATCTGGCAGTTATTTAGTGGTCTCCTAAATGACCCTCACTGGTGGCCTCATGATTGTTTACAAACTTTTATCAAATGGGGTGTTTCAAAGGGGCCGCAGTGATCACTTCCTTCTTATGTTTTATGGGAAACTTGGAGAGCGAGGAACTGATTTATCTTTCAAGACATCCCCATTGACATAAATGGCATACATGGTAATGTAATGAGATGGTTGGGAACCCATCCTCGTCATATTCCCTCTGAGGTAGATTTATCTATGAGAGGACAACCTCATCATATCAATCTCCCCGCGATTTATTTTGATGGGGCATATAAGGGGGATGTTGGGGGATGTGGGGCATGGATCAAACTATTGGCTACGGAGTGATATCATATATTTTAGAATGTTGGTCCTGGTTCAAACAACCTTGCTGAGATCATGGCTCTTTGATGTGGGATTAGGGTGGCTTATCATCTTCAGCTGAGGCATATTCACATATATGGGGATTCCAATCGATGGGGTCATTGGGAAAAGTAGATTTTATAATCTGTTACTATATGGATGAAATGAACGTATCAAATATATTCTCTCGAAATTCCAAGCTTTCTCTATCCAGCACATTTATAGGGAGAATAATTCAAGAGCTGATTTCCTATCAAAAAAGGGTCTTACTGCACCTTTTGGGACTATCTTTATATCTCTCTATGGGAACAATACTATGGTGGAATTTTTCGACATCCCTCTGCCATAAATTTTTTATATATCTTTTTTTGTCTTTGTATATTTTTAATGTACCTGTGATTCTATCCTTTTGACAAGCGAGCCTGTCCAGGTCAACCTTTTCCGACAGTTATATGGTTTTCATAGCAAGCGAGCCTGGTTATCTTTACAAGCGACCGTGGAACGGTTCTAGTTTTTCCTTTTTAGTATCTGGATTATCCTTTCAAAGTTTTTCTCCAAGAATATTTTATATACAAGCGAGCCTGGTATTACTTGTCAAGCGAGCGTGGACTGTACATGCATCTTTTGGTTTACTGCTTTCATATATATTATCTCTGTAGATATCTTTCTCATGGTTGTGCCTCAACACATATATCAAGCGAGCCTATTTTTATGTGCCCACTAATGTCAAAAAGTAGCACTTTCATGGTGATCGATTTTCTCTCGGCTACTTGGCTGTATTTGGACTGATGCCTTTATCCTGCTTTGCGGTTTTTTGTAATGTACTTTTTCTGAAGCTTTGAAGACACGCCCATTTTATTCCAAAGTTGATGATTGATCTATCGGGATTATGAATCATCCTGAAGTTTGGATCCCTGATGATGTTGTAGGGTCTGTGTATTGTTTTTCTGTAGGGCCAATCTGGATATGTTATTTTACATACATCTGGACGAATGTAATATGATCGATGGACTGTTTTTAAATAAAGCAGTGGTTTTTTCTTTCTGTGAAAAAAAAAACTTGTGAACAGCATAAGAAATTTTCAACCTTAGCGAATTTCACTTACAAAATCTAGGCAAAGGCCACGAATAATGGAATAGTCTGTGATCGTGAACAAAACCGATGTGCCAAAGATGTGAAGCCCGAATAAGCATGTGATGACATTGAAAACCAAAACAATTCACATTAAAACTCTTAACACCTAAAAAATAATTGTGGCTATCCATCATCTAATTGGTTAATTCAGTCAGACAGATTGACACCAAGACGAAGAATATTCATAGTATATGAAATCACGTCATCATAGGGGTGTAAATATAAAGTTTAATATTTCTTTTTTTTAATAGTGCTTTAAGAACCAATTGAATTTCATTTCATTAACATACTTATGAATCAATTTTACTATTATTTTTTGAATAATGATTATTTGGTAATTAATAAATATTTAATTATTTTTTACCTAATATAAATTTATTTTAATTATACATCTACCAAGTGTTAAGAGAGCTTATTTAAGATGTAAACATTTTCAGAATTTAGGTTTATGTGATTTATTGTAAATATTTAGAATTATCTTTAATAATAATCACATGTGAAAGAATATTGTCGAGGCGTTTAGAACCAAACAGTGTGGTTCATCATCAAGACTAGGTGAGTGTCGTTCATCATCAAGACTAGGTGAGAGATCAAGATCAATGTCTTATTACCTAAAAAAATTCTAAATGTAAACATTTTATTAGATACAAAATTTTAAAAAAGTTTGCATTTCAAGAATTTTATTTCTCTCAACACTATATAGATTTAGAATTAAGATGAATTTATACTAGTTCTTATTAATATTATTTATATTTATATAAATTTCACATCTCTAAAAATATACTTATTTTTAATTTTATTAAAAATTTGATAATACATGTAATTACATCACTTAAAAATTATTTTTGATATGTTCTATAATTTTTTTTAATTTGATTTTTCAATTTGATTTTGTATATAAAAAGAGAAAGCACATATATAAATATGAAATTATAAAATATAATAATTAAGAATATGAAATATTATTTGAATTTACTTGATAAAATGGATCTTATTTTATAACTATTAGTAATATTGTATTTGTATTTTACATAATAATAAAAATATTTTTATTTATAATTGTATGTTTATTAATTAAATTTATTAAGTTTTTATATTTTCTGAACTCTCATGGTTTTAAATTTTAAAAAAAAAAAATTACAAAAAAATAAATTGAATTGAATCAATTTTTTTATTATTTTTTTAATTGAGTTAATATTGTGTTTTATGGAAATAATTGTGTTGTTAAGAATAACAGGCATGCACAACCCCTATTTGCCGCGCGCCGCTTCCCCCTCGTGCTCCGAGAAGCCAGGGTTCCCTGAGCACCTCGCGTCGCTCGGCCGGCTTCGCCCCCGCGCACGCCCCGCATCCCTCCCTCTCGTCGCCGATGCCCCTCGGGGGCCCGCCCTCCCCTTCCGCCCCGAAGTGACCGCAGATTGCTCATTGATAGACGCAACGAAGCGCTCAATCGTCTTTCTTTGCTGCGCCCCTGCGCACAGCCCAGATCCCTCCCTCTGCTGCTCGATGGGGTCTCCTGGGGGCTCCGCCCCCCCTCCTGTTCCGCCCGAAGTGACTGCATTTCGTACATTGATAGCTGCCGGATCGAAACGCCCCCCAACCGCCTTTCAGCAGAAATTCATAAAAAAAATGGATTCGATTCCTGCTGTTGCTTTGCCTGAGGAGGATACTTGTAAAGCGGCGCTAAGCCTGGCTGAAAGGGGCCTCATTGGCCAGTTTACGGGCCTTTGGCCGTCCCCCAAATCTGTGGAGGAATGGTCACAAAGAAACTGGAAACCTTTGATAAAAGACGGTGTCAAGAGCTACTTCGTGGGTAAAGGGTTCTTCGTTTTCGTCTTTGAAAATCCGGAAGACAGAAGCTTAATCTTCAGAAATGGCCCCTACTTCATGGGGCCGCAAGGCTTGTATTTAAACAAATGGACACCGGATTTCGATCCCACACAAGACGTTCCATCAGTTGTGCCGGTGTGGGTGAGACTCCCCCATCTGCCTCTTCACTGCTGGAACCAAAAATCGCTTCAAATCATCGGGAATACGCTAGGCAAATACATTGATCAAGCAGTAAGAAAAGACCAGTACTCTTGCGCCCGAATCTGTGTAGAAGTCGACCTCGAAGAAGGACTGCCTGAAGCGATCAAGCTCACGGTAGCAGGATGGACGCATGTCCAAGAACTTGACTACGAACAACTTCCTTTTAAATGTCGACATTGCCACGGACATGGACACTTTGCAAAGCACTGTAAGAAGCGAGCAGAGGAGCAATCGGACAAACAAAACAGGGATCAATGGACTCTAGTCCAGAGAGCTGCCCATGCAAAAAAAGATGCAGGAAAAAGCGCCGCAGCAGGAGCTAGGAACATTCCCACACCCACCCAGGAGACGGAAGAAATCTTAAAAGAAACTGAGGGAGCACAGATTGACCCATCGAACAATGCTCAAGAAAATGAGAACCAAATAGAAGCCTCCCCTCCAAGCAATGAGGGTGGAGCTGCCATTCAAACTGAAGTTCCCCAAGGCAGCCCCCCCAACCCTACCTATGCAGAAGTCACAAAGAAAAAGGCAGCTGAAAGCTCAGATTCCTCAGAAGAAGAAATCTATGACCGCCCATCAAAAAGAGCCGGAAGGAAATCCCGCAAGGAACAGAGAGAAGAAGAAGCTGAAAGGCTCAAAACACAAGGAAGCCAGTCCACGATAGAAATGTCGATCGGAAGAAATAGCAGGTCCAGGCCACACAAGGGTGGCACCACTCCGCTCTCAGGTAAATAATGAAGCTAGTCTCTTGGAATTGCAGAGGTCTGGGGAACCATGCAAAAATAGAAGCAGTAAAGGATTTATTGAAATTGGAGCCTGCAGACATCCTCTTGCTCCAAGAGACAAAGATAGCAGGGCAAGCTCTGCTAGAAATCAGTAAGTCAAAATGGAAAAAAAGTGCAGGCAAAGCGGTCAGTGCGAGGGGCTCATCGGGAGGTCTGGCAACTCTTTGGTCCGAAGATAAACACCAGCTGATCAAAGCTCATGAGACCCAACACTGGATCTACACGGAAATCTGCCATCTTGCAAGTAAGTTGAAAATCTCCCTTGTCAATCTTTATGTCCCTGTCATTTATTCAGAAAAAAGAGACTGTTGGAACTCTCTGGCAGCTTTTTTAGAGCATGAATCCCCCAACAATATCATTCTCGCTGGGGATCTCAACATTGTACTGAAAGCCAAAGAGAAAAGAGGTGGATCCAATTCCAAAGACCACATGGTTGCCATAGTAGAAGAGCTTGCACAGCAATGGGATCTGTTAGATCTTAACCCAACTCAAGGACTCTTCACCTGGTCAAATAATCGAACTGGGGCAGAGCACATTTCTGCCCGGCTAGATCGCTTTCTAGTTCAATCCTCTCTTCTCATGAATAAGAAGATCTTAACAACAAAAATTCTGCCCAAGCTCACCTCTGACCACAAGCCTATTCTGCTCTGTCTTGAGGATGAAGAGGATCTGGGCCCCATCCCATTTCGCTTTTCTCCACTATGGATTGAGAGAGCGGGTTTCTCTGAGACGGTGATTGTTGCATGGGCCTCCTCCTTTTCAGGTTCTCCCAGCTACGTTTGGGAGCAAAAGTTGAAGTCCACCAAAAAAGCGTTGAAGGAATGGATCAAAAAACCAGCCCCCAATCCCACTTCTCAAAGAGCTGAAGCAGTTCTGACTCTGCACACCCTTCAAAACGAAATGGAAAGCAAAAACATAAACGATGAGCTGCTGGACAAGGAAACTAAAGCCCAGAGAGCCGCCTTTCAAACCTTTAGAAAAGAGGAAGAATACTGGAGATTAAAGTCCAGAAGCCTATGGTTAAAAGCTGGGGACCGTAATACCTCTTTCTTTCACAGACAGTATCGTGCTAGACTGTCAAGGAACCATATTGCATAAATAAAGAATGTTGATGGCCATATCTGTAAAGGATTCCAACAAGTCAAAGAAGCAGCAGAAATGCATTTTAAAAATCTTTACAGTTTGGACATCCAATGTGAAGAAGAAGAAGACGCAGATTTTCTCAGTCACATCCCTCCCCTCATCTCTCCAGAGGACAATTCTGATCTTTGCAAACCTGTCACTGAGGAAGAAATAATCAAAGTTATCTGGTCCATGGATTCAGATAAGGCCCCGGGACCCGACGGTTTCACAATTCATTTCTACAAAGCATGCTGGGACATAATCAAACATGACCTGCAAAAGATGATTTGGGGATTCATGAAAAAAGTGAAAGTAGGGGGCAGCACCAATTCAACCTATTTAGCTCTGATCCCCAAAGACACCAATCCGGAAACCTTCACAAGATTCAGACCTATCTCGTTATGTAATGCCTCCTACAAGATCTTGGCAAAACTGTTGGCCAGCAGATTAAAGCCCTTTCTCCCACGACTGATCTCTAGCTCCCAAGGAGGTTTCGTAGAAGGCAGGCATATATTGGATAATGTCATACAAGTGCAGGAGACCATACACTCAAGCAAGCAAAGAAAAGAGAAAGGTATGCTCATAAAGCTAGACATGGTGAATGCATTTGACAGAGTCAACAAAACTTTCCTCAGCAAAGTTTTGCTCTCCTTTGGATTTTCTCCTCAGTTTGTAAATCTCATCAAAGCCTGTACGGACAATCCATGGATTGCCCCTCTCATTAATGGCAGGCCAACCAACTTCTTCCAAGCTAGGAGAGGCATCAGGCAGGGATGCCCGCTCTCCCCCTTTTTATATATTTTAATGGCTGAAACTCTAAGTAGAAAACTCGAAGCAGAAAGAAGGGCAGGTTCCCTTCCGGGCCTCAAACCCACCAGCAGAGTTAACTCCCTGAATCATGCTCTCTTTGCAGATGACTCGATTCTATTGGGAGAAGCCTCATCCAGAATAGCTAAGGCCTTCGATTCAGTCATTAGAAACTACTGCAAAGTCTCGGGAGCCCAAGTAAATGATAGAAAAAGCGAAGTCTTTAGTTGGAACACTGACCAGCAGGAGCTCAACAATATAGCTAATCTACTAGGATTCAAAGGGCACTCCCAATGGGACAAGATCAAATATCTCGGGCTTCCTATAATATCTGGAACGAATAGGAGGTCGCTCTGGAGTGACATTATCAGCAAACTCAAAACCAAAATTTCTTCATGGGGAGGATTCTGGCTAACAAAAGGAGGAAAGGTCATCTTGATAAAATCACAACTGTCTGCCTTACCAATCTATCAAGCTGCATTCTTGCTTGCCCCTAAGATTGTAATGACCATATCTCCACTCTCCTAAGAGACTTCCTCTGGCAAGGAGGGAGGGGAAACGAAAAGAAACTTCACCTGGTCAACTGGGACCTCGTAAAAAATCCAAGAGAAGCGGGTGGCCTACAAATCCGTGACCCCTCTCTGGTCAACCTTGCTCTCGGTAGAAAAATTCTGTGGAAGATGCTCAAAGAGCCTTTGCACCCTGTCAGCGCACTGTTGAGAGCTAAATACACAAATAAGGCAGCATTCAGAGACATTCAGCTGGGGTACACAGCAAATAGCACGTTGTTGTGGAAACTTTGTTTTAAGAGTAGTAAAGTGTTCAAACGCTTTGCATACAGGATCCCAGGGAACGGAAAAGAAACAAACCTCTGGCATGACCGTATAATGGGGAGAGAGCCTTTGATCGACAATGAGGAAATCGCAGATTTGAGAGACTGGTTAATTTCTGAAGGCAAGAGCAGAGTTTTTGACATCTCGTCATGGGACATTCGTGGAGATTGGGCCGGTTGGGCAATCGACTCCCCTGTATGGCTGCAATCTCAACTCATCAGATTTCTCGAAATACTGGAAGACGCATCACCAATACACAGCACCATGAAGGATCGATGGGGATGGGGTACATCTGGAGAATACTCAACATCAGTTGGATACAAAGCCTTTCAAACCTCTAGGAATAGTAAGCATAACGCAGAGTTCTGGAAAAACGTATGGGAGCCTCTGGCACTCCCAAAAGTCAATTTTTTTTTCTGGACACTGGTCCAAAATAAGATTCTAACTGGTGACAACATGGCAAAAAGGAATTTCGCTGGCCCATACAGGTGTGCCCTCTGCAGGAGAAACAATGAAACCACTCAGCACCTTTTTATTGACTGTCATTTCGCTAAGGCAGTATGGGATCTCATGCTTCAGGAATTTCACATGAATCCTCCCTCACATATCACTGTTTCGGAGCTATTTGCAGATTGGAGACATCTTTACCCACATAGTATCCCTCAAAAGTCCTTTTGGCGCAAAGTCTGGAATGCCCTTCCCAAGTTTGTGTGCTAGCAGATTTGGATTGCGCGTAATCAGAAGATTTTTAATGAACTGTCTCAAACTCCATTGCAGGTTGCTGCAAAAGCCAGAACATTCCTCTTGGAAGCGGCCCAACAGCAGTACTACAAAGAGGATACTATGCTACAGCCTGTCGAGAAGAGGTGGCTAGAATCTCTTGATCCCCATCGCAGAAAGTACCTTCTCCCTCCCCAAACAGCTTCCCCTTCTTGGAGAAAGAGAGACCCTGATGCATCATTTCAGCAATGGTGGAGAGCACAAAAGACAAATTCCATCTTCTTCGACGGGGCGTCTAAAGGGAACCCTGGTCCTTCTGGTGCCGACGGGATCATTTACTCCCCAAATGGCGCTTCCCGTGACTCTTTCTACTGGGGTCTCGGTCTGAAAACTAATAATCAGCGGAGCTTTTAAGCCTCCTCAAAGCCTGTCAAATTGCTAGGGAAAAAGGGATCAAAGACATACAGATTTTCGGTGATTCGGAGATCCTCATCAAAAATCTGAACACGGAAGAGAAATTCAGAAATGCAAGCCTAAACAGGCTCCTGGAAAGACTGAAAAGGGTTCTCTCAGCTTTCAATTCTTATAAATTTTATCACATTCTCAGAAGCTCAAACAGTGAAGCAGACTTGATGGCCAACAAGGGGAGCGCAACGCAGAAAGGGCTGCTCTTTATAAACGAAGAAAGAATTGTAGAAATGCCTTGTTAATGTCAAGCCTTAAAATCAGCTGCTGCTGGAATTCTAAGATGTAATCTGGGTCGTTAAGGCACAGCCCTGCCCTCTCTTTTTCTTATAAATAAAAATCTTATTATTATTTAATCTAATACTTCATTTAATACACACTAAATAGACCATTATCAAGTTAAAACATTAACATATCAAAATATTACTTTTTCACAAATTTTTGACTCATTTACCTTGACACATAGATTTACATAGATTTACAGTACAAAGACATGCCAAGAAAATGTAGAGCCACATAACATTTAATATCCATTATAAATAAAAACAATTCCAAAAATATTTTTATTTTCCATTCTATCAAACAGTTCCATCTTGAAAATATTAAAATAAATATATTTACAATTATAATTAATATGAAATTTGTCTTTTATTAAACCTTGAAACTACCATGTCAGTATAATACAAAGCAAATCCTAATCCTTAACTGCATCTTGAAAATATTAAAATAAATATATTTACAATTATAATTAATATGAAATTTGTCTTTTATTAAACCTTGAAACTACCATGTCAGTATAATACAAAGCAAATCCTAATCCTTAACTGGAAGAGAATCATCCGTGGCTTAAAACAAACCTCTCCCATCTTTGCTAAAATAAATTAAATCCAGCAATCTCAATCTAAATTAAAATGCTCCAAAAGGGTTAAATATCCTCAACCTAACATATCATACAACTATTCCTTAAATGGAATCAATGAGAGATTATTTATGTCAAACCCATCAAACAGTTCCATTTTAAAAATATTAAAATAAATATATTTACAATTATAATTAATATGAAATTTGTCTTATGAACAACCCTGAAACTACCATCGCTAGAAGCAGAAGCAGCACCCTCACCCTAGTTACTGCGGAAAAGGCAGGAGCAAAGGAAGTATCTAGAGCAGCAAAGTAAGCAGCTGTCGATGCAGTAGATTCCACAATTTCTTCTTTTGGCTCAACATCCTTTGATCCATAAGTGGTAGAATCCTATGTTATCAGAAACGAGAAACGAGAACGGTACGAAACGAGAAATGAGAATGGTACTAGAAATGGAGTTTGCACCACCTCTAGAAGCACCTGTAGAAGCAGCACCCTCACCCTAGTTACTGCGAGAAAGGCAGGAGCAGAGGAAGTATCTAGAGCAGCAAAGTAAGCAGCTATTGATGCAGTAGATTCCACAATTTCTTCTCTTTGCTCAACATCCTTTGATCCATAAGTGGTAGATTCAAGCGGAAGTAAGAGCAAAGGCATAAGTTAGGACAATGTCAGTAAAGGCAGGGGTGCAATGCTCTCAAGTGTGTATTGTTGTTATGCTTTACCATGTCTTTCTGCTATGATTTGCTCTCAAGTGTGCGCTGCTCACAGGTTCAATATGTAAATGGGAAAGTTTGAACCGGCAAGGACTTGTTGAAGGAATGTGCGGGGTATAGGGTGGAACTGAACATAATGGAAGCTAATGATTTTTCTATTGATAGCAGAATTAGTGGATCAAGCTGGATAAAGAGCTAGACATTTCTTAGTAAATATTATTCCTTGATACAGTTGAATCGAGACAAACAATTTGGTCCAAACGACCTAAAGCCCTATTTGTCCCACCAAGGTGAAGCATGTATAATCACTTATTCCCACCTGTTGAAACGCCTTTCTGAGCACACCAACTGCCAACAGATGCTCCACAACTATCCTATATTTATTCTGTTTGTCACCTGTGCTCCACTCTAAGTGGATATATGTAATTTCCACTGATTGGCAGTAATGTCCCTGGATTTTCACATATCTAGCTCCCGAAGGACTATCAACTGGAGGAAGCATTTGTATTACCAAGCTAGTCAGGGCCTTACCTGACCCAGATGGGGTTAGCTCAAGTGCCCCCAATAGATTAACCTCTGGCTTGGCCCTGGTATTCCAATCGATAAAGCTCCATCCAAGTGTTGGCAGCATGTCGCAATCCCCAGCCCTAGACACACTGTAATCGTCCATTGTGCGCCTAATCCCTCACCGTAAGTCAGGAAATCCAATCCGTGGATATCCTACACCTGACTACCTTAAGTGGACTACGCAGAGGTCGAATACAAGCCATCCTGTTGGTACACTAATAATCCTAAAGTAAGCCCTATGTTGCATCATTACAAGTCAGATGATTCAAATTATACCCCACATCATAAGTGCACACAAGGAATACAATGAATATTCACAAGGTATGGGGTTTCAGAGACTTTAATCTATATTAGAGAGGCATCAATTCAAGAGTGAGGGAGGCCTACATAGCAGTTACGGTCTCCTCTTTCTCTAGCAGGTGTATGGGGCAGGTGTTAGCGAACATGCATGGAGGATGTCATTTTTCAGGTCTAACAACAGCACAAATGACTTGGCCAACATGCATGGATAATGTTACATGAGTTTTGGCATGTGGCCAAAAAACAAAGCCACTCAATGCATATTATAAAGTGATAATTTTATAATGCATGTATAAAGTGATAATTGTATAAGGGTAGAAAGATATTTGCAGCCTGAGTTCTCTTTTTGTTCTTTATACTATTTTGACTAATATATTCCACTATTAAACCATATAACTATACATTTCATGTAATATCAATCTGTTTCCATAAAAATAGAGAAAGAACTGCATGTGAGAAGGTGAACGGGCAATGACTGGTTCAGGAATTATTATGCCCATAGGAGGGACGGGATTCGATGGATGGGATTCCATTTACCACTGGACTCAATAGGGAGATATACGATGCTCATATCTATGGTATTTTCATTTTTTAAGGAACTTACTTTATTCTACTACAACTAAAATTCACTGCTTCTAAACGATAAGAGAGGTTGGTTGCCCCTCCCCTTTTCTTTTTGTAGTTTGTTTGTCACTCTATTCGTATAATTTCCTCGGATTCTGCTACTAGCACCCAATAGTGACCGACATTAAGCCTCATGGTTTATTGGTGTATTCGCTTATATTAATAATTGTTAAAGACTGCCTTCAAAATCCCCAGTTTCAGATACGATGAGTGTGACTAGCTGCGGGGGCCCTATTGAATGACATATCGCTCAAGGTTGCATGGGCGCTCTCTTCGCACAGCATAAAAATAGGTTTGTTCTCCTGATATACTGCTACCATAATTAGGAAACAAAAATAGCTTATTAATCTATCAGCCTCGTTCCATGAAAGATATATTCAGCAGGGGAGCGTAATGGATAACTCAGCTCGGGTTTAAAGCAATAACCTTCCTGAATGAAGGTTCTTCTTCCCGATTGGTTGTGGTCTCTTGATATTCTTTCTTATATTATGATATTTCTGATAAGAAACTAGTCTTTCTTCTATATATTATGGTCTGTCATCCTCCTCGAGCCAGAACGATGGCAGTCTCACTTAAGCGTTATTCCTTCACAAGAAGACACACGACACAACTATTATATTAAGTCAAACTTGCTCGGCCCACTACCAATAAGGAAGCAGACCACCCACGCCTGAACTAACAATCATCCCTGCAATGGCTTTCACAAAAACAGTAAGCTATTTTCTACGTTGCTTGACTTGCAATGGCCTTCAAAAAACCACTAAGCTATTTGCTACCTCTTGAGCAAGGACTTGTTGCCCCGCAGCCTTCTTGTTCATTACTAAAATTTTCAACTAAAATCAAACTCGAAAAATAATACTATAAGCATATTTGTCTATATTGGTTTTAACATTCCTCTACCTAATTGAGAAAACATTCAACCAAGGGAAGAGGACAAATTCCTCTTGGTTTCATTTCAGAAATTTAACAACATAAATTTTACAATGACAATTTCCAACTTGTATTCAAAAAATTCGAAGAAATGTGATTTTCCGATCTTAATAAATAGATTAATAACACTATAAATCTATACAAGACCAAATATATACAAAACCAAAATTAAAAATAAACTATAGCATGAATGTCAATGAAATTATACTTAACTGGTTGGCAGTTTCCTCAATTTTAACAATGATTTATCCATTAGCTCCAATCCCTTTTCCATTGAGAGTGGTGCCAACCCATTTCCTCCCAATCATATTAAGGAAAAATTCTTTCCCAAATGACGCCTAAGATATTTGGGTTCAGAATCAGTTTGGATGCATAATATGCTCAACATGGATTTTACCCAAAGTCATCGATTTTCTTATTTATTAATATACCCCACTGAGACTAGTGACCTCAACCACCTTCATGCAAAATTACCCATTTTTCTTATTTATTTTATTTTTTAATTCATTATTATTCATCACCTCCCTCTAGGTGTCAATGCTTACTTTTTTCTTAACCACTTATTTTCTTTTAATCAATAATTACAAAAATTTAATGTGATATTAATATTTTCAATATCTCACTCAAAATCGATACTTTCAACTCCTAATTAATTCATCTCTAGAAACCCTTCAACTTGCATGGCTTAGTTCATAATATAAAAGGCATATATATTGGGGAGTAGTAATTTATACCCTTATTACACACCCCCAACCATAATGTTCCATATATTATGTAAATAGAAACTCCAGGCCTTTGTTGAGACACCAAGTTTCAATTGGGACTCCATTCCTCTATTAAGGGCTCACTAGTTCTAACCCACATCCATTAAAATCCTGGTTAAAAATTCATGTAAAAAATATAAGACCAAGGTCATGGGACACGTATTTCAAGTTGAATGTTGGAAAAAACATCCTAGTGGGTGTTCATTTTGGTTTAATATGTCTAAGGAAATTGGCAAAGGCTTTGGAAAGGCATGAGGTATTAATTGGAATTTTGTTTATGAAAATAATGAAAAAAAAGAGAAAATGAAGGTGAAATGTCATAGGTTGCATGTGAGGAAGAAATTGAAGGAAAATAATGGAAAATAAAAAAAAAAAGGCCTCATTGATAAAAAAGGCTTTTGAGGATCAGTTCATAGACTTTTTTCAGTTCAGTTTTAGAGGTCTCATTTTATTCTCTCTCTCTCTCTCATACTCTTGGAAACTTAGAGTTTTTCTTGAAGCAATCTTGGAGGACTATGAAATACTTGGAATTTTGATAAAAAGGTAAAAGAAAAGAAGGGAAGTGCAAGAGGACATCGGGATCAACAACTACAACGGGTTTTCTTGCAAGTACAGAGTCGTGTGTATGATTTCCTTACTATTTTCGGCATGCATGTCATATGCATGTTGTTATTTGGTTTTGATTTTTCATTGGCATGCAAGATTTCCTAGATTGACAGAGTTTTTGCCTAGCCTTGCCATTTCCTAGATAGTCATCTTGCTGTGGGTTTTACTTTTGTTTTCTAGTTGGTTTTCATGTGCCTTTGGTAGTGGGTTGAGTTAATAGTTCCTGGAAGCCTTGGTTGGACAAACACTCTCAAAGCCCTATAATAGCTTGGGTTGAGTTACTAGTCCTGGAAGCCTTGGTTTTACAAACGCTTTGGAATCCCTTGGTGAGTTGATTTACTAGTCCTGGAAGCCTTGGTTGGAAAAATGCTATGGAAGCACGACAACAGTTGTGGGTTGAGTTACTAGTCCTGGAAGCCCTGGTTGGAATAAATGCTCTGGAGCCATGGATAGCTTGGGTAGAGACCAATCTGGTGATGGTTAGTGATGTCCAACCGTGATGTGGAATCACTAGTTGAGGTTTGAGGTCGTTTTGCCTCTGGAAGCCCTGGTTTGGTTTTGATTGATTTCTTTTATGAGATCCCACATTCATGCTTGGAATATGACATGGGGGTGATTGGCTAAAAGAGAGATTTGGTTCAGCCCAATCTATGGTTGGGTGGTTCATGGAAGTCCTACACCTGGTCGGCCAATGCAACCATCAATAAATGCTATTTCTCCTCGGTATTTTATGGGTAAATATACATTTTTATATGTGGTTTATATGGTTGTTATATCCTTGATATTTTTGCTGGTTATATGTTGGTTATGAGCGAGTTTTATCACAGTGATTATTTATGGATCTCATCATGTTTTGATTAATCAACGAATGTATAATAAATATATGACTTAATAGATGGTAATGCAATTATTGTGATGATGCATCAATGCTCCTCAGTGATTCTCAGATAGGTGTGATACCCCTATGCTCGAATTTGTTGTTTTAACCTATAGAATGCATATTTGTGACATGTTCGACAAAATATCTGACATGGCAAGTAGGGGTTCAGTCAAGTCCTTGTTCAAGTATTTACATTTGTATTTGTTTCGATGTTACTTTTCATTTCTTGAATTTTCTTGCAGTTCTAAGAAACGACTGGGTCCTAGGCCTGGAAATTAGCCTTAAATCTTGAGGCGCTAGCATAGTACTGGCAGAAAAAGGCTACAATCGCACTTAGGCAAGCTCATGGGAGTGACTAGGGCTCTGAGTTGCATGAAGGCCTTGTCAAGGGAGCGAGTGGGTGTTTAATTCGTTGAAATGTTGAGTTCCCTCAGGGGTTGGTCACCTGAAAGAGTGGTTTAGCTCCTTAAGGTTCTGTTAGGATGTGTAGAAGGTCATATTGGTTGTATTTTTTTGGTTCCACTTCCTTAATTTTACATGGGGAGTTGAATTAAATCATAGTATCTTCTCGTCGCATGTTTACCCTGGTTGGTCGATTACTTGGGTAGATGTGGGAGGGGGTTGTTACAGAGTGGTATCAGAGCATGGTTCAACTCTTGGACTGGATGGGTAGTGTGTTGGTCATGCATACATGTCGATTGCATATGTGTTCCTTATTCTTGTGGTCTATGTGTTTATTGTATATGCATGGTGGAGGCCATGGTTGCGGTTGTGTCGCCATGTGAAAGTTGATGGTGGGGTTGATTGGATGTGGTCGTCATGAGTGTATGTCGATTGTATATGCATTTTTTATTCATATCAATTTTTATATGTTGTTATGCATGCATTGTCATAGTTATAGTTATGCATGTATAGTAATTCAAACATGCATTGTGAAGTCATTGTATGTAGTTCGTTTCATCTTGATGTTGTTGGATGTTATGATGTTGATGTGATGGCTGAGATAGAGCAGGAGATGCAGATCATCAAGGCGAGGTTGGAACACTAGACTTTGGGGTAAGAGAAGATCATCATACAGGTATTGTATGTTTGGCATGCAGGTATGTTAGTTAATAGATTGTTATATGCATTAGGGTTATATACATGTTTGTCATTTTATTGTCATTGTGGTCACATGCATCGTAGATGCTAGTGAATCAGTGTGGTCATATGCACATGTGTCGAAAAGTCATGAATGATAGTAACTTGTTGTTATATGCATTATAGTTGTTGTTATATGTTAGTTAACTTGATGATTAGGGTTATTTCATTAAGATCTTGATGATATATGTATCATGATGATTTGGATTGGTCTCTGTAGATTATTATGGTTGTGAAATTCAGGTATGAGATGTTATACTTGTGATTTTGTGTCATATTAATCCGGACTAACTTGTGCAGATGTGATATCCTCCCCTAAGATACATTGAGGTATGAGTTTTCTTATGTCATCAATTTAGTTTATCTAGCACGGTATGTTTACAAGTTGATTGAATGTTTGACTAAGTGCATAATATGAGTATGTGTATATAAGATTGCATAAAGGAATTATTTTGTTTTAAGATGGTTGTACTAATGCATTATGTGTTGAGACAGTTGATATGTACTTGAGTGCAAGTGAGTGCTAGTTGTAGTGTTATGATTTATGACTATGAGTTGACTATTTATTATGAAATGGTAGATAGTCTTGGTAAAGGTTAATTTCAATTACCATATATGATTTCTTGATCTTTGGAATATGTGGCTAACATGTGTGATGAGTTGCAGAGCAACATACTTGGTATTAGCGTGACAAGGTAATAGTTGATGTGTTTATATAACTAACATTTGGGTGATATGGCAATACATTAGAAAGACTTAGTTGCATAAAGGTAATGGTAAAAGAAAGGAATTAGATAAGAATTCCTTTGGCTATGTTTAGAAACCCTAATTCCAAACGAATGAGTGCTTTGCATACAAGAAGCCCTCTTAACCTAGATTTTGTTTGACATTATGTGGATATATTTTACATTCCTAAACATGTATTTGACAGGTATATTAAGTTAGTTCAATTTATGGTTGGATTCATCAAGGAATTGGAGTTCCTTGAGAGGTGTATGTGTTCAATTACAAGGAAACATGCTTGGCACATCAAGGTAAGGTAACCGGTATATTGTTATATTTGTTTATACACTAATAGTTATGTGTTTACGGCACTATGATGCAGGGAATTGCATGAAAAAAAAGACTACCATGAAATCTTGAAGAAGGATCAAGTTGAGCTTTTCCTTGGAAGCATTGGGAACCCATGGGGATTGATTCATGGTGCTTGTTGCTATTCTTGTGCTTTCGGTCTTTTGTGATTTTTTGCACTTGATTTACGGTCTTGATTGCATCTAGTGCATGGCCAAGCCACTTGGTTTGTGGTGTCATATTATTATGGTTTTTTCATGGTTTTATTCTTGTTTGTTTGTTTCTTATTATTTCCTTTTATGTTTTGAGGGTCTTGGGAATTTTTTTGGGGAAAGAGGAAATTTAATGGAGCTCAGGAGTAACTGAATGAAACCCAACAGGTAAGGTGAGACCCATATGAAATTGGTGCATGTATAAGGGCAACTGAAGGTAAGAATATGATAGTCAGTTGGACTGGTTGGGTCCATTGTTGTGAATGGACAGTGGCAGGACATATATGAGAAAGGTAACCAGGAAAGGTAAGTTAATTGGATTCGAGACATTAGATGCCTTAGGTAAGTTGGGAACTTTTATTCTCAATGTTGTGCATGTTGTGCATGGATAAAGGGAGTTTTCTTAAACTAGACCTTATTCTATTTAGTAATTATGTTGTGATCATGATCATGTTGATGTCTATATATGTATACATGTACGTATGTATGTCATTGTCTAACAGGGCCATCAAAAATCACGATTTTTTAATGTTATTGTTTATATGTATATATGTATGTTGTTGTCTGACAGTATCATGATTGTTTTATGCTAATGTTTATATATATGTATGTATCTATGTCACTGTCTAACAGGGTTATCAGGGATCATTATTATGGAGGAATAGTTTCTTATGCAGGTGAATTTCATGAAGAGGTTCTTGGTCTTATGAGGAATCAAGTGGGAAGAGTATCCCTGACAAATTTATGAGGTCAATACCATGTGGATATGAGTTGATATTATGTGTTTATACTATGCATATCTTTTGGACAGGTAATGTTGAGAGATACATCAACTAAATGAAAACAGCTTGATCCGCGATATGCTAGGATAAGCATGAATGGAAGAGAGTCATTGGAAGAAAGGTTTCTTGGTAGAGACTGTGTGGTTTTGGATGTGCAATGCTATTGTTGTGTATCTTTTTTATATAGTGTACTATGTTCATGATAGATATGTAGTATAGTGTTCATATGGTGTTGTGCACATGTTGGATATGTGGTGTTGTGTACATATGGTGCTATGTACATATTGTATATGCAGTGTTATGTACATATGGTGTTTTTTGCATGTTTTACATGTGATGTTATTTACATATGGTGGTGTGTGCATTATTTTACATGTGTTTTTGTGTGCATGCGGTGTTGTGTGCATGTGGTGTTGAGTACATGTCATGCATGTGGTGTTGTGTACATGTGATGCCGTGTACATGTGCATGTGGTGTTTTGTACATGTGGTATTGTGTACACGTTGTACAGGTGGTGCGGTGTACAGGTGGCATTGTGTACACGTTGTGTGGGTGGTTTTGTGTACATGTGATGTTGTGCACACGTTGTGCAGGTGGTGCTATGTACAGGTGGTACTGTGTACATGTTGTACATATGATATTGGTGTACATGTGGTATTGTGTGCATGTCATACATGTGTTGCGGGAATGTAGTACTATGTATGTGCATTTTGTATTCGTGGTATAGTGACATGTGTATTCGTTGTGTTGTAATTTTTGTATGTATATGTATTGTGTTATACACTGGATGATGATGTATGTGTTGTGTTGTACATCGTGTCTAGGTGTATGTGTTGTGTTGTGTGTCGGGTTTGGGTGTATGTATTGTGTGGTGTTGTACGACGTGTGTGGATGTACATGATTGAAGAGAAGCAAAGGCACTAGGTGCTTGACGAGTGTGGCAAACGATCCGGTGTGTACAAAAATAACAAAGGAAGGAGTAAGGACCGATGAAGGATAAGTATTGGTATTTTATTTCAGTTTTATTATGCATGTGATTTATGATTATGGTTTATGATGATTTCATGTGATTTATGATTTTAATTTATGATGGTTGTGCTTTGAGCTAACCAGATGTGATATGTTTATACATGTTGATTTCTTCAAAGATATTAGGTTGACTTGTTCTGACATGAAGTAAACAATATTTCAAGTGTACCTTATTGACGAGCTACCAATGAGGTATGATGTGAATTTATTTCAATTTATTTTGAATCTAATGGAATTTATGTGCTTGGTACAGGAGAGCATGAAACTTCCTGGTTTGGGATGGTTGAAACCGACAACAAGAATTAGCAACATCAGTGAAAAGAATTGGAACATGAAATAATATGTTGGTAAAGCACTTCAGTAGCAGGACCATTGTGGGACACTCGTACCCAATAGTTTCCATTGATTTCCATGAGCATGCTATTAACGGTATGATGGTTTTGAGGCAGGGATATGCCTTGGTTTTTATATATTTTGATGTGAGGAAACCTTGCCAAGGTAGGGGTTGCTCGAGGGCCTATATAGCAGAGAAGGGGATGCATGTGGAACTTGGAAGGTGTGTGACTATATGGAACCAGATTGTCCGGAGGACTGTGTAGCAAAGAAGGGAAGGTTGAGGATGGATTTGTTTTGGTCATTATCATTTCTAGATGGAATTAGATGCAAATTGAGAGTGTTCCCTGGAACAATGAGCTGGTAACTGTCCACTGAGAGGACAAGTGGTGCAGGATTGTGGCTTTGGAAATTGGATGAAGCTTTCACTTTGACAATGGATTTTGGACTTCCTCGGAAGGAAGTGAATATGTGTACTACTTTTGAGAGTGGAGGTGTGAGCCTATGGATTCCCTTGCTGATTGATACAAACATCATATCCTTTTATTTGTTGGTTGAGAAAATGTGCATATGTGTATATGTGTATATTATTGTAAATATTGTATCGAGCTAGATTTATAAAGATCCATAGGAAGTATGGTTATTTTTTGGTTGAATAAAATGTGTATGAGTGTATATGTGGTTATTACTGTAAAGATCGTAATGAATTGTGTTATAAAGCTCCAATGAATGGTATGTTGTCATGATTTCAACAATGGCCTTTGTAAATACAGCAACTAGTTGTGTTATAAAGATCCATAGTAAGTATGTTTTGTTTTCAGTAGTTTGCTAGTTTGTATGTGTCATTAAACACAAAGAATGGTGTTCCCCCAAGGGGGAGGTTTTTGTAATAGCCCTCGTTAAAAATTCATGTAAAAAATATAATACTAAGGTCATGGGACATGTATTCCAAGTTGAATGTTGGGAAAAACATCCTAGTGGGTGTTCATTTCAATTTATTATGGCTAAGGAAATTGGAAAATGAAATGGAAAAGGCTTTGGAAAGGCATGAGCCATTAATTGGCATTTTATTTATGAAAATAATGTAAAATAGGAGAAAAGGAACGTGAAATATCATAGGTTGCATGTGATGAGTAAATTGAAGGAAAATAATGGAAAATAAAGAAAATAGAGGCCTCATTGATAAAAATGCTTCTAAGGATTAATTCATAGAATTTTGTCAGTTTAGTTTTGGAGCTCTCATTCTATTCTCTCTCTTTCATACTCTTGGACACTTAGACTTTTTCTTGGATCACTCTTGGAGGAGTGTGGCATACTTGGGATTTGGAGAAAGAAGGCAAAGGAAAAGTAGGAAAGCGCAAGAGGACATCAGGATCAGCAGCCACAACGGGTTTTTCTTGTAGGTACTGAGTTGTATGTATGATTTCCTTACTAGTTTTGGCATGCATGGCATATGATTTTGGTTATTTGGTTATGACTTTTCATTGGCATGGAGGATTTATTGGATTAATAGTGATTTTTCCTAGCCTTTCCATTTCCTGGATAGCCATGGTGTTGTGGGTTTCACTTTTCTTTTTTTTGTTAGTTTTCATGTTCCTTTGGTTGTGGGTTGAGTTATTAGTTTCAGGAAGCCTTGGTTGGAAAAACGCTCTAGAAGCCCTATAACAACTTGGGTTTAGTTACTATTCCTTGAATCCTTTGTTGGACAAATTCTTTGGAAGCCCTTGTTGGGTCGAGTTACTAGTCTTGGAAGCCCTGGTTGGAAAAATGCTCTGGAAGCCCAGTGGAAGTTGTGGGTTGAGTTACTAGCCTTGGAAGCCCTGGTTGGAACAAATGCTCTAGAGCACTGGACAGATTGGGTAGAGACAAATCTAGTGATGGTTAGTGATGTCTGATCTTGAGTTGTAATCACTGGTTGAGGGTTGATTATCCGATCACGGGTTGAGTACCACTCTAACCATCATGTACGGTATGAAGATCTTTTAATTGACTATGGCTTATACATATTTAAATGAGCATGTTAGTCCATTAATTATAGTGCATAAACACATAAACACAAATAAATGAGCTTAATGTATCAAGAAGCATAAACACAAGAGAGACACAACCAATTGGTAATGAAGTTCACCCCTCCATCTCTCTAGGGCTACATCTCTGGATCTACTTCAAATAGAATGCAAATATTCTATATTCCTTCTTCAAAGTAATCTTTCTTACATCCAAGCTCTATGGCTGAGCATTAGCCAAGCACTATGGCTCTCAATGGCTAAGTATTCTCTCATTTATTATGTTGAATATTGCAACAAGAAACAGAGAAAGTGGCATCCGGAAACATCATCCTTGATCCTAGTGAAAAATAAGCACCTAAACTAGGTGGGGCCCACACAAGCTATTTTTAGGTGTATTTCTATTTTTAGAATGGTGAGCATATTCTAAAGCTAGCAAGATGTTGATTCTAGATGGTTGAGAAAATTCTATCTTTAGATGAGTTTCTATTTTTAGAAGATGGGCAAAGTCTATTTATAGATCGCTAATCTAAAAATAGAATGCATGTCGATTATTATTAGCCCTTAATAATAATCAGACAATAAATAGTAACTTATTCTCTTGGAGCACTTTATTTCAGTGAACAGATGTGGCACATCAATGGGCTGAAGGAATTATGCAATTCCTAGGGTTTTTGTGACTCATGCATGGAGGACTTAGTTACAAATGATTGTGGCAAGTTGTAACAGAGTTGGAAGAGTAGTTATGTGAGTTGTTATTTAGTTTAAATCAGTGCAGTGAGTTAAACTCAGTTGTGATAGTTGTAACTGAACATACAATAGTGAAAGATGAGTGAATTAATTAGTTAATTAATTCACAAGTAGTGTCTTACTTGCAACTGAAGAAATACAACAGTTTACTACTTGCATGTCCGATCCAGTGGAGACCCATTGGAGAGATAGGTGAAAGGGTGAAATGGACTATCTGTTGTGACTATAGTGGAGAATTCAATGCATCCACACACACATTGGACATGCATATGAGTATTGCGCAGTCAAGGCAAGGTAAGGTCGAATTCATTTAGGGTTCTTCTTCAGCAGGGATTTTGTAGTGGAGGCAAGCTGTCAGGATGCAAGAAATTGGTGCATGGAGGTAAAAATTTCTGCAAGACAGTGTGAGACGATTGTATATTGTACTAAGAGCTCTATGAGCTGAGCTTTGTATGAGATATATGAGATTGTTTCATGATCCATTGATATACATAATAGATGATAGTTGGGGTTTTTAGCTATAAGATTTCCCGGTAAAACATCTTGTTATGTGTGATTGATTTTGCTTCATATGTGTTTTGCAATTGGCGATTTAATTTCTGCAAAGAATTAAGTAGAAAGATTATGTATTTATCATAAGGATTAAATTGTTAGATCAAGATAATCTAGTAATATACATGCTTATTGTATTAATTTCTATATGGTATCGGATCTGAAGAGATTGCAATATTGAAGCGGTGCAGAGTTTTGTGCTAGTGGAAACAATTCAAAATTGTTGCAAGAATTTCTTTGTGTGACAGTTGAGTATACATTGAAATGGATTTCAATGGTTTGCGGTTGGAGTTTGCACTTGAGGGAAGCTCGAACTACATAGCCTGGAAGGACAGGATGGAGGCGGTGCTTGAAGATAATGGCTTGAAGGAATTCATCGAGAGAGATGTTCCTAAGCCCACTTCGACGGATGCTGCATTACTTGACGCATGGCAAAAGAAAGTAGGAAGGGCGAGGAGGATTCTGTTGGAAGGTGTGAAAGACCATATTGTTTCAAGCCTTCATGGGAAAGCCACTCCATATGTTATGTGGAAGGTTTTGAAATATCTTTTCCAAAGCAGCAGCGAACATAGGAAATTGGCGCTGAAGGATAAACTCAGAAAAATCAAGATGGAGAAGAACGACACTATTCCGATATACTTAAAAAAGTTTGTCCAATGAAGGGATGAGCTTGGGAGTGTAGGATTCAGTGTTGCGGATGATGATTTTGTGAGCTTGGATCTCCTTGGACTTCCGAAGAGTTGGCACAGTTATGAAGACTCTGTCAATGGACGGGAGAAACTGTCAGATTGGGAGCGATTTTGGTCGGATCTAGTGTAGGAGGAGATAAGGCAGAACACCAGGGATGGATATTCATCAAAGCATGATGATGAAGAGGATTGTGCTTTGGCTTCCAAGGCAAAGAAGAATAAGGGGAAGAAATTCCATTCTAGATCTGAGGCCAGAGAAGATGGCAAGGAGCACAACATGTCCGAAAGTGAAGTGTTTTCACTGTCACGATTTTGGACATATTGCCACAAATTGTCCACATAAGAAGAAGAACAAGATGGTTGCTGGAGCTGCAGCTGGTGAGGCTCTTTCCTCACAATTTTAGCTTGAATTCTCATTGATCGCATGCATGGTGTCTAGTGCATTGGATCGGGGTGATACTTTGATAATGGTGCTTCCTTTCACATGACGAGAGATGAGAAACTTTTCAATGACTTGGTGGAGAAAGATCTCCATATGCAGTTGAGTTGAGAAATGATGGACGATACAATGCAACCGACATTGGTACCATTACCTTTCAGAGGGCGTCAGGTAAACTCTTTCATCTAAAATATGTTGTGCATGTTCCAGGTTTAAAGAAGAATTTAATCTCAGTCGCAATGTTAGAGGATAGAGGCTATGATGTTGTCTTTAGTGAAGGAAACGTTTTACTATGACACAAAGCAACAGGGCAAGCCAAGAAGGTTGGGATTCGAGCTAAGAATCTCTACAGACTTGAAGTAGATGGGATTTCTACTGAGCTTCCTATTGTTGGGAAGTGTGAGAAAGACATGCAATTGAAGCTTAAGAGGGAGCAGGATTTGCATGCAGGTAAGAGTGAACCTCAGGATGTGGAGCAACCACAAGATGAGGATCATAGAGTGGGAACAACCACTCATGTATAGAAATTTCGTGCCAGATGGGTAGAGGGAGTGCATGCAGCTATACCACTAGGTAAGAGGTGGGGCGACATGCATGAGTAATCCTAAGAAGAAATTTCTGGGCAAGATTCATTGAGATGGTGTGGATCTCATGAATTGAACCTGGCTACGAGGTGCCCACAGAGCAGCAGTAGCATGATCAGTTGGATTGATGCAGTCAGATCAAAGTGACAGTGTCAGATACTGGAGCGCAGATCAGATTTGACAGCAAGTGCAAAGTGCATGGGTGCAGAGTTCAACAGTGCAGTGGTTCCTGAAGACATGTGCAATAGCTAAGCATAAGTCAAAACACTTTGATGACAGATGCATTATACTGATTGAGTTGTTTGGAGCCTATTCAGTTTCAGAAGTGTTGCATACAAGAGTTGCAGGGTGGATGCATGGAGTTGCAGGGCGTATGCAAAGACAGTCCTTTCTTATTAAGAGGGAGTGTTGAATATTGCAACAAGAAATAGTGAAAGTGGCATTCGGAAACATCATCCTTGATCCTAGTGAAAAATAAGCACCTAAACTAGGTGGGGCCCACATAAGCTATTTTTAGGTGTATTTCTATTTTTAGAATGGTGAGCATATTCTAAAGTTAGCAGGATGTTGATTCTAGATGGTTGAGAAAATTCCATCTTTAGATGAGTTTCTATTTTTAGAATATGGGTGAAGTCTATTTATAGATCACTAATCTAAAAATAGAATGCATGTCGATTATTATTAGTCCTTAATAATAATTAGACAATAAATAGTAACTTATTCTCTTGAAGCACTTTATTTCAGTGAACAGATGTGGCACATCAATGGGCTGAAGGAATTATACAATTCCTAGGGTGTTTGGTGACTCATGCATGGAGGACTTAGTCATAACTGATTGTGGCAAGTTTTAACAGAGTTGAAAGAGTAGTTATGTGAGTTGTTATTTATTTTAACTTAGTTAAGTGAGTTAAAATCAATTGTGCTAGTTGTAATTGAACATACACTAGTGAAAGATGAGTGAATTAATTAGTTAATTAATTCACAAGTAGTGTCTTACTTGCAACTGAAGAAATACAACATTTAACTACTTGCATGTCAGATCCAGTGGAGACCCAGTGGAGAGATAGGTGAAAGGGTGAGATGGACTATCTGTTGTGACTATGGAGGAGCATTCAATGCAGCCACACACACATTGGAGATGCCTATGAGTATTGCGCAGTCAAGGCAAGGTAAGGTCGAATTCATTTAGGTTTCTTCTTCAGCAGGGATTGCGCAGTGGAGGCAGGCTGTCAAGAGGCAAGAATTGATGCATGGAGGTGCAAATTTCTGCAAGACAGTGTGAGACGATTGTATATTGTACTAAGAGCTCTATGAGCTGAGCTTTGTATGAGATATATGAGATTGTTTCATGATCCATTGATATACATAATATATGATAGTTGGGTTTTTTAGCTATAAGCTTTCCCGGTAAAACATCTTGTTATGTGTGATTGATTTTGCTTCATATTTGTTTTGCAATTGGCGATTTAATTTCCGCAAAGAATTAAGTAGAAGGATTTTGTATTTGGTAATATACATGCTTATTGTATTAATTTCTACATCTTCTCCCCTTCTCATGGCTTTCATAAGGAATATATATAGTTTTCCCTCACCCACTCTCCAACAAAGAGCATTAATTACAAGACCCACAATTGTAGGGCCTAACTACAAGGAAGGGAAAACAAAGTCCATGAAAGTACGACCTCCAACTATCTCAGGTTCATAACTGGGAAAAGTCTCAAAACCACCTAAATACTTTTCAACCATGCCCTTGATTCTCTTAACCCATAATTGAGAAAAATAGAGAATTGGTGTGAGGTGGTTTCTCACATAAAAACCAATTTGCCTAATTTCATTAAATTAATAATATGTGAGACAAATTCTCTCTCACAATTATTAATAATTTATATTAATAATTCATCGGTTTTAATAAAAATGCATGTGAATAAATTCACCCACTTAAGCACTTTGTCACCAACTTCAAATCAACATGATGCAAAGATCTTTTCATGTGCGAATGTCCTTTCGGATCAGTTGAGGTGGTTTGGCCTCTGGAAGCCCTAGTTTGGTTTTGATTGATTTCTTTTATGAGATACCCCATTCATGTTTGGAATATGGCATGGGGATTATTGGCTAAAAAGGAGATTTGGTCGAGCTCAATCTACAGTCGGGTGGTTCGTGGAAGTCCCATACCTGGTTGGTCAATGCAATCATTAATAAGAGCTCTTTCTCCTTGGTATTTTATGGGTAAATATTATTTTTTATATGTGGTTTATATGGATGTTATATCATTGATATTTATGTTGGTTATATGTTGGTTATTAGTGATTTTTATGACAGTGATGATGTATGGCTCTCATCATGTTTTGATTAATAAATGAATGTACAATGAATATATGGCTTAATAGATGGTAATGAAATTATTTTGATGAGGCATCAATGTTGCTTAGATATTCTCAAATAGGTGTGAGACCCCTATGCTCAGATATGTTGTTTTAACCTATAGAATGCATACTTGTGACATGTTTGACAGAATGTCTTCCATGGAAAGTAGGGGTCTAGTAAAGTCCTTATTGAATTATTTGCATTTTTATCATTGTTTCGATGTTACTTTTCATTTCTGGAAGTTTCATGGAGTTCCGGGAAATGATTGGGTCCTAGCCCTGGAAATTAGCCTTAAATTTCATAGTCTCTAGCATAGCACTAGAATAAAAAGGCTACAGTGGCACTCAGGTAGGATCATCGGAGATAATCAGGCTCTCAGTCGCATGGAAGCTTTGGAAAGGGAGCGACTGGGGGTTTAATTCATTGAAATGTTGAGTTCCCTCAGGGGTTGGTCACCTGGAAGGGTGAGGTAGCTCCTAGAGGTTCTATAGGATATGTAGGATGCATTATTGGTTGTGTTGTGTCGGCTCAACTTCCTTAACTATACATGGGGAGTTGAATCAGATCATAGTAGCCTCTCGTCACATGTTTACCCTGATTGGTCGGTTACTTGGGTAGATGTGGGAGGGGGGTGTTACAAAGTGGTATCAGAGCATGGTTCAACTCTTGGACTGGATGGGTGGTGTGTTGGTCATGCATACATGTCGGTGGCATATGTGTTCCTTATGCTTGTGATCTATGTGTTTGTTGTGTATGCATGGTGGTGGGCATGGTTGCAGTTGTGTCACCATGTGAAAGTTGATGGTGTTGTTGATTGGATGTGGTCATCATGAGTGTATTTTCATTGTATATGCATTTTTTATGCATGTCAGTGTCTATATTTTTTTATGCATGCATTTTCATGGTTATAGTTATGCACGTATAGTAGGTCATACATGCATTGTGAGGTCATTTTGATGTTGTTGGATGTTATTATGTTGATGTGATGTTTGATATAGAGCAAGAGATGCAAGTCATCAAGGCAAGGTTGCAGCACTAGACTTTGGGGTAATAGCATATAGTTATACATGTATTATATGTTTGGCATGCAAGTATGTTAGTTAATGGGTTGTTATATGCATTAAGGTTATATAAATGTTTGTAATTTTATTGTTGTTGTGGTCACATGCATGGTAGATGCTACTGAATTAGTGTGCTCATATGCACATGTGTTGAATATTCATGAAAGATAGTAACTTGTTGTTATATGCATTGTTGTTGATGTTATATGTTATTTAACGTGATGATTAGGGTTATTGAATTAAGATATTGATGTTATATGTATCGTGTTGATATGGATTGGTCTGTGTAGATGGTTATGTTTGTCACATTTAGGTATGAGATGTTATACTTGTGATGTTATGTTGTATTAATCTAGACTGACATGTGAAAATGTGATAGCCTCCCCTGAGATACATTGAGGTATGAGTTTGATTATGTCATCTATTTGGTTTATCTAGAATTGTATGTTTAAAATTTGATTGAATGTTTGATTAATTGCATGATATGAGTATGTGTCTATAAGATTACATGAAGGAATTATTTTTATTTTAAGATGGTAATACTAACACATTATGTGTTGAGACAGCTGATATGTACTTGAGTGCAAGTGAGGGCTAGTTGTAGTGTTATGATTTATGACTATGAGTTGATTGTTGATTAGGACATGGTTGATAGTCTTGTTAAAGGTTAATTTCAAATACAAAATATGATTTCTTGATCTTTGGAACATGTGGCTAACATGTGTGACCAGTTGTAGGGCAACATGCTTGGTATTAGCCTGACCAGTTGCAGGGCAACATGCTTGGTATTAGCGTGACAAGGTAATAGTTGATGTGTTTATATAACTAATAGTTGGGTGATGTGAAAATACATAGTAAGACTCAATTGCAACAAGGTAATGATAAAAGAAAGGAATTGGGTAATAATTCCTTTGGATATGTTTGGAAACTGTAATTCCAAACGAATGAGTGCTTTGCATACAAGAAGTCTTCTTAACCTAGATTTTGTCCGAAATTATGTGGATATATCTTACATTCCTAAACATGTATTTGACAGGTATATTAAGGTAGTTTCAATTTATGGCCATATTCATCCAGGAATTGGAGTTACTTGAGAGGTGTATGTGTTTAGTTACAAGGAAACATTATTGGCACATCAAGGTAAGGTAACTAGTATATTATTATATTTATTTACACACTCACATTTATGTGTTTACAGAAATATGATGCATGGAATTGCATGGCAAAAGAGACTGACATGAAATGTGATGTTGTGCACACGTTGTGTAGGTGGTACTATGTACATGTGGAACTATGTACATGTTGTACACATGATACTAGTGTACATGTGGTATTGTGTGCATGTCGTACATGTTGTGTTGTGGGCATGTGGTACTTTGTATGTGCATTTTGTAGTCATGGTATCATGACATGTGTATTCATTGTGTTGTACTATGTGTACGTATATGTATTGTGTTATATACCGTATGTAGCTGTATGTGTTGTGTTGTACACTAGGTGTAGGTGTATGGGTTGTGTTGTGTGTTGGGTGTGGGTGTATGTATTGTGTGGTTTTGTACATCATGTGTGGATGTATGTGTTTTTATCAAAATTGTGTGTATGTGTACGTGATTGAAGAGAAGCATAGGCTCTAGGTGCTTACCGGGTGTGGCAGTCTATTTGGTGTGTGTACAAGAAAAAAGGCAGAATTAAGGACAAATGAAGGATAAGTATCAATATTTTATTTCAGTTTTATTATGCATGTGATTTATGATTATGGTTTATGATGATTTCATGCGATTTATTATTTTAATATATGATGGTTGTGATTTGAGCTAACCAGATGTGATATATTTATACATGATGATTTGGTCAAAGATGCTAGGTTGAATTGTTGTGACACGAAGTAAACAAGATTTCAAGTGTACCTTATTGGTGAGCTACTGATGAGGTATGATGTGATTTTATTTCAATTTATTTGAATCGAATGGAATTTATGTGCTTCGTACAAGAGATCATGAAAATACCCTGATTTGGGATGGTTGAAATCGACTACAAGAATTAACAACATCAGTGAAAAGAATTGGAACAGTAAACAATATGTTGGTAGAGAACTTGAGGAGTAGTGCCATTATGGGACACTAGTACCCAATAGTCTCCATTTATTTCCATCAGCATGCTATGATTGGTATGATGGTGGCAAGGATATGCCTTGGTTTTTGGATCTTCTGATGTGAGGAAACATTTCAAAGGAGGGTTTTCCCAAGGGCCTATAAAGCGAAGAAGGGAATGTCTACGGAACTTGGAAGGTATGTGACTACACAAAAGGTGGTGACCAAATTTCTCAAGGGACTGTGTAGCAGAGAAGGGAAGGTTGATGATGGATTTTTTTTTCATTAACATTTCCAGATGGAATCAAATGCACATTGTGAGTGCGCCCTGGAAAAATGAGCTGATAATTGTTCACTGAGAGGAAAAGCAGCGCAGGATTGTGGCGTTGGACAATGGATGTAGCTTTCACTTCGACACTAGATTATGTACTTCCTTGGTGATCCAGATCTTTTACTTCATGGATGCATACAAAATTGCATATAAAAGAGTGTATAACCAAGTAACTTAAACACATGAAAAGAAGTAGAAATCATAATAAAACATGATATCAAAGACACAAGGAAATTTGATTACAGAGTTCACCCAGTGTGCACTACGTCTCCGGGCCCTAGTCTATGTGGGGAGGCCTCTTTCATTAAATGAAAACAAAAATGAATTATAAGAAATTTACAAATTGACACTTTATACATCCACTTCCGGTGATGTCTTGAAAAAGGAGACCTCGGCTAGAGGAAGGAGTTGCACGGTTGGATTCCTGGTGAAAAATCATGTAAAAATGATTATAAATTTGTCATGTTCTGAAACTAGCACTTCCAGACCCCAAAGGAATATTTTTAGCATCAAAAGATTCCCCTCTTCAAGGTTCTTCCCCCATGGACTGTTCAAGGTTCTGCACGGACCCTTCTCTGCTCCTCCACCATTCGAATGGCATATGAGTTTTGTTTTAAATAAAAAAATGCGGGCAAATTTTTCCAACCAAGGGTTGTTGGCCCGTTAGATGGTAGCCTCGCATTAGCACGCAGTTTGGTGGGAGGTTCTAGGGTCGCCACGGAACCCCTGTTATGGCACGTTGTGATTTTTCTAAACGTTCATATTGTTACATTGTTTAATATATAGTTTGGATTCACCCATTGGTGGGCCAGCCCATTCGGGTCGGGCGAGTTCAACACCTATTGGCTCCTTTTTTGTAGCAACCCATTAGTCAGGCGGGCTCGGGTCTTCGACGCCCATTATATATATGACTCATGCCATTTGAGGTTGGGAGGGGTCTGCATCACTGTGGCCCTGACCCACCATTAACACATATTATAATTAATAATATTGTTGGGGGGTGGCGGCCTGCCACCCCAAATTTAATTTTTTTTTAATAACCATATTGGTTACAATTTTGGATTTGGTTTTTAAGGGTCAATGGGTGAATTTAAGTGGCAAAAAATTTTCTCATTCCAGTGGTTGTATTCCATGTGTCGAGACTCTGCCAAATTATAGCCTCGTTAGTGACTTTCATTTGGCCTAGTTTGACCATAATTTTGACCAACTATAACTTGAGCATACGAACTCGAATTTGAGTGTCTCTTGCATCATTGGAATCAAGGGGACGAACACTACGATCTGTTCCTAGTTTCACTTCCCTCTAATGACTTTGATTTTTGAGTTGTTTTAAGCCCACTTCTATTCCTGGAGCCACCTAGATCATTCCTCCCCACTAATGAGATTTTGGGCTGCCAAAAGATTTATCAGTCAATTAGAAAGTGAGGGAATTTCTCCCTCACTTTCTCCTTTTCAATCCATCGAGCCTTACTTGGATGCATTCGCTTCAAACCAATATGAAGGTACTCCACGTATCCCCGTCGTGAAGTTCTAGTTTTCCTGTCAAAAATGATATCCTCGGGTAGCTTATCCAAGTATTCAGGTGCCAAGTCATCCAATGTAGGAACTTTTCGAACCTATTCGGTGTCCATGATCAAAGGAGGCTCATAAAGCTTCAAGTTTTCAACGTTCACCAACGAGTACATCTACATGTATGTTGGACAATCGAGACGAAAATTGTTGTCTCCAATATTTTCTAATATGCTTAATGGGCCATATCATATTGATCTAAACTTCTTTCCTTCCCCTTTCATCCTGTATTTGCTAATGTGGAGCCACACTTTTTCTCCAACCTGGAATTGGTGATCGACTCAATGCTTATCATGTCGAGCTTTATATCGAGCTTGACTTTCATTAGGGGAATTTTGAGGTCTAAAATGGGCCTCCTAAGAAAAATTTACAACCAAAATAAACTTTATAAGAACCAATAGGATTCCAGATTATGATGTCAGCCATGGGGAATGATTCACCATTTTTGGAGTAAAAAAACAAAAATATTAAAAATAAATAAAATAATAAACTAATTTTTCAACTTGTATTTTCTACTTATCTCCCTAAGTTTTTGCTCAAATTTTGAATGGGAATACTCTTTGGATGCAAAATTTAATTCGTTATCCAATGAGTACCCACGTTACACACTTTTGATGGACCCTGCTACATGAAAAATTAGAAATACATGAAAAAACGTCATTACAATCACATTTTTCATGTATTTCCCATTTTTAGTGTACCAAGGTCCATCGAACATTTTGAACATGGGTACTCCTTGGATGAGGAATCAAATTTTGCATCCAATGAGTGTTTCCGCTAGAAATTTTATTAAACCCATAGGGAGATAAGTTGAAAATGCGAGTTGAATAATAGTTTTTTCTTTTTTCCCTCTAAAATTTGATGATGTGATCTAATCTTATTTTATTATTTCCACTATTATTTTATAATTTCCTTAGGAGGCCCATTTTATACCTCAAAATTCCCCTAATGTCTCCAACTACTCCTGCACTGCCTCATGAATCATCTGAATCCACTGAAAGAAATTTTGTTCTTTGTCACTGCCATCTTTCTCACTGAAATATTCATCTCTCCCAAAGACCACAACTAAGGGATCCTTTGGAAAATATCCAAATCATGTCTCGAACGGTGAGCTCTAAGTGTATGAATGCACTGCTTGATTGTATGCATGTTGTACATAATGAAGTTGCTCATCCCACAACTTGGGATGCTTGCCACAATAGCCTCGGAGTAAGTGTATCACTATGTGATTGGAAACCTTTTCTTTCCATTGGTCTGCGGATGAAATTCCATGCTCCTCTTCAGCTTGGTTTCCATCATTCTCCACAAAATTTTCCAAAACTCTCAAAGAAAACGAGAGTCTCATTCAGACACAATGGATGTGGGAAGCCAAAAATGAACCCATACAAATTGGAAGAAGAGATGAGCATCTTGCGCTACAGAGACATGCTTCTTACAAGGAATTAAGACACATTTTTATAAATCCATCCACAACGACATACAAATAGTCATGACCTCTCCCAGACAAAGGAAAACTGCCATCAAAATACATTGACACATTTTCCCATGGACGACTTGGAATACCATGCTACATATATACAAAGTAACAACATCGAGATCAACCTCATCTACTAGTTTGGATGCAATCACAAATCTAGCTCTACATTGTTTGGTTACATGTAGTTTGGCTTTATCACACACCCAACCAAGGGGGTAAGGTTTTGGATGAGACTTGGTTTCCAAGCCTAATTTCTTCACCAAAAATTATGAAATCATGTTTACTTGTGAGCCCAGATCATTCAAGGTTTCCACTTTAGTATGTTTCATTACAACTCTAATGTGGAACAATTTAGTCCTCTTTCGTTCATTAAAAAATGACTCATTTGAAGAACTTGTACTTGCGTTTAATTTGGAATTTTCATGAGCATGAAGAGAAAGGGTACCTTGTATGCCCATTGTTTTGATTTTTGTCTCGTCACCAAAATCATATCCAACGTCCTGTTGTACGGTTGCCACTATCTTTTGCTTGTTCTTCCCACCAAATCTCTTTGGTTTCAACTCCAGATGAAAATTCCAACAGTGTTAATCATCGCGTCTTTCCTTCTTGTAATGTGTGCAAGATGTCTTTTCTCCTTCCTCCTTCTTGGTTGTATCTGCCTTCTTTTCCTTTCCCTTGCCTTTTCCTTTGAAATTGCCATTATTAGGTTTGAAAGACAATTTCTTTGGTTGCTCTTATTTTTCATTCTTTACCCTGCTTTCAAGGTGAATGGCCTTCACACTTGCCGCATTAGTAGTAGTAGGCTCAAATAATAACAAAGAAATCTTGATGTAACTATGTAAAGCACCAATATACTTTGTTATAGTTTCAGGTGAATCAAGTGGAATGTTCAAATTCAAAGCTTTCTTCCTAAACTCTTTTGTGAATCTTTGTTCATTTTGACCATTTCCTTGTCTCAAATATTTCCATTCCAGTAAATCCTTTTGTTGATAACCCAAAGGATAAAACTAATCTTTTAATGCATAAACAAAATTGGACCAAGAAGAAACGAGATTACCCAAGTCTCTATTTCCTTTATGAAATTTTCTCTCCCACCAAACAAGACCGATGCCACTCAGCCGAAGGGATGCTAATTGGATCTTGGCCTCATCCTCCTCGATATGTTGAATCTAGAAATAAACCTCGATCTGTCTAATCTAATTTTTTATTTTTTCTGCACCACATTCTACATTATATGTGGGCAAATCAAACTTTACATCTAGCTTAAAAAAAGGCTTCTTAGATGTATTTTATGGTTCCTGTTAAAATAATGAGAAGAGGAAGAAGAAGAACTTTCACTGGTGGATGGAGAGGGAGGAAGCTCTTTTCCTCTACCTCCATGGTGTACCGATGCATGATCATCGGGCTCTTTCTTCTCATGCTTGATCCTATTCTTATATTCTGTAAATAACTTGTAAACTTTCTCTGCCATGGTGAAGAAGAGCTTGCGATAATTTCTCTCTTCTTTCGCGCATGCATCCTCATCTTCCATGTTCTGTCTTCATGGTGCATGCCCCACTTTGGGATCAAGGGATTTTATTTTTCCTTCTCCTCTTTGGAGCGTGTTCCTGGTTAACATTCACTCATGCAACTTGCATCAAGAAGACCTACTCCAATACCAAACTTGATCCAGATCTTTTACTTCATGGATGAATAAATAATTGCATATAAAAGAGTCTATAACCAACGTAAATACATGAAATTAAGTGGAAATCATAAGAAAACATGATATCAAAGACACAAGATGATTTTATTACACAGTTCACCCAGTCTGGGCTACATCTCTAGGCCCTGCTCAATGTGGGAGCCCTATTTCATTAAATAGCAGAAAAAATGATTTATAAGCAATTTACAAATTGACACTTTATACCTCCACTTCCAATGATGGCCTGAAAATGGAGACCTCGGCTGGAGAAATGGGTTGCACGTGTAGAAATTTATAGAAATTCTTTACCAATGGATTCAATCTGATATTGTGATGTACTAAAAAAAGATACTGAATCCTTCTATAATATTTGTGGAATACAAAACATGATTGCTCAATCACATGCAAGAGAAAGAATTAAATAAATCACAAAACACAATATGTTCTTGGGGAAAGAAACTACTCAAAACCCCACTATCATATATTGTATAAAGTCAAGGAATCATGAAACAATCCAATGCTTAATCTCTAATGAGATTCTCCAGCACCATGCCAATTGTCTCTCGTTGATCTAGGCAAAATTGGACAAACACATATCTAATTCTTAGCCTTCCTTTAGCCTTCCTTGCTCACGCAATTCCTAAAGAATTAGGCCCCTATTAAATAGGAAAATCAACCTTCCTTGATTGTGCAATCCATCATGGCTTCCTCATGGCTTTATAATTGCAATCGGGCAATTCTCTAAAAATACAACTGATAGTTATGTTCCCTTTAACCATTGTCTCAATTGGGTCTTCCTCATAACTGACATGCATGAAAATATTAATAGTGAATCATCAGTTATATGATTAATCACTACTCATTAATTAAATATAATTTTATTCATTAGACCTATCACTAATTCATCACTCAGTTAGAACTAGTTAAACTAATTTTAACTCAATTAATGGAATTAACTAATTACATCTGCACCCCACTAGTGCAATAACTGCAACTAGACCCCCAAAATATTAGGATCATCCTACATGCCTCATCTTAGACCCTCAAATCAAATTTCTTGAGCTAAATTAATCATCATTACTTAGTTAACTGATACAAGTTGTTATGATATGAAATTACATTTTATTGTCCAATTTATTTAAGGGGAAAATAAATTAGACACCCACATTCCTCACTAGTGTGTAACCTCACTAGTGTGTAGCTGAAACTCCTCACTAAATTTCCTCACCAATGTGTGTGTACTTTTCTTCCTTTCTAGTTTCTAATTTCACTGTTTCTTGTTGCGAATTTCAACACTCCCTCTCAACAAGAAAGGAAGTCAATCTATCCTGATCTAGTACCTTTTGAATGTTCTCCATGCAACACTTCTCTATTGTTGTTTGCATATGCAACTATTGAAATTGAATAGCCTCTGAGAAACTGAATCATAATGCATCTGTTATCAGATTATTTTGACTCCTGCTAGCTACTGCACCTGTCTACTGGACTCTCTGCACTGCTGCTGACATCTACATACATGCCCTCTGCAGTACTGCCAACCCTGATCTACGCTCCAATATCCAACATATGTCACTCTAATTTTTTTCTTCCTAACATCTGACTGCATCAATCCAACCAATCCTTCCTGCTATTTTGTAATGTGGCCTCCTCGTAACCAAGTTCGATCCATGAGACATGCCATCTCAATGGACCCTGCCCAAATTTCTTCTCTTGGGATTATGTCTGCACATCGCCCCGCCTCTCACCTGGAGGTATAGCTGCATGTACTTCCTCTTCCCATATGGGTCTAAATTTCCCCGTCCTGGAGGTCTCTGCTTGAGTGGACTCTTCCACTCAGTCTCCTCGCTGCTTCTCCAATTATGGCTACTCCACAACCTTCTGAGACTTCTTTTGAGGCTGCATGTTGAGAGATAATTGCTCCATCTCAACCACCAAGTCATTTACCACTGCTTTGTTTCTAAAATATTTGCATGCATCTTATACCTCAATTGCATACAGGTTCTTGACTCTAACACTGATCTATTTCACTCGTCCCGTGGCTATGTGTTTAAGGAAAACCTTTCCTTTTTTAAACATCATATCATAACCACGGTCTTTCAATACTGCTATGGAGACAAGATTCTTTCTTAGGCTTGGAACATACAAAAAATCTTCCAGTCTGAGAGGGGAACCAGACTCCCTCTGAAATGTAATTGTACCTATGTCGGTCATGCTATACCTCCTGTCATCTCCAAACTCTATGTTTTTTTGGAGGTCCTTCTCCTCCAAGTCACTAAAGAGATTTCTATTCCATGTCATATGGAATGAGGCACCGTTGTCTAGATACCACATTAATCCCATTGTAGTTCTGGTCATGCATGCAATGAGAGTAAAATCAAGCTCGAATTGTGAAGCTAGCACTTCATCCACTGAAACTACAGCCTCCTTCTTGATTGCCTTCTTCTGTGGACAATTAGAGGCATAGTGCCCATGCTCGTGACAGTGAAAACACCTTATCTTGGACAAGTATCTCTCGCCCTCTTCACCTTGGGACTTCTTTCCCTTGGATTTCTTTACTTTTCCAACTAATGCACAATCTTCTTCTTTTTTGGTGTTGGATGTCTCGTCTCTGGTACTCCGCCTTATCTCTTCTATTACCAAGTCAGACCACAAACACTCCTAGTCTGGTAACTCCTCCCTCCCATTCACAGATTCTTGGTAACTATTCCAGCTCTTGGGAAGGCCTACAAGTGTTAGGCTCACCAAATAATCCTGGGCTACCCTCACACCAACACTTCCAAGCCCATCTCGAAATTGGTGAAATTCACCAAGTATGTTGGTATCATCTCGCCCTCCTCCATCTTGATCTTTTCGAGCTTGTCCTTCAGTGCCAACTTCCTGTGTTCACTATTATTCTAAAACAGATCTGTCAATGCCTTCCATATAGCATATGGAGTCACCTTCTCATGGAGACTCGAGACAACATGATCTCTATCTCCCTCTAAAAAGATCCTTCTCGCCTTTTCTACCTTATTTTTCCATGCATCAAGAAGTTGGGCATCTGCTGTTGTGGACTTGGGAATATCAATATCTATGAATTCTTTCAACTCGTTGTCCTCCAACACTGCCTCCATCATGTCCTTTCATGTAATAAAATTTTAATTTCCCTCGAGTGAATATTCGAGTCTCAAGCCATTTAAGGACATCTTGATCTCATTGTGGATCCTGAAGAATAAATTTTCAAATTTGAACCTGTTCAAGATAAACTCAATTTCTTCTCTTCTATTGTGATTCTTGACGCTCTAATACCATGTAGAAATTTATAGAAATTATATACCAATGGATTCAATCCAATCTTGTGATGTAATAAAACAAGATAATGAATCCTTCTAAAATATTTGCTGAATACAAAACACAATCACTCAATCGCATGCAAGTAAGAGAAAGAAGTAAATCAATCACACAACACAAGATGTTCTTGGAGAAAGCAACTTCACAAAACCCCGCTATCATATATTGTATAAAGTCAAGTAATCATGAAAAAATCCAATTCTTAATCTCTCATGAGATTCTCCATCATTCTGCCAATTGTCTCCCTCTGATCCAGGAAAAATTGGACAAACACATAGCCTATTAAATAGGAAAATCAACCTTCCTTGATTGCGCAATCCATTATGGCTTTATAATTGCACTCAGGCAATTCTCTAAAAATACAACTGATATTTATGTTCCCTTTAACCTCTGTCTCAACTGGGTCTTCGTTGGAACTGAAATGTGTTATAAGTCAATTTGGGCAGCATTCCTAATGACCTGGTCAAACTGTACATCATCCCTAGGACCAATGACATAGGGTATATCATCCCCTAACATTTCAGTTGCTACATGCCTTAAGACATTAACAAACCATTCATGACTTCTATCGCAAGGTTTCCAAGATTTGAAGTATATGTTATATCACTTATGATCTCACTAACGCTGCCTCTCAAGGGACTAACTACGTTGCATATGTAGTTACCTCCATTCAAGGGTGCTTTGCAATGCATTGTTGGACACTCAGTTCAACGCTACCCGTGTGTTTCACGACATGGACTAACTGCCTCTCGTGGATCCTAACTTTGGCAATTGTATCATAGACTAATGCCTGCGGTTTTTGGTCTAACGGTAATCGTGATTCCAACAAGTGATATCAGAGCGACAGGTCTCGAGTTTGAAACTCACCTAGCTCGCGTTGGGGGGGGGGGGGGGGGGGAATTGTTGGACATTGGGTTCAATGCTTCCCGTGTGTTTCACGACGTGGACTAACCACCTCTCGTGGGTCCTAACTTTGGCAATTGTAGTGGAGACTAATGCCTGCAGGTTTTGGTCTAATGGCAATCGTGATTCCAACATGCACTTCCTGACATTCAAGAGTGTGTTGGTCAAATGGGAGAGAAATTCTCATTGTTCTGGAATCTCCACATGGCCATTGCCTTCTAGAAGATTCCATATGTGTATTCAAATCCATGTATCCATCTAACACCTATGAGCTTGGGAAAGTGTCTTGCCTATTATTAGAAAGTCATTTATTGAGAAACTACCATCAGTTTCCCTATAAATTGAGCACAAATCCTAGTGCTAGGAAAGGAAGAAATTTGGTAAAGAAATGTTGTTGGATTCTCAATTAAGAGAGTGATAGGAGTGATATGCTGCTAGTGAGATGTTGATTGTGATGAGGCTGGGATTAATCTGGAGCTGGTGACATCAAATTGATCATTGGTTGTAACCTCCCCCTTCTACTCATTAATAAATATTGTTGTTCATTTTCCCATATATGTATCTGTTTATGTTTCTACTTTTCATATGATGGATTCTTAACTGATATATATGTTTCATGTTCAATCAATTTAACTGATTAAGATAAATAGGCATATGTATGTTGCAATCTCTTTGTTGTTTAGTGTTTATACTTGCAGGAATTAGTCTGGCGATCTAAGTTGGATTGGAAGCTACAACAAAAGCGACAGAAGGAGAATAGGAAGCACTTGGATCACAAGTAAGTTCCTCTATATTTCTATGTGTTTATTTACTCTTAGAGAAAGTGTATGCAAATTATTTGATCTGTTGTTCTAAATGCATAGCACCACATTTAGGGAATGTGTTTTATCCGTAATTCATAATTCCACATAACAAATTGGCAACTCCACTAGGGAGTTTCCTTATCATTCATAGTGTTTTTGCCTCTGCTTATCCACCCAGTAGTATATATTGTCAATTATTATACTTTTGAATCAAAGAACTACATTAGAATTGTGTTCTCTAGCTTGAATTTTGAATCTATGTTGCGCCCAACGCAATGTTGGTCAAGACACAGTGCTCTGCAGAGCACTGTCTCCCACTCAGGGGTGATTTGCAACGCAATGTCTCCCTTTAGATACTGTGTTTCCCCCTTATCCAACCAAATTCCCTTTGAATTTTTCATTTCCATCATACTCAGCCTTTTGTTTGTTGTGTTTTCAATTGTCTGATACCTCATAGATACCAGTGAATTTGCCTGATTCTTCCTCCTTTGAAAAGTAAGTTTTTTCAATGTCTCTTTAAGTGTTTTTGTTTATCATTGACAAATCAAATTCAAATTATTTTATTTCTGCATTAGATCCATTTTGTTTTAGTAAATGAAATGGTCGTTAAATTCTTCATTTCCTATAGGAAAAATTGTAGTTCCATTCTTCGATTTTCCTAAAAGAGAAATTGTTGTTAAATTCATCGTTTTTCAAAGAAGAAAGCATTTGTTTTTTGTTGATTTGATGCATATAGTTTCCTTTTTGCATTCACATTAAGGGGACTGAAAAGAAAAACGTGCATTTGCATATAGTGAATTGTGTGTTTTGCATAGGAACATGTTAGGAAAGTTGCATATTATTTTGTTCTCTTTGTTGTTTGCTCTCAAAAATGATTTCTCTTTCCCTTTAGTAGCTAGGGTTTTCATTGAAAAAGCTAAAAATTGAAAATTTTTCTTATCATTTTAGTTTGAATTTTAGGAATTTCCATCACATCATCGTGGTGAACCTTGAAAGGAAAATTGATAAACAAGATCAACTTAAAATTTACATCAATTTACCTAAAAAAGAATTGGAACCATAATGATAACATTTAGAAGATCTGGGCTAGAGACGTGTTCCAGCGTCGTTAAATATAGTAGTTGTCGTTAATTGTCTGCGATACATTCCGAATGTGATACCTCACTCCACGTACATAAGTATATCGTAGCTCTTCCACGTACCTTCGGGTATATCGGTCGATGTTATAGTACGAAAAGTATAAAGGGGTGCTCTCACTATGTGGTTTCCCATTAGACAACGCTAATATGGACTTGGGCCTCCACGTACCTTTAGGTATATTTGGGATGAAAAATTTATGTTTTTATCCATCCATAGTGAACTAGTCGATCGCCTTGTAAATTGTGATACACCGAACACAGCATTCGGGGAGATTTCCTGCCCATACTTCTTGGTTTTCCAGGAGGTATTATGCAGTTCACAGTTTCTTGGTAAACCTTTTGCCTAGAATTACCCTTTTATTTCATTTATTTATTTTGGTCATAAAATAAATCAGTCATCGTGGAAGAAGAACATCCATTTCCCTGTCGTTCGCGTAGAATAGCATTGAAACCCCCTTACCACCAGAAGCCTCTTCTCGTTGGCAAAGGCAACATCGCTCTACCAAAACCAATACCATCAGTACCTATGGTGAAGCATAATCTTCACATATACTAGAGTCGGCACAAGTTGTTTCTAAAAATCCTGGTTCATCAACTATTGTTGAGACGGAGTCCTCATAGCTACCCGTGGCCACGATCCATCCAATTAGTGAGACCATACCTCCTGAACCCGACATTGTTCAACTGGAAGTTGATCCATATCTTGTCTCTTTTTTGCCAGACCACCTGCATCCCGAAGTCGAACAACCAGAATTTCTTCCTGTATCGGTCGCCCCACAATCTATTGTAGCCATTTAGTCTCCCATATCGCGCATTCAACCTCCTAAAATATACTTTTGGCCAGATGGCGAAATCCTTCCACCTGGATTAATTTCGATTGAAGAAATACCACAAGACAAGACACCTTTAACTCCAACTCATTTTGGGGAGGAGCTTTACATGTACGAGTATTTTCCTCAATCACCTTCCTCTGCATTTTTTTATCCTATTTTACTTCGAGTCCCCGTAGATTCTATAGGGTGTACACTAGGTCAGTTGACCATGGCTGAGATAACATCCCAGACTGAACCATCTATTTCAGCTGCAACAACATCTATTGTTTCTTCATCTTTGATGTTTTGTCCATTGACTTCACCCATGTCATCATCTGAAATCCTATCTGGTTCCCCCCTTATGAGTACTGAATAGATTGATCCTTTAATCTCATCTTCAGTGCAATATCAAGTTGATCCCATTAGTTATTTTCCTTGGTGGCTGGTGAGACCACGGAAATTACCCTCAAAAATTCCAAAATTCAATGAAAACCCAAGATAAGACCCTTCAACGCATGTTATAAATTATCATTTGTGGTGCTCATCAAACTCCTTAAATGATGACTTTGTTAGACTACATCTTTTCCAGTGCACATTCACTAGTCCAACTGCACAATGAGGATGGTTATTTTATTGTGTCAACCTTGTTAAAAAATGAAATAGCTTCATGAGAATAGTTCCTTTTATTGTGTCAAGCTAGTTAAAAAATGAAACAATGTTCCATGAGCATAGTTCCTTTTCTTGTGTCAAGCTCGTTAAAAAATGAAACAAGGTTCCATGAGCATAGTTCTTTTCCTGTGTCAAGATCGTTAAAAAATGAAACAAATCCTCCCCTATAATGAATATTCATTACATCCAACTATTATTAAATAGTAATCTACTTAGGTGAATGAAATAAAGCTTAGGGGGCATCTGCTCTTGCAGGGGTCATTCGACATGTGCTCTTGCAGGGAGAATTCAAAGCATTCTTACCAATTGCACCCAATCGGCCACTGAAGTTCTAGGGAAAAAATAGGTTTAGAGCTCCAAAATGAAAATGGTAACTTTAAAATGGTAAAAATGAATAGTAAAAATATTTTAATTAATCATTTGATTATTTTAAAATAATATTTACTGTTGTGACTATGGTTTTATTCAATTTTTATCATGAAACAGGAATTTTTAATCCATTTGATGTTGTTCTGAACAGGTTTGCAACTAATGAGCAGATTAGTCATGCACATTTCAAGAATGATTTGACCACAAATCATACTTTTATCCTTATTTTTAGAGCTTTGATAAAAACGAAAAAGGACTTGAAGCGCACTTTTATCTATTTTTCGAGCTTCGATAACAGCGAAAAAGGAACCCCTAGAGTCTTCTTTTAGCCCTTTTCAGACTCCGATAATCTGAAAAGATTGTCGAGCACTTGTCTTTTCGAGCTCGTAAAAGTAAATGAATTGATATCTACTCAGTATAAGTTTAACCATTTTCTAGACTGAGATAGATTATTTACGAAAAAAGAATGCCTTAGTTGAACATGGCTAGGAGGTTCTCTCAGATATTATTTTACACTTTTTCGAATTTGAGTGACAACTTTACAAAAAATTACTTATGGAGTTTTCTTTCGTCCTCTTTTTCAAACTCTCTAAATATGAAAAAGGACCGGATTGTCACTGCCATTAGGCTCGTTAAAACATAAAATAGTGACAGGCTTGTTGATCATGGCAAGAATCAAGTTCCATTCATTGCTAGACTCGTTAAATTTTTAAATAGCGATACATTATTCACCCGAAGGGTTGAATTATAGATCAAGTATATGTTACCCTCCTCAAGCTTGATAAAAAATAAATAGGTACCGATCGACAAATGACCGGGGAAAATTTTGGAAAGCGACCATAACTTTTACGGTAATAGGTCGCTCTTGAACATGAAACTTCACTCCATCATCGTGATTGTTTGGGTTGGGTAATCTTCTTGACGGTTCATTCTTACCTATGGTTCATAATACCTTCACTTCGGTTTTGGGTAAATTCCACCAACTCATCTCAGTATCGCCGATATGTTCAAGGGAAGTCATCCAATGAATACTCATCCTTCTGCAATACTCATAAACCTTCATTTTCATGACATTCATCCCTGAACATTGTTATATCAAGTCACATTTTGTCTCTTAAATTAGTAACCCTCGTTTCGCAATAAAGTGGCTTTCTGTCAACATCAAATCATCATCCAGGAAGTTTACTTAGAAACATCATCTTCCAGTACCATGAGGCTTGTTACAGTATCGACAAGATCCTGGCTTCCAAACTTTTGACCGAAATATTTTGTTTTCCATTCGACATCAAATCATCTATTCACGCCTTAATAAATGTATTGTAATACCTTGAGAGCCATTAACATAAATGGTGGTTCTCTCACATTTTTTAACAACTCACATCATTGGCTAGTAATGAAATTATGTCTTACCATGTTCGACTACAAATCATATATTCGCATGCTAGACTTGTACCTGAACGATCGAGTGAACGACATAAGAAGACCCTGGATCTAGTTTCAGACATCCAGGCTGCGATTTCAATATTTTTGTACACATCATCTGTACCATGACCTTACATACAAATTGTCGTTTGAACATGGGCCTATGTCTATAGGCATGTCTGTATTTGGAAACATTCCAATGTAGACGACTTTCTGCACTATGTACATGTTATTAGATAGTTTATGTGTTGATCATGGGAATGCTTCCCTCAACAATTCGTGATCAAGAGGATATATCATGATGTAATGTATTGTAAGATTGATGTGGGTCACCACTCCGCTTCAGTTCCAGCCCATCACGTTGTAAATCATCTCATTCAAAAAATATTGTTATTATTATGAATTCATGCTTTAAGGGGCAGTTGTTATAGGTCAATTTGGGCATCATTCCCAATGACTTGTTCAAAATGGACACCATCCTGGGACCAATGAAATAGGGTCTATCATCTCCCATAATTTCAGTTGCTACACGCCCTAAGAAAAGAAAAAACCATTCATGACTTCTATCGCAAGGTTTCTAAGGTTTGAAGTATATGTTATATCACTTATGAGCTCACCAACGCTGCCTATCAAGGGACTAACTATGTTGCATATGCAGTTACCTCCATTCAAGGGTGCTTTGCAATGCATTTCTCAACATTCAAGAGTGTGTTGGTCAAATGGGAGCGAAATTCTCATTGTTCCGGAATCTCCACATAGCCAATGCCTTCTGTTAGAGTCGGTATCTTCATCCCTCCGTCAGAGATCAAATTTCTCTTGTTGCATTTCATTTTAGGTGTCTCACTCAGTTCAGTCAACTGCATTCCATTAGGAGCATCGATCATCTGACGGTAGGGTCTTGTCACTCATATCCCTCATGTCTTGTACCTGTTGGCCTAGTTTTGTTCATCAAAATCATTTACAGTCATTTCTGGTCTCTTGGTAGGCAAACAGTCATTTTAGGGTTTTTAGTCTCATTAGGTCTAGGGCTTTATTAATCAGGTCTCAAAATGTCTAATAATGGCTAGCAGGCACATGAGGAAGCTTCAAATAAGGTTTCACTGCAAAAATTTCATCATCATAATGCTTGATAATGATTTTTCTTCAAAACTCTGTTTTGAAGAAAAATTGTCTATTTTATCTTTATATAATAAATGCAATGCAATTTTTAAACTCTTCAGTTGTAATAATGCTCCATTTTCAGCCCTAGTCGCCTTTGCCAAAACTTCATGCCATCCATCCCTGCAAAACAAACAAGAAGCTCATTATTCAATCAAAAGCACAAAAGCAAGCAAAATAGAGTTCTTTTGAAAAAGTGCCAAAGTTTTCCAACATTATAAAGTGGGTTTTTTCAAATAAAAAATCAAAATTCTTTGGTACAAATATGATTTTTTTGTTTCAATAATTCATTTGCATGCCAAAGATAGCATTGCGCCAAGAAAATCGTGGAGAAGTGAAGAAGCAAGCGTTGGGAGGTCGGACTGTGTGCGAATTACTGGGCGCGGCGCACTGGGCGCTGGTTGCAATGCATAAGCTGAGCGCGGCACACAGGGCCACTCCATTGTGTGTTAAATTGTTTCGGCGCGACGCATCAGGAGGGCGCAATGCACTGGGCAGTGGTCGCGGTGCATTGAGCCGAAACACAAATTTTTGGCATTGCTTCCAAAAACTCCAAATCGACTCGGTCTATTTTGCCCAAGTAAGTTCATGTGAACTTGTAATTGCCATTTACAAATGTTTGATGTTGATTTTGAGAGTTTGAATGCCAAAACTCAAACCCTATCATCTTGTTGAGAATTTCTCCCTTAGGGTTTTGAAGTTTGTGTTTTAAAAATAATTTTGTGCCAAATACTCCATTCCCCCACCTTGTTTTTCCTCCCCCTCACTGTTATCTCATCACTACAGTCTATTCCCTTATCTCCCTACATCCCTAAATCCACTCATATCCATCTCATTCCCATTATCCCTATCCCATTTGAAAAATTTCCCCAAATCCCAAGTTTATCCCAATAAAAAAATCAAGTGGCTGTCCCTTGTCCCTAAATTTGTCAAATCACAAGTTTTCAAAAGGCAAATTCCACTTGAAAAAACTTCATTTTTCCTACTCCCCTATTTCTCTATAGTCCCTCCCATTTGACACATATTTGGCACTAAAAAAAAAACATCAAAAATCTCATTTTCATCCATCCAATTCAATATAGACCTTGCATCAACCTTGAACACCATGGAGACAGACACTAATACATCATATGACCGAGACAGTGATTCCACCACTAAGTTACATGCACCTAAAAGGCCTCATAAAGGTGGCAGACATGTGAGAGAGGAGCCCACCTCATTGACTGAATTGCAAGCTTGCCCACTTGACATGGCATGTTTTCGAGAGCAGTCATGCTATCAGTTTTGTGAAATGATTGCTAGGATCCATTATCATTAGGATTTGGCTCGTTTGTTTGTATTGCATTTACATGATGTTCAGGTAACTCTTGCCGGTGTAACTTTCACTTTAACACCGGAAACTATCTCTCAAGCAACCAAAATACCGAATGTGGGTGAACAGTGGAACAAAAGACAACAGGTGGACAGAGTGCATTATGAACCATATATCAGGCCTAGCTTTGTGAGACAACTCAACAGATTGTTCCTATTCTGGTTCCTAAAGGAATCCTATGCACCTCTGATGAAACTCATTATCAAATACTTCAGTTGTGAGGGCCGGTTTTCACGACTCTATGCCTACCATATCAGGTTATTGATGCATTTCACCAGGGTGAGGATGATGAACATCCCTTATTTTATGTGCCAAAAAATCGAGAGAATGACCACTCTCGTGCAGAGGAAAACTCTTGAGCAGCATTACAACTGTATTTATCACTATGCACTCATCAAGATAGTGGTTGTGCTTCAGCTTGGCTTGCAGTGTATTTCATGGGAAGATTTCATTTCCAATGATTTCTTCACAGCTCCTTAGGTTCCTCCGGAGGTTGTTCATGATGCAGGCAAACCTTTATATCAGCATGGAGGTCAGGATACAGAGACTACTATGCTGACATATGTCACTTATCAGAGAGGCACTAGAGGATTATTTGCAGCAGCCCGACGAGTACTATCTCCACCTAGGGTGGAAGGGGTCTCGAATCTGTCATCAGCAGCACAGGTACAGGACAGAGGTAAGAGGCCTATGCAGGATGAGGGGCCTTCAGGAGGCCAAGATATAGGTTTCATATTGATTGATGAGGATTTGAGCTCTCCAAGCTCAAAGTTGAGAGAGACCATTCAGGAGCAGAAGGCGGAGATAGACACATTGACCGTCAAGTTGCAAAGAGCCCAATGGATCATAAACTACTTGGAGCAGTGAAATAAATAGTTGTAAGATCAACAGACAATCATGGAGTTGCAAAACATCCGTGAGAACCAGCAAGCTGCCCAAATAATCCAAACCGAGATGACATCCATTGAGCGGGAGATTGAGGCTGATAGAGAGACTTGGCTTGAGAGGGTCAATATTCATCTTGAGAATCTATTGGATAAGGTCAAAAAGGAAAATAACATTCTCAGGAACATGAAGAATCATTATTGGGTGAGGAATCATGTTTGCAAGGCGCGAATCAAAATCCTGAAGACAAAACTAAAGAGGGAACTAAAGCGTCGCAAAAGGCATGATAGACTCCAAATTTTGGCTAAAGCTTATTTGGCCCAGCATAGTACTTCATGGTGGAATTTCAGCCCAAATTTCAAGAAATTTGGGAAACTTTTTTTCAATTTTGAATTTTTTGGCCTTAACACAGATTTCCCTGCCCGACGCGTAGCGCCACTTGGCGCGCGCTTATAATTGGCAGCTCCTCTTGAAGAAAACTTTGCATTTCTAGATTTCTCATCAAAATTTATGCATGCCTACCCATCACGTAAGGATTTTGACAAGTTTTGGGTTGCCTAAAGGGTCAAAAACACCCTAAAAATGGCCTTTCTGCCATTTTTTGGACACACAGGCAACAGTGTTGGGAGATTTGATTTTTGGAGGGTAAAATGGAAACCATATTCAGAAATTATACTTGGTTTGGAAATTATATAGGCATATCTTTCCAACGAGCTATCCTACGCTCAATTTGGACTTCGGGAAGGCCCTCAAAATCAGCCTCAAAGTGGCGACGCGTAGAGATTTCAGGCGCGGCGCATTGGGAATTTTGGCCTAATTTTCACTCAGCAGTTCATATTTTTGCCTAGTTTTGGCCACTCCTGATGTAACTTGATGTAATATCATGACTTTGATGTAATTTTGGCACATTTTTACTCATCCAAGTAGATTCATTCACCAAAAAGTAAAATGTAACTGAATGAATCAATTTCCTATCTTATAGAGGCAAGCTGTTTCATTGCCTATTTTCCAGTTCTTAGTTTAGATCTTGTTGAAAAAGCTCCTAGAAGGGTGAGCTTGACCCCTAGAGGCATGGGGATGAGTTATGCTTGTCTATATCTTCTATTTTCTCAGTCATTTTCAGGGTTGGACACTGGGGATTGCTTGGCACTTCATTGTACATTTCATCTCTGCATTTTGGCAAAGGAATAGACCAGGGTTTACAACACTCTTTGGGATCCATGTGGCTCTATGTTTTGATGGTGTGTTTCTCTCTTTTATTGTAAGTTTACTGATGTTTCATGTGTATCATCATCCTTCTTATTTCTTCTTAAGTTAAACAAACAAGTAATAAGGTGGAATTCATTAGATTTGCAGTGCTCTACCTTGAAGTTTTGTTTAATTTTCTATGTTTTCTACTGTCTGAAGAGGATTCTTGAAAGCTTCTTGCCCTCTTCAACTCCTCACTGGTCTGAACTATTCATTAATTCAATCCAAAGCATCAAAACAATTGCCTTCCTTGCCCCATTCAGCTCTCTGTAAAACTGATCATTTCCCGGACCCAAAATCTACCTTTCCCTTTGATCCCAACAAAATCACCAAAATCAAATCAAACCCTTTTACATATATACCTAGCCTAAAATTAGCCTTTATTTCAAGTCATCTCAAGCCCCATTGATTATTTTTGTTGAGATTGACCTGGAGAGAGCCCTCTCCCGATCTGGTAGGGCTAGCTACTAGATTAAGCGTGGTTTGATGTTACCCTAGACTCTACCTTCCTTCAGCCTGAGGTAGAGTTAGGCAATAAAACATTCTAGAAGAGTCCATATGTGTCAAAATTCGAATACATGTGTCCATCTAACACCTCTAAGCTTGGGAACATGTCTTTCCTATTATTAGAAAGTCATTGATTGAGAAACTACCATCAATTGCCCTATAAATTGAGCACAAATCCTAGTGCTAGGAAAGGAAGAAATTTGGTAAAGAAATGTTGTTGGATTCTCAATTGAGAGAGTAATAGGAGTGATATGTTGCTGGTGAGATGTTGATTGTGATGAGGTTGGGATGAAGCTGGAGATGGTGACATCAAATCGATCATTGGTTGTAACCTCCCCCTTCTACTCATTAATAAAGATTGTTGTTCATTTTCCCATATATGTATTTGTTTATGTTTCTACTTTTCATATGATGGATTCTTAACTGATATATATGTTTCATGTTCAATCAATTTAACTAATTAAGATAAATAGGCATCTTTATATTGCAATCTCTTTGTTGTTTAATGTTTATACTTGTAGGAACTAGTCTGGCGATCTAAGTTGGATTAGAAGCTATAGCAAAAGCGACAGAAGGAGAATAGGAAGTGCTTGGATCACAAGTAAGTTCCTCTATTTTTTTGTGTGTCTATTTACTCTAAGATAAAGTGTCTGCAAAGTATTTGATCTTTTGTTCTAAATTCATAGCACCACATTTAAGGAATTTGTTTTATCCATAATGCATTATTCTGCATAACAACATGAATGCATCTATTAATAGTGAATCGTCAGTTATCTAATTGATCACTACTTGTGAATTAAATATAATTTAATTTACTATACCTCTCACTAATTCATCACTCAGTTAGAACTAGCTAAACTGATATTAACTCAATTAATTGAGTTAAATGATTACACCTACACCCCACTTGTGCATTAACTACAACTGGACCCCCAAAATATTAGGATCACACTACATGCCTCATCTTAGACCCTCATCTTAGACACCCACATTCCTCACCAGTGTGTAACCTCACTAGTGTGTAACTAAAATTCCTCACTGAATTTCCTCACCAATGTATGTGTACTTTTTGTCCTTTCTGGTTTCTAATTTCACTATTTCTTTTTGAAAAATTCAACAGCACAGTTGGATTCCTGGCGAGAAATCATGTAAAAATGACTATAAATTTGTCACATTCTGACACTGGCACTTTCAGACCCAAAGGAATCTTTTTAGCATCCAGATATTCCCCTCTTCAGAGTTCCGCCCCCTTGGACCTCTCAAGGTTCAGCACAGAGCCCGCTCTACTCCTCTACCATCTGAATTTCATATGAGTGAGTTCTTAAACAAAAAATGTGTGCGGAGTTTTCCAACCAAGGGTCATTGGCCCATTGGCTGGCAACCTCGACTTAGCGTGAAGTTTGGTGGGAGGTTCCTGGGTCCAACCCCACGAAACCCCTATTATATCACATTATGGTTTTTTGAATGTACATACAGTTATATTGTTTAATATATATTGTGGAGTCGCCCGTTGGCGTGTTGACCCATATGGACCGAGTGGGTTTAACACCTATCGACTCTTTTTTGGTGGCAACCCATTGGTCAGGTAGGCTCAGGTCTCTGATGCCAATTATATATATGGCTCATGTCATTTGAGGTTGGGCAGTGTCAGCGTCACCGTGGCCCCGACCCACCATTAACACATATTATAATTAAAAATTCAGTTGGGGGGTGGCGGGGATGGTGGCCCGCCACCCCAAATTTAATTTAATCTTTATTTTTATGACCATATTGGTTAAAATTTTGGATCTGGTTTTTAAGGGTCACTGGGAGAATTCTGGCTGAATTAAAGAGGCGAAAAAAATTCCCATTCATGTGGTCGGATTCAATGTGCTGAAACTCTACAAAATTGTTGCCTTGTTAGTGACTTCCACTTGGCCACCTAGTTTTATCGGAACTTTGACCAGATATAACTTGATCATATGAACTAAAATTTGAGTTTGGTTCACACTGTTGGAATCAGGGTGACGATCACTTCCATCTGATCCTAGTTTCACTTCCATCTGATGAATTTTAATTTTGAGCTTTTTCAATGCCACTTCTATTCCTAGAGCCACCTGGATCATGGGGAAGGAGGTGAATCTTGGTACTGATTTTGAGGGTGGAGGTGTGAGCATATAGATTCCCTTGTTGATTGATACAAGAATCATATCATTTTATTTCCTGGTTGAGCAAATGTGCATATGTGTATATGTGTATATTATTGTAAATAATGTATCGAGCTGGATTTATAAAGCTCCATAGACAGTATGGTTATTTTTTGGTTGAAGAAAATGTGAATGAGTGTATATGTGGATATTATTATAAATATCATAATGAGTTGTTTTATAAAGCTTCAGTGAATGGTATGTTGTCATGTTTTCAACAGTGGTCAATGTAAATATTGCAATTAGTTGTGTTATAAAACTCCATAGTAAGTATTTTTTGTTTTCAACGGTTTGCTAGTTTATAGCTGTCATTGAACACCAAGGACAGTGTTCCCCCAAAGGGGAGGGTTTTGTAATAGCCCTAGTTAAAAATTCATGTAAAAAAATAAGACTAAGGTCATGGGACACGTATTCCAAGTTGAATGTTGGGAAAAACATCCTAGTGGGTGTTCATTTCAATTTATTATGACTAAGGAAATTGGAAAATGAAATGACAAAGGCTTTGGAAAGGAATGAGCCATTAATTGGCATTTTATTTATGAAAATAATTTAAAATAGGAGAAAAGGAAGGCGAAATGTCATAGGTTGCATGTGAGGAGGAAAATAATGGAAAATAAAGAAAATAGAGGCCTCATTGATAAAAATGCTTTTAAGGATGAGTTCATAGACTTTTTTCAGTTTATTTTAGGAGCTGTCATTCTATTCTCTCTCTTTCATACTCTTGGACACTTAGAGTTTTTCTTGGAGCACTCTTGGAGGAGTGTGGCATACTTGGGATTTGAAGCAAGAGGGCAAAGGAAAAGAAATAAAGCACAAGAGGACATCGGGATCAGCAACTACAACAGGTTTTTCTTGTAGGTACTAAGTTTTATGTATGATATTCATGTAGTTATTTGGTTATGATTTGTCATTGGCATGGAGGATTGCCTGGATTGCAGTGGTTTTTCCTAGCCTTGTCATTTCCTGGATATCCATGGTGTTGTAGGTTTTACTTATTCTTTTTTCTGGTTCATTTTCATGTGCCTTTGGTTGTGGGTTGAGTTAATAGTTCCTCGAAGCCTTGGTTGGACAAACACTCTAGAAGCCCTGTAACAACTTGGGTTTAGTTACTAGTCCTTGAATAATTGGTTGGACAAACGCTCTGGAAGCCCTTGGCAAGTTGAGTTACTAACCTTGGAAGCCCTAGTTGGAAAAATGCTCTGGAAGCCCGGAGAAATTTGTGGGTTGAGTTACTAGTCCTAGAAGCCCTGGTTGGAACAATTTCCCTAAAGCACTGGACATCTTGGGTAGAGACCAATTTGGTGATGTTTAGTGATGTCTGAACGTGAGGTGGAATCACTAGTTGAGGGTTGAGGTGGTTTGGCCTTTGGAAGCCCTAGTTTGGTTTTGATTGATTTCTTTTATGAGATCCCACATTCATGCTTGGAATATGGCACAGGGGTTATTGGGTGGTTCGTGGAAGTCTCTTACCTAGTCAGCCAATGCAATCATCCATAAGACCTCTTTCTCCTTGGTATTTAATGGGTAAATATACTTGTTTATATGTGGTTTATATGGAAGTTATATCCTTGATATTTGTGTTGGTTATATGTTGGTTATGAGTGAGTTTTATGACAGTGGTGATGTATTCCTCTCATCATGTTTTGATTAATCAATGAATGTAAAATTAATATATGGCTTAATAGATGGTAATGCAGTTGTTGTGATGAGATATCAATTCTCCTTGCCGATTCTCAGATAGTTGTGAGACCCCTATGCTCAGATTTGTTGTTTTAACCTGTAGAATGCGTATTTATGACATGTTTAACGAAATTTTTGTCATGGAAAGTATGGGTACAGTCAATTCCTTGTTCAAGTATTTTCATTTGTATCATGTTTTCTATGTCACATTTCATTTATAGAAGTTTCATGGAGTTCTGGGCAGTGACTAGGTCCTAGCCCCGGAAATTAGCCTTAAATCTTGCAGTTTTTGGCATAGCGCTGGCAGAAAAAGGCTACAGTCGCACTAAGGCAGGGTCATGGGAGTGATTGGGGGTTTAATTCATTGAATTTTTAGTTCCCTCAGAGGTTGGCCACCTGGAAGGGTGGGTTAGCTCCTGGAGGTTTTGTAGGATGTGTAGAAGGTCAGACTAGTTTTGTTGTGTTGGTTCCAATTCCTTAATTGTACATGGGGAGTTGAATCATATCATAGTAGCCTCACGTCGCATGATTACCCCAGTTTGTCGATTACTTAGGTAAATGTGGGAGGGGAGTTTTACAAAAAGGCTTTTCTTTATATGGTGCACATGAAATAATCACACACATATCACATAGATTGATATCATGTAATCATCATAATTAATTTCTTCATATTATTATTTACCCTCCATGGATATTTACTATTTCACTCTAACTAGAATTCTCTGAAATAGAAATACTCACTTTTGTCACCCATAGGTGACAAATGTCCTGCACCATTTAGATAATGTAATCATGTCACAACACATGGATGTATATATGAAATATAATCAATATAATGTTAATGAGAGTTAATGTATTTCATTATATTGTCACAACATTTAATTTGGCTTACGTAGCCTTCATTTTCATTCAATCAACTCTACCCAAGTGTCTCACATGTCCACCTGCCACAATTCACTTTTATTTATGATATAAGTATACACTTCATGATCCATGCATATATCTATCATAATGTATATGATTATAAACTCAACAATTAGAATATCAAATACATCATGTCAATCAAGTACTTTCCACATGTCACATATATTGAGAATATTTAAAAGCATGGTCACTAAACTCTTCAATGAATTTTTGGATTAACCTCTTAATCCTACTCAAAGCAGAGTTAGGTAAGGAAGGAAATTACAACATAGGCCAAGTTTTCATATTTCATTCTCCAAAAGTGTGACTTAGCTTCATGGATACACCCAAAATCATCCAATACATTGTTGGACTCTAAAATTTTTACCATTTGTGTAGATTCAAAAGCCTCATTATATTCTAAAGTGTAGTTTGAGGAATGTGATACTACAATTTTACATAACATCAAGTTTAATAATAATAATAAAAATCTTATTTTTAAACATAAAAAGACATCAACAATGACAAAATGAGTGGCCCTTATTCCATGCACATCACAGTATCTTTTCTTATTCCATGCATCAAAATGTTATGATCCTTACACCTTAACAATGATAAGAAACCAATAATTATAGTCCTCTTCGAAGGGGAAACCTCTTTATACAACACAATACAATATTTGATTACTAATACTAGGTCTCCTTAGTATATATATGGGAGATGAAGGATACAATTACAATAAAATGGGACCATGAGGGTTTCTAGCCTACATAAAAATGTAAAAATATAAATGTAATCACTCAATATCTAGGGCTTAATAAGGGGTTTTTGGGTTAACATGGGGATTATATAAGGCTTAACATGCCCCTCCCCTTCAAAGAAGTGGTATCCTTAACACTTGACTATCTATAGGTGTTTCTACATGAAACACTCTTCTAGCCATGTCACTTCTTCCACTAGTAGGTTCTTCCATTTGATGGGGTACTCAGTGATTGTTCAATTTCTCAACTCCTTAGTTCTTGTTTCCAAAACTATTTCTGGTTATAGTATTATTTTCCCTTTTTCATTTATCTTTGGACGAATAGTTTGGACTGGGATCTTATCATCAATGACCTTCTTTAAGCAAGAAACATCGAAGACTAGATGTACACGTGAATATGGAGGCAAATCCAATTTGTAGGCCATACGTCCAATCCTCTAAAACACCTAATGCCTTGGATTTAATTTATTGTCCTTATTTTTCTGCTTGAGGCACATCTGTTTATATGGTTGTAGTCTCACAAATACACAATCCCCACTTTAAATTTCCTTTCACTTTGATGTTGATCGACTTGTTGTTTCATTCTATTTTGTGCCATAGCCCATTTTTCCTTCAATAGTTTGAGAACCTCTTGTTGGTTTTGGATGTGGTCCTCTACTGCTTGGGCCTTTATAGTCCCTTTCAAGGATGATGTGGTGGACAGAGGATGATATCCATAAAATTCCATAAATGGTGCCAACTTTTATGAAGTATGGAAGGATGTGTTGTACCCCCATTCTGCTAAGGAAAACCATTTGGCCCATTTTGTATGTTTATCAGATGCAAAACAATGTATATATCCTTACAAGCGTTTATTCACAATCTCAATTTTCCCATCAGATTGAGGATGATAAGATGAGTTTTGAGCCAATTGAGTACCCAAATAATAAAATAATTTAGTCAAAAATTTTCCATTAAAAATTGGATCTTTATCACTTACAATAATATTTGGTCTTCCATGTATTCTTTGGATTATTTCCATGAATGCTTTTGGCATAGTACTTTCTTTAAGAGGATGAGAAAGAGAAAAAAAGTGGGCATACTTTTTCATTTGATCTACCACTACCTAATGAAACTATTTCCTTCATATTTGGGTAAACGTGTAAGAAAATCCATTGGAACTTCTTCCCAATGTTGGCTTGGCATGGATATTGGTTGAAGGATCCCTGGGGTCTTTATAGTATCTCCTTTATTTTTTTTCCACACCCCATATTCTGCCACAAATTTTTGCATATCTGCTTTCAAAGACATTCCCCAAAAAAACATTTCTTGATCCTATGGTACATTTTCAAGAACCCTGAATGTCCTCATACAAGAGAGGTGTATTTCCAATAGGACCTTCAGTTTGAGTTGAAAATTATTACATAGGCATAAGCATTCTTCAAATTATTTTTCCATGTAGTTTTTTCTACTGCATTAGGGTCCTCCAGTAGTTGTTGAATTATATTGCATATATTCTCATATTAATGTTTCCATTATATCCTTTCTTCTTCCCAATTATATTGTGGAATGGAAATAGAACATAGTAAACCATTTTTTTCTTCCTCTTTCCTTGAGAATGCATCTGCCACAATATTTTTTTCCCTTTTTTAGTATAATTTAAAATTCATAACCCAACATCTATGTAACCCATTTGTGTTGTTATTTTGAAGATATTATTTACTCCAAGAATTACTCCAGACTATCATGATTTGTTTTTACTTTGAATTGTCTTCCTATTAGGCATGGACGACATTTCTTAATTGCATGTGGTATGGCCAACATTTATTTTTCAAATATGGGTATGAGTAAGTTCGTTCCTTTAATTTAGTTACTTTTAAAGGCAAGGTATATTCCTTCCTACATCAAAACTACACTCATGTCATGGCCTGAGGCATCGCACTCCATAATAAATATTGTTTTGAAGTCACGTGTAGCCCAAACAAGAGTTGTACACATAGCCTCTTTAATTTCTTCAAACACTTTGGTTGCTTCTTTAGTCCAAGAAAAAAGTTCATTCTTCAATAATTTTGTTAGAGGTGTTGCTATTTGACCTTGATTCTTAACAATTTTGTGGTCATATCTTGTCAATCCTAAGAATCCTTTAAGTTTCTTCGAGGTGTTTTGGATTGGTCATTCTCTCATAGTTTTAATTTTGTTAGGATCCACCTTGACACCATAGTGTGATACAATGTGACCTAAATATTCCACTTCTTGAACCCCAAAGGCACACTTGTAAGGGTTTACATATAGTTGTTTCTCTTCCAATAGTGCAAGACCTTCTTAACATGTTGTACATTCTCTTCCCATGATTTGTTGTAAATTAGTATGTCATCAAAAAATACTAGCACAAATTTTCTAAGGAAGGGTTTGAAAATAGAAATCATCAAGCTTTGAAATGTTGAAGGTGCATTTGTAACACAAAATGGAATAACCAAAAACTCATAATGACCTTCATCCATTATAAAGGATATTTTTGGAATGTCTTCTTGCCTCATTCTGATTTGATGATATCCATAATGAAGATCCAACTTAGTAAAGAAAATTGTTCCATGAAATTCATATATGATAGGAATAGGAAAAAAATATTTGATTATCATTTTTTTGATCTCTCTGTAGTTTGGATACACATGCTACAGACCATCCTTTTTTATAACCATCACCATAGGTGAAGATAAATAAATCCTAATAGGATGAATGACTCTTTCCTCTAAAATTTCTTGAACTATATGTTCAATATCACTCTTTTGTGGTGTGGATATTTGTAAGGCCTAATGTTAGGTGGTACACTTCCTGGTTTCAATTGAATATCATGGTCATGTTCTCGGATACGTGGAATACCCTTAGGAATTTCTCCAAATACCTTAGCATGGTTGTTGATAACTTTTTTAAGATCCAGTGGCAAAGAGGATAAAGATGTTTTATGATCTAAAGAACACAATTGTGAAACTACACCTTGGTGCCTCATTTTTAGCAATTTTGTCATGTTATTAGAGCTTGTAACTTTACTAGGTTTCCATTGGATACCTCTTAGCTCAATTTCCTTTCCTTTTGAGAAAAATTTAATGAAAATATCTTGGAAATTAAGGGTAAGTGTTCCCAATGGTTGTAACCGTTTAACATATAATTGTTATGCGAATAAATCCCTCATGCAGACAAGAGCGATCTCCCTAGTATCCTACGAATAGCTAGAAACAAACATCCATTTGTAAATCGTTTTCTCTAGATACCTTGTGATTCAGAATTATTATGAACAAAGAAAGAGGACATGCCCCTACCTTGAGATCCGACGTTCGGTGCAGCCTTTTATCCAGTCGCTCCAAAGAGGCTTCTTCGGTATGTAGAACCTGCAATCAAAGACAATCAAAAGAATTAAAAGCACCTACAACATATAATAATTGGGAACAGCTAATCTAACTCAGTGATCAAGGAATCCAAGTATTGAATTATTCAAATAGACACAAGAACAAATCAATGAGAAAAGAAGATCCATATGTATTATCTTGAATAAAAGAGTAACTTTACAACTTGTCACCTTGATGTCATACAAGTTCCTCCCGGGGTCCTGAACAATCGTTCCTCCTTCCGATTGACAAGCCTTCTTCTCTCTGAACTAACATGAAGTTATGGACATGAGTGTGTTATCATTCTCATACCAGTGATAACTAGTATAGAGAGTTTTCTCTCTTGGAATTTCTTTAGAAATTACCTTATATAAGCTAGGTACAATCTGCCCCTAAGATCGAAACATGAGCTCAATTTATAGGGAAATGGAGGTAGTTTTAGTTCCATGAAGAGGGGGATGGATTCCTCTTATGAAGGGATTTCAGCTCCATATACCAAGGGATAAACTTGATGAGTGAATGGATAGAGCTCCATGAGTGGAGGGATAAAGCTCGAGTTGATCGCACCTCTAGAAGCTTCTAGTTGGGAGAATATTCGTCTAGCTAGGCTTCTAGAACTTACTTTTTCCTTTATTTGACTGTTTACGGAGCTTCGCAGGTTTTATAAGAAGAACGTGCGGATGTGTCGCAGGCTATAGAACAAATATATGTGGATCCGTAGGAAAGAGTTAGGAAAAGTGCGGAGTTAGAACTTTTTAAGGTGCCAATGAGCTTTTCTCCAATTCCAAGACTTGGTTTAGGAACATTAGGGTTTTTGACCTCTAAGAGAGCATAATATAGGTAGTGATGAACCTATATAGACATTCAAATGTCATGGTGACAAAATAATGTGTAACAATAATACAACATCAACACCACCCATTTGGATTTAAATCATGGGACTAACCAATAAATACTCCCCCATATTCATCTTAATCTTATTAAACTTCCCTAAACAATTTATGGTACCTTCATCTACAATCATCACTTGAAATTCTAGTGTTTGATATACAAATAAATTAAGAATTTTTGACAATGTGTAATTGATGAATTTATAGGTGCTACTTGAATCAATAAATATTGTTACCCTTTTCCTTTTGATATATCCTTCTACCTTGAGGGTTTTGTCGTGTAATGGTATCGGCCAATGCATGACAAGATGTTTTTGGAGTAGTTTCTTCTAGCTCTATATATTATGAGGTTTCCACTTCTTGATATTATTCATATTCAGTCTATGTAGAATCATTTCTTATCGCTGCATTTATTCCCTTTACTATATTTGTTCTCAAAATTGAAACATATTCCCTTTGTTCTTATTTCATCTGATTGTTGAGGAGTTAACCTTGTCGAATTAGGAAAGGGAGCATGATTTTCTCTATAGTTATTAGTGACCATTTTTCTTGTGGCCATATTTTAACTTTCAACTTTCCATTCCATATTAAAAGCATGCTATGGAGATTTATATTTAAAGAGACACAGCCCATGTTATATGGTTTCCTTTAAAGTACCCATAAATAGGTATAACAAGTTATCCTCTGAAATATTCTTTACTCTCACAGTTAACTTTTGAAATATTTGAATGTGTTTTGTAATAGGACCTTTTTGTCAAAGATTTACCAATTGGCTAAATAATGTTTCTCTTAATATCCCCATAATGTGCTATCAATTCCTCTATAAAAATGGACCAAGGTATAACAGAACCCTATTTTCCTTTCACAAATCCATTGATACCATACATGTTGATATTGTTCTAAAAACATGGATGTACTATTTACATTTTGTAAGGATGACACATGGTGTAGATGAAATTATTTCTCCATCTAAAATATCCATGTTATTGGATGATTACCATCAAACTTCCTCATATCAATTTTCAGGATGTAGTAGTTCCTTGGTGTTGATTTGAAGCCCCGATGATGTGGATATTGGATTGAAAATGCGTGATTATGGTTCTGTGGTTCATAATTTGTGCTCTCCAATTGTGTTAGCATACTTCCCATATGGGATTGATTCTTAACAACATGTTCCTCCTTTTTTTCATGATTTCCTAGGATCTCCACATCCCTTTTAGAAAGCCTCTGCAAGAGAATATTTTCCACGACGATCAAATATTTTTGTATTTCTTCCTTAGTTTCATTCATCTTCATTTATATTCCTTTCTTATTTTCTTTCATATTCATTTCTATTCCTTCTTTATTTTCATTTATATTCCTTCTATATTCATTTATATTCCTTCCTTATTTTCATTTATCTTCATTTATATTCCTTCTATCTTATTTTCTATTCCTTCAAATTTTTCATTCATCTTCATTTCCATTTCTCTTTTAACATTTTCTTGAGAACCTAAGAAATCCACTTTTTTCAACATACTACCATCCATTTCATTAACTTTCTTCTCTAATTGAGATAACATAAATTCTAATTCTTCACTTTATTCATGAGTCAAGGATGATCCTTCAGTAGATTTAACTAGTGTAGTATATTTCTTTGGAGGCATTTTGGAAAATAATAACAACCCTCCTCTTTATTAAAACAAAAAAAAATAGGGGATCTTCTAATGAACAGTTAGGTCAATAGTAAGTTATGTACCTTAATTTGGAGAATATCATAATGGCTTAATATTTATCTATATTTATTTGACATTTGAGGCCTTTTGGATCTAAATACTTTTCCTACAATACTATGATATGTAGTTTCTACAATTCCACGGGTGTGAACTGAATCTGATGTGCTAACTAAAAGTTATAGTAAATTCTCAAAGCTTGCCAATTTTTTTGGCCTCTTCTCATGAGAAAATTTGTATAATATTTCACGTGTCTAATTATTGAAATATTATTCTAGCACCTGTACCTTATGTACTTATATATTTCTACCAAAATTCCTTAATATTTCATAGTCTGAAAATTTCTAGACAAATTTGTTTAAAATTTATTTCATGATTGTTCACAAACCCTAAATTCCATAAGATATAACTCCCAAAGTATAGCAAGAGTTATTATAAAAATGGAATATGATATTCCCCGATATTTCTCCTTAATATGGTCCAAGTTTCACTTTATGAAACCTTACAAAAAAAATGTTATAGGAAAATTGTCAAACTAACCTGTTTGAGACTGAATTCTGGAGCGTAAAGAACCCTAAATTCCTTGGAGCATATCTCCAAAAATATAGTGAATCAATATCTAAAACTTGGACTAGATATTCACCATGATGTCTCCTCAATACGTGCAAGTTTTCATGCTTTTAAGTCTCACAAAAAAAAGTTATAGCGAAAATTTTGAACTGGCCTGTTTGAGACAAAATTTATGAACATTCAAAAACCTTAACTTCCATGGACCATATCTTTGAAAATATAGTGAACCAAGATCTAAAACTTGAGCCAAAAATTTCCTAGTATATCTTCTCAATTTTCTCCAGGTTTCATTGTTTGAAACCTCATAGAAAAAAATTTATAGTGAAAATTTCATGATGACCTATTTGAAGCAGCAAAACCCTAAGATCAAGAGCTCTAGTACTAAATGTTATGATCCTTATGTGTTAACAATTATAAGAAGCCAATAATTACAGTCCACTTCGAGGGGTAAAATAAATACAGCAAACAAGGCAATATTTGATAATACTAAGACTAAATCTCCTTAGTATATATATGAGAGACAAAGAATACAATCATAATAAAATAAGACCATGAGGTATTCTAGCCTACATAAAAATATATAATGATAGAAATGTAATGACTCAATATATAGGTCTTAATAAAATATTTTTAGATTAACGTGAATTTATATAGAACTAACAGTTTGACATATCCCCTGCCACAACTCACACTTATTTATAATATATATATATATATATATATATATAAAATGAACTCAACCATTAGAATATAAAATACATCATGTCAATCGAGTATATATATATATATATAATCAACTCAACCATTAGAATATAAAATACATCATGTCAATCGAGTACAGAGAATATTTAGAAGCGCAGTTTGTACACATTTCATTGAATTTCTGGACTAACCTTTTAATCCTACTCAAAGCAGCGTTATGTAAGGAAGGACATTACAACATAGGCCATTTTTTCGTATCTCGTTTTCAAAAAATGTGACTTAGCTTCGTGAATACACCCAAAATAATCTAATACATTGTTGGAATCACCGATTTTTGGCCATTTGCGTAGATTCAAATGCCTCGTTATAATCTAAAATTGTATTGTGAGGAATGTGAGATTATAATTTCACGTAATCTGGAATATAATGAAAAAAAGATTTTTCTTATTTCGAAATATAAAAATGCATCAAACGGATTAAAGAGTTCCCCTTATTCTATTCATATTGGAGTGTCTTTTCTTATCCATTTTGCATTATCTTCATAAAATGAAGAGAACATTTTTTATAAATATCATAAACTATGCAAGTTGCACACTTTTTGATAATGTGCTCACCACGTGTCCTTTTCGTAACCATTTGGAATCAGTATGCCTACAACTAAAACCTGTTATAATTTAAAAACATTCACATAAAACTCAAAATCAAGAAACTCTCGCAAATTGAGCATATGTTGTTGTAGACTGTTTTTCATATGCTTAGTTAACATGAGTATAAATTCATGCACAACAAATATGATATGATCCCCGTAGCCATTTTTAAAGCTAATTAGATATATGATATATATATATATATCAAAAAATTATTTTTAAAATGATCACTACAACAAAATTGTATCATGAGGATCATTTTTTACCATTTATTAGTGTTTTTATTTTATAAGTGATCTTGAACTTGGTGTAGTTTCCACTAAATTTAACACAAAACTTAATGTCAAGTTTAATGTTGAATTTAGTTAATACTAGGTTTATAATCAAATTTAGCATTGAATTCAATACTAAATTTAGTATTAGGTTTCTTAAGTAATCAAACAAAAGAAAAGGATAAGTTTTTAAAAAAAATTAATCAATGGATAAAAATTAACCACTTGTCTCATTGATGAAAGAGAAAACATTTCTTTTTTAATTAAAATATCTTATTTTCCCTCGCACAAATCCCTCAAAATCATTGTTTCAATCACTTCCCATTTCCACTTCTTCTTTTTTTTGTATTCTCTTCTACTCCTCTCTCCTTTCACCCTCATGGTTTCATCCTTAGGGAAGTTAAGGTTTCATAAAGGAACCTCCATCAAAAAGGTAATGTCATTTCCAGTCCCTTCTCATCCTTCCTTCCTCTTTAATTTTTCTCTTTTCTTATTGTTTTATTGATATTTATTTATTTTTTGTCGTTTCGGGTTTAAGGTTATATATATATATATAATTTCATGGAGGAAGCTCCATGATGAATGTAATGGCTTCCCTCTTCCCTTCTCCTCCTTCCTTGCTCGTTTACCTTTTTTTTCTTTTTTTCTTTTTTCTAATGTTTATTATTTTCCCTATGTTGTAGGTCTAGAGTTTCACGGAACAACTTCCATGAGGAAGGTAATAGATTTCCCCTTCCCTTCTCCTTCTTCCTTCCTCTTTTACTTTTCCTTTCTTTTAATGGTTTTTTCAACGTTTATTGTTGTTTTCTTGTTGTGGGGTTAGTGAAGAAAGAAGCAAAAAATTGGCATCATGTGGCATTTATTAAACGCATATATTCAATCCATGGGTGTTTCCTAAGAAAGGCCCTTGCACTGATATAAAGATATTTCGGTTCAAATCATAACACCAATCTATTCTTCGTCGCTTACTTTACTTAATTTTATCTTATATTTAAATGTTTATTTTTTATATCAGATTGCACTATTTATGATTTCATGTGCATATATTATGCTAGTTTCTTTAATTCATATATCCATTTTGAATAGAAAAAATTTAGAAAGTGATATTGGTTCAAATTTCAACATTTCCTTATGATTATTATTTTTTCATTTTCCATTTATATTTCGTTTAATGTAATCGACAAACAGATAACACAAAACCCAATCTTCACCCTAGTGCTAAATTTAGTTCTAACTTTGATGCAAAAGATATAGAGAATGGATATAGGTATAGGGTACAAGTAATCATATAATGTTTCCAAAATATATTTAAAGTAGGTATTTTTCCCTAAGAGATCTAAAATAGGTTGAGTTCAAAATATGTTTCGATTCTAAACTTTTATATTACCATGCTATTTTAAAGAATGATTAAGGAAAAAATTAATAAATAAAAAAAAATCAAATGCTACAATAATAATACTCAAAACATAAAAATAGCACCATAACATGTCCTCCCGCTTCAAAAGTAATGACAACCTGAAGGCTAGAAGTGGGAAAATTTCTATGGGAATGCTTTTGGTTCCAATTTCATTTCTTATATCTACATATCCTTCTACTAGATTAGTGTTTTTCACACTATTCACAGCACAATTGATGAGTTCTTGTATCCAATATTGCCTTTGGCTAGAGCTAAATGGAGCCTTCTCCATCAAGTTTCAGTAAGTTATTTTTTACCTTGTAATTCAATCCCATGACCTTCTTTAGACAAGAGACATGAAACAATGGATGAGTCTTGAGGTGGGCCAAGAGAGCCATCTTGTAGAACATGTATCCAATGCATCGGGTTATATTATAGGGCCCATATTTAGTGTTAATGTTACAACAATGATACTACATTTGTTGTTCATTATCTAGGTCACCTAGTCAGGCACTAGGGTGCTAAATTTTGTTGTAACATTTTTAAAAAGTTAAATCAAAACCTTGCACCTCTCAATATAAAGTCCAAAAGCTCAAGCATGAGACCCTTTATACTGAGTAGGGGAGGCAATATTACTTCACCAACCCTCCTATTACTTCTGGCCAACTCTCACGTAGCTCAAGGGGGTTCTCCCTTGTATTTTTTAGGGATCTAATGGCCTAGCCAAACAAATTGAAGATCCTCCTAAGGCTTTCACTTGTATTACCACAAATCAAAGGACTAAAAAATTAGGTTTCAAGGTGGAATATAGGATTGCTAGGGTTATTTAGGGTAAATTATGTATTTTAGTTTAGAGGGAATATCCATATATACACATTTTCAAGAAACTACAAGGTGATTTCAAAGTGTAAATCCTCATAAAATAGTTTAAAGGATTTTTGAAAAGAATTAAATGATAGTTGGATTAGGGGGAGAAATCCCTTTGGAAGTCTAAACTTTTAGCAAGTTTCTTCTTCTTATAAATTGGCTATTGATGTATGAGTTGAGTGACCTCTTGGAAAATTTATTTGGATGTGGATGTTAGTCTTTTCTTGGATGAATACTAGTGAAGCTTGGATGAATGACTAATAATTTGAGTAAGTGGACTTTCTTGTCTTAGTTATTTTTATGGATCTTGGCAGTTAAGAATTAAGTGGGTTGGGCTTGGTATTTTATTTTCATTACCCCTTGTACCAAATCCTTATTTCAATTCTTTGAGGAAGGATATTAGTTGGCTCCTTCCCTTTTATGGCTCTTGAACATTGAAAAGTCTAGGGATAGTGAGTGGACTTACCCTATCCTAGTGAGCCTAAATATACTCAAATTCACTTAAAATGTGTTAATCCTTGACCCCATATGCCCTAAAATAATATTTACATGCTAAGTTATTGGTCTTCTAACCTCCCATCATTGTATTCTTTGCAAAATCCCTTTAAACTCTTTTTCTATGGTTTACACTACTAAATCACCTTATAGTTCCTTGATTGTATGTGTTTGTGGATCTTCCCTTTGAACTCAAATTTGGAATTTACCCCTAAAAGCCTTAGAAATCCTATCTTCCACCTTAAAACTACATTTATAATCCTTGGGTTAGTAGTAATACAATTAGAAGCCTTAGGGAGCTCTTGAATTTGTTTGATTGGGCCATTATATCCCTAAGATCTACAAGAGAGAACCCCCTTGAGCTTAAGGAGATATGGTGAGAAGTGAGAAGAGGATTGTTGAGATGATAGTGCTCCCCCCCCCCCCCCCCTTAAGTACACAGGGTCTTTCACTTGAGCTTTTGGACTTTATCTAGAGGAGTATGATATTTTGTTGTAAAAATCCCTAGTATAAAATCAAAAAATATATTGGGATCAGTAGTGTTTGCAATGTCTCTAAAAAATTCACTATCTCACCTTTTTTAATTGGTAAGTTTCACAAGTGGATAAAAAAACTTGGATGTCTATTTCCATAGCTTACCAAAAGAATGAACACTTAGCTCTTTAACAAATTTTATGAAATTTGGAGTGACACACTATAGATAATCAATGTAATTCCTCTAAGACCCTTTGCTTTAAGGTAGAATTATTTATTGAGATAATTTTTCATTTATACCTCAATGTATCTTTCTACAATGTATATCCTTTATGAGGGTTGGGATATTCATAAATATTTTGGATTAGATGAATTATAGTGTTATTTTCCATCCATTATCAATGGGATTCCTTGAGCCAAATTAGAGTGGGTAAAGATTCGGCATAGAGGAATCCATCCACTTAAAATTGATTAGATAATTCATTAACCAACACATTTTATTTACCCTTCTAATATATAATCTCTTAATAATAGCCCAACATATTAGTAACCAAGTCATGTTGCTTTGTGATGATAACCTTTTTTCTAGAAAATACTTTAAACTATGATACCTATAAATTCCTCCCTATAATAGATGGCCATTGGGTTGCAGCTACATAAAGGATGACCATCATCTCTTTCTTATATGTGGCTTTTCCCAAAATGTGGTAACGCAACAAATTTTTGGCGAATGTCAAGGGTTGTCCTTTTGGCATCAAATTCATTCCAATAACTCTACCTAAGGCGTCACATTCTATGGAAACATTATTAGTAAAATGTAAAACTAATAATACTAGAGTAGTGCACATGGCATCATTTAGAGCTAAGAAGGCTTGCTAATCTACCTCACTTGATACAAAGGCTCTTCTTTAGCATTGAAGTTAAGGGATCAACAATTTTCCATTATTTTTTACAAACTTCATTAGCATCCTATAAGCCCTAAGAACAAAAGCAATCTCTTAAATGTCATGGAATGTAGCCAATCTTTCATAGCCACAACTTTCTTGGGACATAATCATATTCCATCCTAACTTACAATGTGACCCAAGTATTCAACCTCTGAAGCCCCAAAACCATAATTTGAACACTTCAAGAATAGTTGGTGGTCATCATGCAAGAGTTAAAAGGCTCTATTGACATTCTTTATATAGGATTCCAATTTTTTCTTGTATATCAAGATTTCATCAAAGAATACCAACACAAAATTGTATAGGAAGGATCAATTATTTTTACCTCATGATGCTCTAGAAGGTGGATGTATCATTCCAAATTCCAAAGGATATCATTGAAAACTCTTAATGATCTACATGTTTGTGGATTTTTTTCTTATAGATATTTTCCTCTTTCATTCATATTTGGTGGTATCTAGAATAAAGGTTTATCTTAGTGAAAATTTTGGTGTCGTGAATTTCATCCAAGATATCATAAATAAGTATAATGGGAATTTTTTCCTTGATGGTCAACTTATTGAGAGCCCAAAAATTAGGACACATGCAATAATTTATTGCCTTATTTAATACCATGACCATTGGTGATGATTAAATTTTAATACTAGGATGTGTGACTTAATCTTATAGAAATTCCTAAATGATTTTTATATTTCATTATTTTGTGAAAAAGGATACGCATTGCATGGTTGACTACCATGAATTAAGGGAATACAATGGTCATGCTCCCCATTTGGAGGTGGAAAACTATAGCGTGTTTCAAATACATGTTGATTTTTAGCGAGAACTAATTACAAATTATGGTTAATCTCCTTTGGGGGTTTCTTTACTACATGTATGGCATTAAACTATTGTTGGGAAAAATACTGAGAGGGGGGGGTGGGGGGGGTTTGGGGTGAATCAGTATTTATAGCTCACTGTAAACTTTTACTTTTTCTTTATTGATTTCTATACGCGACTTTAACAAACCCAACTAGTGTATACACACGACTATCTTTAAGCAAACTTGTGTATGTCCAGAGATATTTATTATGCAGATAATTCTTTAATTATATCAGTGCATCATTCATTCATCAAATGTTTATTAAGCAGTAAGCACGTGCAATAAGAACATAATAAATCATCACACATAAGAAACACACATGAACACCAGGATTTAAGGTGGAAACCCAATTCGGGAGAAAACCACCATTGTTGTCATCTCTATCGTCAATATTTATTATAAAGAAAACTTCTTACAATATTGTATTGGCATAGACTGATACCAGCACGCAGGCACCCACCTACAGAAGGCTGCAACCTTCTCTCATTCTCCAGATACTACTGGAAGGGAGCTCCAACCCCCTAATATTGTTTACCAACTACCACTGGAAGGGAGCTACGACCCCCTGCTCCTAGTTTACCAGTCACTCCTAGAAGGGAGCTACTACCCCCTGATCACGTTTACCAGCAACCAATGGAAGGGAGCTACAAACCCCTTACTAAAGGCTTCAACCCTCAGCACCACTGCGGACCACGTTTCATCAATTTTCACATTGGATCCCAGAGGTTCAACTCAACTCATCATAAAGAACATAAATAATAAACTTAACCCAAACTTCAATCAGAATAGTGAGATCATTGTAACCAGAACACAGTAATAACCCATATTTCAGAATTAGTATGCAGAATCAAACTCAACCCTGAACATTCATTATCTTAAAATTCATATGCTACTTCACTTCACTAATCCCGCATGTATACGTGTTTTCCTTCACACCAACCTGCATATAGATCTGAGAATATTGTTTTTACAGAGTATGATCAGTCTCAGATCGAGATCTGAGGATTTTAGTCAGATATATTTTCAGTAATGCAGAACCCTTATTTAGTCAATCATCATTAAACATAATTACTCCCTCATTAATGAGATTTGTACATATTCAACTTAGCAGCATATATAGTATTCAAACAACCCAGATCAGTATGAAGACATCATTGACAAACAATAGTAATACAGCAAAAACAGATCAGAAATTTCCTTCCGCACACTTCAACAAAACCCTAGATCCCATACACACTTTTTCTTAACTAAACTCGCGTATACACGCGCTTTTATAGAGACGAACCTACGTATAGATCCGAAACTATTTCAGGATTGCGCAATTCTTCAGAATAAATAATCATCTTAGATATTACCCTTTTCTTCAACAAACATTCGCCAGATCACATATCTAAACATGTCATAAACAGATCTAAGAAATACATGGTCATTTCAGGTCTAGAGATCCTAATCCATCATTGTATTCATAGGTGCATTATTATTTCATATCTATCAATAAATTTTAACCCATTCCATGCATATATACTTCAGAGTGAAGTATTGATTCAATACCTAGACACATGCACCCTTTGCACTATGATCTTCTCCTCCTTATATAGATTTAGCATTTACCGATACCACGAGTCAAAACCACACAATTGTCGATGGTATTCTTGGACGGGATCAAATAGACGACACAACGCTCAATATTGTGGGCTAATACCATGGTAATGCCCCTTGGTATCATAATTTTAGAGCGCAAAAGGCATACACGACTTTGCTTCTTCATCCTCGCGTGTATACATGACTTCGCTTCATAAAAAATGCATATATACTAATTTTGGATGTATACGCAGGTTGCCTTCATAAAAGTAGCATATACATTGCCTCCATACGCGGGTTGCCTTCATTAAACCTGTGTATACATTGAAAAATATTTCCTGTTTCATTTTTCTGGCACTTACTGGAATTCCTTTCTCTGTCACAGCTGAACTAACCTATAGAAACATCATTTTTACATCTTTAAAAAGTATATTGCTTATCAAAATGCAACTCATCAATTAGGTTTCCATCAAGGACAATTTCATTAAGTAGGTTGCCATCAAGGACAACATACAGCATCATATTTCAAACAATCTCCCCCTTTGGACTTGATGGCAACCATGATGGTGTTTGATCAACACAACAGATAGATACATTAATCATAACCATTACTCAAACACAAAAATACTCTCCCCCTTTGACATCAAGGGAAAAGGGCACGAATTTGACCATGCTTCCCCTAAGGTCATGCTGAATCTCCAGACAGAATTTTTAGACTCTATAACTCAACCGAGTATGACCTGTTCTATCACCTAGGACTCATACTTACATCAATGATCCAACCAAGTGGAATTACATAATTGACTCAACTACCCAACCAAGTGGGCTTACAAATTAGAGCAAGTCCTTACATGACTGAATATAACAATTTTACATCATAGGTCTCAACCTGACCTTTTCAAGAAATTACATATATGGCTTTTTATAACCAAAACCAAAGAATCTCAAATAGGAGATCATAACATAGCTACCAATCATAATGATGCCTCTTTACTAAGGAAAATTCTCTCCCTAAACTTGTGCATCCTGAACACCTTAACCAGTTCATCAAAACATCTTCATCAAGTATGCAATCAAATAAGGAAATGCATCTTGAAAACCATAACCGTAGTTGTACCCATCAACGCCAAACCATGTCTGTCAATCAAAAACATGTGTAAAGTTCAATATCATCAACCTGTGATTGGGTCTATCACAGTATCTTTTTGTAGAAATTAGCTATCAACTCAATCTCTTGTCTTCATCAAGGTGAACTTTCCCTTTCCCCTTTGTATAAATATATGTGGGAATCATCATAAAATAAGATAGAGTAGAGAGGGATCATATAGAATGAGAAAACACCTTATACTTGTATCAACAATATATGAGAGAAGAAAGATAAGACAATGTAGTCGTGTCTTCAACAGATGTAGCATAAGCACATCAGTAACTAAGCCTTCAGGATCTTTGCAACAACATCATATTCTTGCCAAGGAGAATTATCATACCAGAATAACTTCATCAATAGTCAATATGTATCAAGCAATCATCCATGTGAACTATTATCACCAAGGACTTCATGATTTATATTTATTTCATAATCACGATGTAACATGTGTAGGAATCAAGTACAATAGGCCTCATTCATGATAAAAATCATTAGTAACAAACTCTGCGTGTTCTGTCCTTATATCTGAATCATTAGAATTGCATCAAATCCACGTGTGAAAATAAAGATACTCTTCTGCAAAAAGTGATCAGGGCTCATCCATAATCTCATCATAAGAAATTCATGCATTATGACAACATCATTCTAACATGACCATCACAAGAATTAAGGAATAAGAAAACACAATGCCAACAATGCAACATTAGTAGTTAGGCTAATGCTCCCCTTGAACTTGTGTTGCCTATTCATAGTCAAGACTGACAATATCATATCAACAGACTGTAACCATCAACATCAGATCAATAAAATTACAACTGTCAGTAGCCTATCAGAAACTGATCTTGAGTCTGACTCACTATTTTTCTTATCAGAGAAAAACATACGCAATTGTCTCTAACGGAACTCGCGTGTATACGTGGCTTTAGTTTATGAAACCCACGTATAGAAAGTGAAATACATAAAACTTCACAACTCCATCTCCCCTTAGACTTATACATTATGTACCTATCTTCTATTGTCACATCAGATGCATTGTCAGAAATATAAATATTCAGAATTACCAAACCATCCTTTACACATTGCAGTTGAAGATAACATTATTCTTTCAAGAATTATGGACTGCAATGGGCATTGACTTCTTTCAGTCTGAGTTTGAATCATCCTCACATCTACAAGAGATCAGATCTTTAAACACATATAATTTATCAGTGTTTCTATATCCCCTTGCTATGACTTCTCTGGTTTCTTTGTCCATAACCTTGCATTTGGTTGAAGTGAACACAATTATATTTCCTTTATCTACCATTTGACCTACACTTAAAAAGTTTTGTTTTAGGACTTGAACTAATAAGGTATCAACTACCATTCTATTTTTGTTAATTATGGCTCTACCTTTTCCCAAAATATTTTTTGCAGCATCATTTGAAAGAATAACCTTACCATCTTGATTTTTCTTAAGAGACTCCATCTTACTCTTATCACCAGTCATGTGATGAGAACATCCATTGTCGATCTACCATTCATCCTTGTCTTTAATTGCACAGAGATAAAAACCACATCTTATCTTTTCTTCTTTATGCTTGTCAACATTAAAGTTGGTGAATCCAACTTTCTTTGGTATTATGATATCATTTGTTTGACTTTCATGTTGTCTTTGATGATTCATTGATATGTTCCTGCATTCCTTTTCTACATGCCCAAACTTGTTACAAGATTAACATCTTATGTGATCAGAAAAGGGAGCAAAGGTATCACAATAACTTTGCCTCATATTCCTTCTATTGCAATCGATAGCTTTATGTCCAAATTGGTTGCATCAAAAACAATAACCCTTAAATAAACCTGAGTACTTGGGAGTTGTCGACCTTTTTGTGTACAGTATATCTGTCTGCGATTGAAACAATATGTTTTTTCAATTGGCTGCAACATGCCCATAATTATGACATATAAAGCATTCAACATTATTGATCAAAGGATAAAATTGATTGTTACTTCTATAGTTAGGAGCGAATGATTTCCTTTGAGAATTCATGATTGTCGGTTGACCTTTTGTCTCTTTCAACACTTCAGGTTTTGCATTGATATCCTTTGAATATTTAGCACTTCCTTGTGAACTAGATTCTCCTTTAACAGTTTCATGAAAACCAATACCAAATTTAATAGAAGGAGACCTTTGACTACTAAGAAGATTATCCAGAATATTAGTACTATCTTGAAACCTCAAGTGTTTATCCTTTTCCTCTAATTTACCTCTTAAAATGTTTACCTCAACTTCCAATCTTTGGCATTGCTTCTTCATACTTTCTTCGACCCTTATTCCTTCTTATACTTGTTCATTCAATTTTAGAATCTCTTATTTCAACCCATTTTCTTGTTCTTCAAATGTTTGTAGAAGTTCTTCATTCTTCTTATTTGATTTTTCCAGATCTGCTTTGAGAGAGATGATTTCTGCTTCAAGTCCTTCACTATGATTGGATACTTCATTCTGCAGCTTTTTACACTGATCTATATGTTCTTTGTTTAGTTTCTCAATTGAATTTCTTTCTTGTAACTGATCATTCAATCTAGAAATGATATCTTTGAAGATACATTCCTTTTCATTAAATAGAATTTGTTGATCTTCAACTTCATTCTTGAGTTTAGCAATTTCTGCTTCTAGATTCATAACATTACTTTTACTTTCGTATTCACTATGTTCAACATTGCATGCACAAGGAAGTGAATCACAAGAAAAAAAATCAAACCCCATTTCATCTTCTTCATTTTCTGTTGCATACGTTTTCTGAGATATTGTCTTCCTTTGAGTAGCCTTTTTCTTTTGCTTCCTTCCCATTGAGACGGATCTCCTTCAAGCGATCAAGCTTCTATAGAAGGACCTACTCTGATTCCAATTGTTGGGAAAAATACTAAGAGGGGGGGGGGGGTGAATCAGTATTTATAGCTCACTGTAAACTTTTACTTTTTCTTTACTGATTTCTATACGCGACTTTAATGAACCCAACTAGCATATACACGTGACTATCTTTAAGCAAACTTGCGTATGTCCAGATATATTTATTGTGCAGATAATTCTTTAATTAGATTAGTGCATCATTCATTCATCAAATTTTTAGTAAGAAGTAAGCACGTGCAGTAAGAATAGAATAAATCATCGCACATAAGCAACACACATGAACACCAGGATTTAAGGTGTAAACCCAATTCGAGAGAAAACCACCATTGTTGTCATCTCCGTCTTCAATATTTATTATAAATAAAACTACTTACAATCTTGTACTGGCATAGACTCATACCAACACGCAAGCACCCACCTGTAGAAGGCTGCAACCTTCTCTCGTTCTCCAGCTACTACTGGAAGGGAGCTCCAACCCCCTGATCTCGTTTACCAGCTACCACTGGAAGGGAGCTATGACCCCCTGCTTCTCGTTTACCAATCACTCCTGGAAGGGAGCTACTACCCCCTGATCACGTTTACCAGCAACCACTGGAAGGGAGCTACGACCCCATTACTAAAGGCTTCTACCCTCAGAACCACCGTGGACCACGTTTCAAAAATTTTCACACTGGATCCTAGACCTTCAACTCAACTCATCATAAAGATCATAAATAATAAACTTAACCCAAAATTCAATCAGAACAGTGAGATCATTGTAACTAGAACACAGTAATAACCTAGATTTCAGAATCAATATGCAGAATCAAACTCAACCATGAACATTCATTATCTTAAAATTCATACGCTACTTCACTTCACTGATCCCGCGTGTATATGCACTTTCCTTCACACAAACCTACATATAAATCTGAGAATACTTTTTTTATGGAGTATGATTAGTCTCAGATCGAGATCTGAGGCTTTTAGTCAGATATATTTTCAGTAATGCAGAACCCTTATTCAGTCAGCCATCATTAAACATAATTACTCCCTCATTGACGATATTTGTACATATTCAACTTAGCAGCATATACAGTATTCAAACAACCCAGATCTGTATAAATACATCATTGACAGACAACAGTAATACAGCAAAAACAGATCAGAAATTTCCTTCCGCACACTTCAGCAAAACCCTAGATCCCATACACTTTTTTGCTTAATTGAACCCGCGTATATACTCGCTTTTACAGAGACGAACCTGCGTATAGATCTTCAACTATTTCAAGACTTCACAATTCTTCAAAATAAATAATCAGCTCAGATCTTACCCTTTTCTTCAACAAACATTCGCCAGATCACAGATCTAAGAAATACATGGTCATTTCAGGTCTAGAGATCCTAATCCATCATTGTATTCATAGGTGCATTATTATTTCATATCTATCAATAAACTGTAACCCATTCCATGCATATATACTTCAAAGTGAACTATTCAATACCCAGACACATGCACCCTTTTCACTATGATCTTCTTCTCCTTATATAGATTTAGCGTTTACCAATACCATGAGTCAAAACCACACAAATTTTGATGGTATTCTTGGACGGGATCAAATAGATGACACAACGCTCAATATTGTGGGCTAATACCATGGTAATGCCCCTTGGTATCATAATTTTAGAGTGCAAAATGCATACGCGACTTTGCTTCTTCATCCCCACGTATATGCGCGACTTTGCTTCATAAAAAATGTGTATATACTAATTATGGATGTATAAGCGGGTTGCCTTCATTAAAGTAGCATATAAATTGCCTCCATACGCGGGTTTCCTTCATCAAACCTGCGTACACATTGAGAAATATTTCCTGTTTCATTTTTCTGGCACTTACTGAAATTCATTTCTCTATCACAGTTGAACTGACCTGTAGAAACATCATTTTTACATCTTTAACAAGTAGGTTGATTATCAAAAGGCAACTCATCAAGTAATTTTCCATCAAGAAAATTTCATCAAGTAGGTTGCCATCAAGGACAACATATTTCATCATATTGCCAACAATGGGTTATGGGCCCACCACGCTTCCATAAGGTATGAGTGGAATTTCTTCAATAACTTCTCTATATATTGGGAGGTGATAATTTTAGGGGAGCCATATGTAATCCCCTTAAGGATATGTTTATACTCATCCTTGGTGAATTTCATGTATAAATAATTTAAATCCATGGTCACAAGCCTCATAATGTGTAACCATTCTACCCTAAGGATTGTATCACATTCACCCATTTAAATAAAAAACATGTGAGATTCAAGATTATACTCGCCCATTTGAAATTTCACATTTTCACATCGACCACCACATTTAAACATACCACCACTAGAATAATAATTTTAAAATTAGGTATGGCATGGAAAAATTAACAAGTTTCTATGATGACCCTCCTATGTATAAAATTGTAGGCGTTGTTGTTGTCAATCAAAATAATAAATTTAAGGTGCTTAACATAACCAACCAAATTCAATGTTTTGGGTGCTAAAAAAATTAATAATACATGGAAATAAACTTTGGGTTCTTCAAAAGGAGCTTTCAAGGTAGTTTCTTCTTCCATGTTGGAGGTTGTGTCATCCAATTCTAGTTCAAGGCTGTCTTCAAGCAGGATGTCTTTTGAGTGCTTTTTTGGGGATACATCCATTTGAAATAATCTATGTTGTACAACTTTTGGACTCTCAAGGGTTGAGAAGTGAAGGGATTTGGGGGGAGTTGTCATCGTAGAGTTAGGGTTCAGAGTAAATGGAGGTAATTTTGGTTTGGGAATTGATATTCATTTCATCTTCTCAGAGTTCTTCCACAAAATTTCAACCATGTGGTTGGATTCTACATCATGACGTTGTCTCTAATTTCCCCCTTGAGCCAGTAATGAAACAATCTCTAAATAATGAACCAAATAGGCCCTTTTTCTTGATGAAAATTTGTTCAAAGGCTATAATAATTCAATAATTGTGCTTTTTTGGCTTAATTTTGTTAATAACCCCATCTAGCAAGTGGCATTTTTAAAACAAGTATAAATAGCCTTCATAGAGTAGGTTGAAGCAATGTAGCCTTTATAAGATTTGTTATACCATCGCCACAATTACCAATGTTTTGAATCCAAATATAAGACCCCAAATTTGAGTTTTTGTAGGTCATTATTAATTCCATGGAGAGGGAAATATTGTTCCATTTGAGTACCTAACTAGATGAATCAAAACCATCAAAAATTGTACGTGTCCACTTTTGGAAAGAGGTGCCACAAATTGTGATCTTGAAAGGGTGTGTGATGGTTATGGTTACCTAAAAATAATGTATTATGGTACATATTTTCACTTGTTGAATATTCCACCATAGGTGGATCCATGTGGTGTTTTGGCTCATCATTTTTCTGTATGCACATAACATGTCTATCCATTATTTGAACTCCTCCTTCTAGTTGGAAATATTTTGAGCAACTTAAGAGGATATTTTATCACTTTGGTGATTAATCTTTAACTTAGTATGATCCAGTGAAACAAAAAGGTTATGGTACTTTATATGCAAGTCTTCATTATTTTCCATATTGAAAATACAGGTCATGGGACCACTTAAGAGTCAACCAACATGCATCCTTAATTTATCTCAATACAATAAAGAGCTAGACATGAGCCTTTTCAAAGGTATCTCTAACAATTCTAATGGAGGTCTACAAAAAAAAAAATCAGAGAGGTGTACCACCATGAACAACAACACAAATAATATTGACAGGTCTCTTACAATGTGGCTGGTAGGATGCAATGCATTATTAAATGAATAAATAATGAATAAGAAAAAGAATAAGAAATAATATAAATCATAATAAAGTGAAGGATCATAATAAATAAATAAATAAAAATAGTTCTTTTATCAATAAAAATGGTAAAGATAAGTAAAGATAAATTTATGAAAAAAGTTAAGTTAAGAATAAATTTTAAATTATTATAAAAATGCATGATTACAAGTGGATTCTGTACATGAAGTTTTTCCTTCTAGGTTTAAAACAAGGGAGTTCCATTTAATTGATTAGAATAAGGATCTAAGGCATATTTTTCCTAGGGGATTATGGAAAAGCACGGATTAAGAACTAGTATAGGTAGTTAATTGAGGGTTTAGGGGTGGCCATATTTAGAAATATATGACACATTTGAACCTATGGTTGGGTGGAGATTCATCCCCCACACATTCGTTGTAGTTAGTTGGATCATAGATTGGATCACAACGGTTTTGAATCACAACATTACAAGTGGGTTTCTTCATCTCGTAGGTAATTGTCTCACCACTCAGTACTCTTGTGGAATATGTATTTCTAAATGAAATATTCTTTATATTTTATCAATCAATAGTTGGAATTTATGTTTATGATTTTTCTTATTTAATCTAAAAATTTGAGCCATTACATATGGTATCAAAGTTGTGGTTCTATCCTTTAAACCCTAAACCTTAAGCGGTAGAAAATAAATATTTGATTCTTTTTATCTAAGTAAACTTAATGTTGTTCATAATTGAGACTTAACTAATTATTTAATTAAATTCAATTAACTAAACGTTGTGTCCTCAATTCCAAATTGTTTAAAAAAAACAAAAGAAAAAAATTATTCTAACTCAGATAGACACTTGGACATTGGAATACTATTATTAAATTTTTTTATTATCATGTTGCTTAAATATAAAGTAGTAATATATTTGATATTTATTAAAAAGGGTATATTTTTATTTTTAAATAAAATAAATTTATTTATTTTTAATTATCTAAAAAAATTCAAAATATTTATATTGATTACCTTAATAGCAATTTTTTAGACTTAAATATGTAATAATTAAAATAAGCCTATAATATAATAAAGGGAAAAAAAATCATAATCATTCACTTTAATTGGGAACTCGTTGATATATGTACATACATTAATCCTTCTTGTAATGAAAGGTCTTTGTAATTGTGATCAAACGTCTCTCTCCTTTAATATTATGAGGTATCTATTGTTTTTTTACATAGATTTGTTCTTTTGATTTTCAAGTTTGTGCTATTAAAAGAAGTTATTGTTGAATTTTGTAGCTATGGTCGGTCTTCATAATTAATATTTTAATCCCTTCAAATATGTGTAATAATAAGTATAAGACATGTTCATCATGTCGACTCCAAGAAAGAGAATTTCATTTTTGAAATATAATTTTTATGTCCCTCCAAATATATCATGTTGGCTAGACCCTTTAGACACAAAACTTTGGGTTCATCCAATCACTATATATCCCTATTAGACTTCATCACTTAGAAATCAATTAGGATTGGTTATATTCCTTCTTCTCACACGTGGAAAGCCACAAAACGATATTTCTCAAAGGTAGATCGAAGGCATTAAAATAATATTAAGAACATCGAAGCAGAAGCCCAAATTATGAGGTAGGTAGAAGGATGAATTCTGAGGCTGGAAAAAGGAAAAATTATGAGGCAGGAAAAAGGTCGAATTTTGGGGTAGGAGGAAGGAAAATTTTTGAGAAAACCAAGCTAAATTGTTTGGGCAGAAGATTGACTCGTCTAGAGGTCAGTTTGACCATGTGTGACTAGGGCCATGTTACTATTCAGTTTGAATTTATGTTTGACTTGAAGAATTAGATGAATCTCTATTGAACTGAATAATTCCTTTAAGGAAAAGGTTGTTTGGTTTTTTCCCATGTGGGTTTTCCCAAGATAAATTTCTTGTGTCTCTTATTTGGATGTCTCTTTATGATCCTAATGGATTTTGTTTCCTACTATTGAGATCTTTTGCATAGTTGTTATATGATGAATATGAATGCAAGAAAATATTAACTTAAGAAATCATATGAATTAATTATCATATTATAATATCCTTGAAAATTCAACATGGTATCAAATCTTAGATATAAATAAAAACCATAGAAAAAGAAGCCCTAGATATAATTTTGTATCCCTAGTCCAAACTTTGTTTTTGATTGATAAAAGGATCTCATCCAAAACCTGTTCTGGTTAAATGGAGAATGAATTATATCCCAAAGAGGTTTAGATATGTTGAATGTCAGCTAAATTTTTGTCTTTCTGTGGAAGAGATTCGAAGCCCTATGTTCAAGGCCGAAAGGCCTTAGTCTAGACTGCAAAACCATAGGAAGAAGTCTCGGGTATAAGGAAGCTAAGAGACCTTAGTTGCAGAAGGCCAAAAGGCCTTAAGACTGGTCTCAAGTAGGCCAATAAGGCCTCAATATATTATGTTTTGAGAGTTTTATAGGGTCTTAGAAAAGACTAGCAAGAAAAATTAGATGAAGATCAATATTTATGTAAGACCCATTACAAGTTTAATCTGTATTGGAAGGATGGATATGATCAATAAATTTTTCATAATATTTGAAGAATTTTTGAAATTCAAACTTTCATATCATGAGCCAATGATATTTCAAATTTTAAAAGGGGTAATAAGTTTGGTAAAAAGGGAACCAAAGTTAACTTTTTTTCCTAGCCACACTTCTAGAACCAAAAGAGATGGTGGTCAAGACCTATTTCAAAGTTATTGAAGAACAAGACCTGGTTGTAAATCTATTGTTAGTTACAAATTTTAAAAATTAACTAAGGCTATTTAACTAGAGGAATGTGATGGTTGAAGTCATATAAAAGGCCAAGAGTCATTGCCTTGTGAAAATAAGCATCTAAGACCTTAAAGAATCCATTTATAGCATAAAAACGAGCAACAATGAATATAAAGGATGAGGAAGAATCTATGAATTATTTTGTTATCCACTTCTCATTGGGAAGTTGAAGTTCATAATATTTTAAAAATGATTAAGAAAAGCCTAATCCATAAATTTTTGGACTAAAGGATTGTTGAGGGCTTTCTATCTATAAAATATGTTATCTTACAGAAACCAAAGCTAAACATTATTGCAAATATTAAAGAAGGTTTCTTGAAAAGTTTGTTCCTCATTTAAGATCAAATTCTATTGATAAGCGTGAATTAATATGTCCAAGTAATCACATGCTCATGAAAATTTAAGTTTCCCAAATGGAGTGAGTTCTCTTAGATACCTCAAGCCTCTGACAATACAATTCCAAGAATAAGATTCACAAATGATCTTCAATTATGCCCGTGCAAGGAAATATTGTTAGATACACTTATTAATCTGTCTCATGAGAGCATCATAATTCGGATTGTGAGAAAGAGAAGGTTAGTTAAGTAAAATATGTGATTTGTACACATGTGTTGAACGTTTAAAGTGTGATATAATGCACCTATGAATATGTTGCATTGTATTTCAAAATGTGTTCATAAGTAGGATGTTTTGAAGCTACAAGCTCTTGAAGTATTGATGCCATTTGTTTTCATGAAACCTGCATTGAAAAATGCATTGCATATGCTGCTAATATTGATTGTTAATAGGGTATTTCAATATGGGGCCTATTTTATGAAATATGGATGCTCATTCATGGAATCTATTCTTTGCACATCAAGGAAATAATAAAAAGGATCATTGTCACCAATATGTATTTAGAAATCACACTTTGATGGAGCAATTTCGTTGGATATTACCTCTGCTTTTGACATGGAAAACTTACAATGAAAAGGAGGTTGAGTTCCTCTTCAAGTTTTAAGGTCGAAGTCCTCTTGAGAAAAATGATTTATTTGCATATCTTGAGATGTTCTTATTATTAATACTTCTATGATGAAGCATAGGCTTCTTCGTTTGAAAGGGTTGAAATAAATTCTTAGCTAAGAATGCATAGTTGCAAAAATAACATTGCTAATAATGCTAAAGTAGTAACCAAGTATGTTGTATTATTTCTTGATAAAGACATCGCATAGTTATGTAGTAGTATTTATTCGAGATCCTTAAATTTGATACATCTGCTTAATACCGACATCAATATGGAATGCCTTTTATTGTTTGATGACATGATGAATTTCATATTCTGAGACATGGGGACTCTATATATTTTTGGACAATTGGATATGGAAAAGAGATTTTCAGAAGACAAAGCTTTTCGAACTAGCAAAAAGTGTTAAATGAGTATTGTAAAATTAGTGTTGGTAAATCCTAGAAGGCTAGAATTATTGGATGTGAAAACCCTAAGGTTTGTGAATAAAACCCTAGAGATAAACTTACACTAATATTTCCACTGAAATAATAAACCTCGGCTCATGCAAGCAAGAAATGACATCATGATGATGATGAGGACAAGATGGATGCAAGAAGGATAAGATTAAGAGGGAGTTGGCATTTCCCTATAATCCTCAAAAGATGTGTAACTAATATCTCTCCCCCTTTATAATTTATTATTGTTATGTTTTACTATTAGTTAGCCTCTTGTCTTTGTATCCTTTTCTTGGTTATAATTGTTCTTCCATGACCTCCTAATAAGGATTGAAGGTACATAATGAAGGTTTCCAAGGCTATGGTATCATATGGAAGTAATGGAATAATGAAGAAAATCTTGTGAAAGAGGACTCTCCCAAAATCGGTGATTTGTGCTGAGAGATATTGTACTAGGTCCAAGCTCAGAGGGAGCAGGAAAATTAGCTAGTTTTAAGTATAATTTTTTTGTATCTAAGGGAAGTCATTAATGACTTCCATATGAATCTACAATATCTAGAATGCAACAAATGGCAACATAGAAAAGTACAAAGAAATATTTGAGACTAGAGGGTTCTCCCAGAAAGAGGGAGAGGATTATGAAAAGACATTTTTTCCAATTTCCAAGTACAATTCTATTAGAATTATTGGTGATTATTTTATGAAATTATATCAAATGGACATAAGGGCCATTTTTCTCAATGAATAAATTGAGGAATGAGTGTACATGGCACCACCTCAAGCCTTTGAGGGATGTGGAGGAGTACCTTGTTTGCAAATATAATATTGCACCTTAGTCTTGGATTGATGGATCAAGGTTGATCCTATATGATTTTTTTATGAGGGAAGAATAAGGTCTCATATGTCATAGGGAGTAGAAATGGCAAGAATATTTTCTTATGTGACAAAGGGAAAAATCAGGGCTTCCTTAAGAAGCCTTGTTTTTCTTTCAGAGGGATTTTCCATCTGCGTTTGAGATGAAGCACCTAGATTTGATGCACTACCTCCTTAATAAAAAGAAGCATACTATTGAGATCCCTCAATACTTTTAGTATGATGAACTATCATTAATATTGTCCAACTAGATATCTAATGTGCTAAAGTGGAACATGATCTACTTCAAAAAGAGCACACAGTTAAGGTGACCAGAAAGCAGTTGTGGTATTTGCTTGAGAAAGGAATGATTGAGCCAGGACATATGGCTCAACATACATTCACTAGAAAATTTGGCGGAAATTCCGACGGCCAATTCGTCGCTATTCCGACACATAGTCGTCGCAAGAGCGAAAGTTCGAGGGCGGACAAAACGTGGTTTGTCATGCCGTCGCAGTTTCAACGCACCTAAAAAGTGTCGCACTATCGACACTTCTTCCATCACTTCCGAACAAGTGTCACTCTTCCAACGTCTCACGAACCGTCTCGCTTCCGACGTTCCTAAATGGTCGCACTTCCGACGAAATGTGGTCCAACGTTTTGAACATCGCTCTTCCGAAGTTTGTAAACGGTCGCAATTCCGACGCAGTGTGGTCCGACGTTTTGGACGTCTCTCTTCCGACGTTTGTAAGATGTCGCAATTCCGACGAAATGTGGTCCGACTTTTTTAACGTCGCTCTTCCGACGTTTTGGACGTCGCTCTTTCGACGTTTGTAAGCTGTCGCAATTCTGACGAAATGTGGTCCGACATTTCTGATTTGTCGCAATTCCGACGTCTACAATGTGTCGGTATACCGACGGCGGGTTCAATTTAAAAAAAAAAAAAATGAAACTTTAAAATACGAGAAACGTTGTTTTGAATATATTATACGAAGTAAAACAGTCCATGAAGTCATTACATTTTCACATCTGAAGATTGGAACCCAAATATCCATCCAGAAAAGTGGAAGTCCCACCCCAGACAATGATAGAAAAATACCCCATGTCACATACAGGGACATGATATAAAACCCAGTAACGGTCCATATGGAGATTATCGACAATCTGAGAAAGCATCCAAATATGCCCGAGGCATCTATAAGAAAGTGAAATAGCAGTATGTAGAATAGTAAAGCAACAGATAGAGTACCGACATCCATTGTTCCAAATACAAATTAAAGTACCCAAAATCCTTGAACAGAGAAAAACGCTAATCATGTGAGGAGTGTGATATGTCAAAAATATAAAAATACCATCAGACCATATCAATAAACCAGCAACATAGACCAGCATAGCTAGTTTTGAAGGCAGAGTGATAAACATTAATCATTTTTTTTTCACAAGAGAAAAAGCGTTGTTTTGAATATATTATATGAAGTAAAACAGTCCATGAAGTCATTACATTTTCACATCTGAAGATTGGAACCCAAATATCCATCCAGAAAAGTGGAAGTCCCACCCCAGACAGTGAGAGAAAAATACCCCATGTCACATACAGGGACTTGATATAAAACCCGGTAACGGTCCACATGGAGATTATCGACAATCTGAGAAAGCATCCAAATATGCCCGAGGCATCTATAAGAAAGTGAAATAGCAGTATGTAGAATAGTAAAGCAACAGATAGAGTACCGATGTCCATTGTTCCAAATACAAATTAAAGCACCCAAAATCCTTGAACAGAGAAAAACGCTAATCATGTGAGGAGTGTGATATGTCCAAAATATAAAAAGACCATCAGACCATATCAATAAACCAGCAACATAGATCAGCATCGCTAGTTTTGAAGGCAGAGTGATAAACATTAATCATTTTTTTTTCACAAGAGAAAAAATGTTGTTTTGAATATATTATATGAAGTAAAACAGTCCATGAAATCATTACATTTTCACATCTGAAGATTGGAACCCAAATATCCATCCAGAAAAGTAAGTCCCACCCCAAACAGTGATAGAAAAATACCCCATGTCACATACAGGGACTTGATATAAAACCCAGTAACGGTCCACATGGAGATTATCGACAATCTGAGAAAGCATCCAAATATGCCCGAGGCATCTATAAGAAAGTGAAATAGCATTATGTAGAATAGTAAAGCAACAGATAGAGTACCGACGTCCATTGTTCCAAATACAAATTAAAGTACCCAAAATCATGCAACAGAGAAAAACGCTAATCATGTGAGGAGTTTGATATGTCCAAAATATAGAAAGACCATCAGAGCATATCAATAAACCAGCAACATAGACCAGCATCGCTAGTTTTGAAGGCAGAGTGATAAACATTAATCATTTTTTTTTCACAAGAGAAAAAACATTGTTTTGAATATATTATATGATGTAAAACAGTCCACATGGAGATTATCAACAATCTGAGAAAGCATCCAAATATGCCCGAGACATCTATAAGAAAGTGAAATAGCAGTATGTAGAACAGTAAAGCAACAGATAGAGTACCGACGTCCATTGTTCCAAATACAAATTAAAGTACCCAAAATCCTTGAACAGATCAAGAAAAACGCTAATCATGTGAGAATTCTATGTAAATTTAATCTATTAACATTGCGAATAAAATTACACCGAAGTCAAAAACATTGCCTGGCCAGACTCATGGCAAATTTGTCATCAAAAAATCAAAAAATTAAGAAGACTGCCCTCATACGGGGAAACCAGTCTTGAACGTTTAATTTACAGAATTCAAAAATATTACTAAGGTCCAACACAGTAAAATAATCTAAAAGTAGCCCAATTAAGTGGGCCTGCTAAGCAAGAAAAACAAATTAACCAAACTACTCCTCCAGTGGTTCCTCCACGATTCGGCACCATCCTTCGGAAGGTCCAGGATCGCTAGGTGCTACCTCCACATGCATGCCACGGCTCCCCTCCTGAAGGCCCGAATGCTGGCCAGCTTTTTCCGAGCTCAGACCCGCCGGACGGGTGCATTCTTCCTCCGTTTGGGCCTCCTCGCGGAAGACCACAGTGACTAAAGTCGTGATTCGCAGGCAGTTGAGAGAGCAATTAAAGGAAAATTGCACAGTGTGCGTCGTGGGAGAAGGTGAACTAGTGGTGGGGAAGCAAGGAGCAGGGGAATCCATATGGTGGCCAAATCCTACAACCCGACCCCGCCCACTCCTAGTATTTGGATATCGACCTGCGTAATAATCACTGGACTGGCCAGAAGTCGACTCTGTTGAGGGGCTGAAGGGAGCCCGCAGGGGTTGACCTCTAGTGCTCCCCCTACGGAAACGCATCCTATGACGCACGCGAGGCATGGGTGCAGTCTCAGGCGCAGTGGGCACAAGAGGAGATGGAGAAGCATAATTCCAATTAACAGAGGAAGACAGACAGAGACAGAACCGAGAGAAATGTAGATATGCTGCAAGGTCTATGTTGGGTGTGTGTTATATTCTTTCCACGATTAGCCCTACGCGATGTACGTTGCGCCGGGCGCAGCAGGGGGGTCACAGGGGGGGCGGCAGCCCCCCCTGTCGAGGTCCGGGGCAGCGCCCTGGCGAAATTTTTTTTTGGTATGTGGTCCCACTCATATGCGGACCCACCCATGTTTTGTGCATGAGTTTGCACATGGTTTTGGGGTACGATGGTTTTCGGCCCCTGGTATTTTGTAGATCCGGTCAAGGGAACTACGGTTATGTTCTAATCCAGGGTTAATGGATTGGGGTTTATGTATTCTTCGGCATTTATATATATGTGTTGTAACACTAAAAGGATTATAATGAAAAATCAAGCTGGTAGTCCCAATTTGGGATCCAGGGGAAAATCTCTGTGTTTATCTGTTTTATGTTTATGCTCTCGCTATTGTTTATTTTCTGTTATAAGATTCGTGTGTAGATAATTTGTGTTCAGGGTTAAAACCTACATTTGGTATCAGAGCTGTTTCGGCTTCAAGGGGACGCCTTTGTTGTTGAGGGTTTTTTGCTCGAGCCTGTGGTAGACCCTGCTCAGTGGGAGATCTGCGGGATTGATTCTTGCGATGAAAGAAGATGGCGAGCGGCAGAAAGATAGAGATCGAGAAATTTAATGGTCAGAGTTTTGAGTTGTGGAAGCTCAAGATGGAGGATCTACTGGTGGATAAAGATCAGTGGATCGCGGTAGATCCAGGTACTAAACCAACGGCAATGTCAGATGAAAACTGGAAGAAACTGGATCGGAAAGCTAAGAGCACAATACGGTTGTGTGTCTCAGATTCAGTATTGTTGAATGTATCTGGGGAAGCTACAGCGAAGACCTTGCGGGAAAAACTTGGGACTTTGTACCAATCTAAGTCTCTGGTGAATAAGTTGTTCCTGCGGAAAAAACTGTATAACCTGAGGATGAAGGATGGAGACTCGGTGACAGAGCATCTGAACGCCTTCAATACTGTGGTAAGTTAGCTGTCATCTGTTGATATTAAAATCTCAGATGAAGATAAGTGCATCAGTTTGTTGTGTTCTCTACCAGACTCGTGGGACAGTCTGGTTATTGCAATAGGTAGCAACACAACTACCTTGAATTTTGATGACATTGTCTCAGCCTTGCTGTCGGAGGAAATGAGACGGAGAAATATGGAGGGTCAAAATGGAGATGCCTTATCTGTACGAGGAAGGTCCCAAAATAGAAACAAGAATAATGTTTCGAGTGGGAGATCTAAATCTAGAGGGAGATCTAAATCTCCTGGAAATTTTGTGAAGGTGTACTGGAAATGCGGAAAGGAAGGACACTACAAAAAGGAATGCAGATCTAAAGCTCCTGAGAAAGGAAAGGGATCTGATGAAGCTCCTTCTGCAGAGGCAAAAACCACCTCGGATGAAGGTGGGGATGTGTATTTGGCCTCTTCTTCAAATACACATGTAGATCATGAGTCATGGTTGATTGACTCAGGTGCATCCTTTCACTTCACTCCCCATAGGGAGTGGTTCTGTGAGTATGAGAAATATGATGGTGGTGATGTCTTCCTAGGGGATGATAGGAAGGCCGGAATCGTCGGACGTGGAAAGGTCAAGCTGAAGCTGCAAGGTGGAAGGATTAGAACACTTCCTGGTGTTCTGCATATTCCTACATTGGCCAGAAATCTGATTTCTGTAAGCAAGATGGATGATGCAGGTGTAAAAACAGTGTTCGAGAAAGATGCCTGCAAGATGGTTCGGGGAGCATTGGTATTAATGCGGGGAGTTTGGACTGGAACTCTGTACAAGCTACAAGGTAGCACTGTTATTGATGGGTGTAACAGTTCTGTGGTTCCTGAAAGTGGGATGGAAAGTCTAGCTGTCTCTGGAGAAAAGACCATGCTATGGCATCAAAGGCTTGGACACATTGGAGAGAAGGGCCTTCAGATACTGCATAGAGATGGTATGGTAGAAGGTATGTGGAACTCTATACAAGATACAAGGTAGCACTGTTTTTGATGGGTGTAATAGTTCTATGGTTCCTGAAAGTGGAGCGGAAAGCCTAGCTGTCTCTGGAGAAAAGACCATGTTATGGCATCAAAGGCTTGGACATATTGGAGAGAAGGGCCTTCGAATCACCCAAATGGTGGTAGAAGGTATGTCTAATTGTTCTCTGGATTTCGATTTCTGTGAACATTGTGTATATGGGAATCAGAATCGGGTGATTTTTCCTTCTGGTGCTAAGAGGGAAAACAAGATATTAGAACTTGTGCATAGTGATGTGTTTGGACCTGTGTCAGTTCCATCACTGGGAAAGTCTGTGTACTATGTTTCATTCATAGATGACTTCTCAAGGAATACACAGATATATTTCTTGAGGAGGAAATCTGAAGTCTTTGACAGATTTAAAGAATTGAAGGCTCTGGTGGAAAACCAAACAGAGAAGAAGATAAATGTGTTGAGGCCAGATAATGGTGGGGAGTTCTACAAGAAGGAATTTGAAGAGTTTTGTAAGAAGAGAGGTATAGCACGGTAGAAGACTACTCCATACACACCTCAGAAAAATGGAGTTGTAGAAACAATGAATAGAATGCTGATGGAAAAGGAAAGAAGCTTGCTCAGTGGTACCAGGTTAGGACAAAAACTCTGGACAGAGGCAGTGGAGACTGCATGTTACTTGGTTAAGAGATCACCTTCATCGACGTTGGAGGATAAGACTCCACATGAGGTATGGACTGGTAAGAAACTCTCTCTTTCACATCTGAGGGTATTTGGATGTGATGCATATGTACATGTTCCAAAGGAGAAAAGGACCAAGTTGGATAATAAATCTGAAAAGTGCATCTTTATTGGGAATAAGGATGGTTTAAAGGGTTACAAGCTTTGGAACCCAGAAACAAGGAAGGTTGTGTACAACCGAGATGTGGTGTTTAGAGAAGTGAAAGTTGTTGTTAAACATGAAGTCCTATCAAAGGAACCTGAAAAGATAGAGTTTGAGCTAAAGGAGATGAATCAGACTCTACAACAGAAGAAGACTCGGAAGATGAAGAGCCACAAAATCCAGCTTTGAGAAGATCAGTTCGGGAAAGAAGGCAACCAAAAAGGTATAGTCCATCTACTTTCTATTCAGGTTTTGCCTTAACTATAACTGATGATGAACCCAGAACTGTCAGGGAGGCAGCAGATTCAGAGGATGGAAAACTCTGGAAGGAGGCCATGGTTGATGAAATGGCATCCTTGCACAAAAACGATGCATGGGATCTGGTGGAGTTGCCTGTTGGAAGGAAGCCCATTGGGAGAAAATGGGTGTTTAAGAAGAAGATGAATGCAAAAAGAAAGGTGGAGAAATACAAATCTCGGTTGGTAACAAAAGGTTATTCACAGGTGTCAGGAATTGATTTTGGTGATATTTTTTCTCCTGTTGCCAAGGTTACTTCTATTAGATTAATTTTATCTGTTGATGTTGCATTTGATTTTTAGGTAGAAAAGATGGATGTGAAGACAAAATTTCTTCATGGAGATTTGGAAGAGGAGATCTACATGAAACAACCTAAAGGATTTTTGGTGAAGGGTAAGAAAGGACTGGTATGCGAGGTTGAATTTCTCTCTGTATAGGTTAAAACGGTCACCAAGATGTGGTATGAAATTTGATACCTATATCTGGGGACTTGGCTTCCACTTAGGAAGCAAGGAGGATCAAGTTGTGTTTATTCATCATTGGTGGTGATCGTGTTATTTATTTGGTCTTGTATGTGGATGATATGTTGTTGATTGGAAATGACAAAATAAATTATCCAGATTTGAAGACCAAGCTGTTCTCAAATTCGACATGAAGGATAAGGTGTTGCAAATTATATTTTGGGCATGGAAATTAAGAGAGATCGGAAAAGAGGAAGCTCCCTGGTTAAACCGAGAGGAAGTATGTCGAGACTATATTGCGAGGTTCAATATGCGGGATAGTAAACCGGTGAGGTTCCTATTCCTGTAGGTGTAAATTTGTCTGTTGAATAGTGTCCCAAGACACAAGAAGAAGAGGAGAATATGTCCCGTGTTCCATATGCAAGGGCAATGGGTAGCCTAATGTATGCAATGGTCTATACTAGACCATACATTGCACATGCGGTGGGATTATTGATCAGGTTTATGTCAAACCCAGGGAAGGAGCATTGGATGACAGTGAAGCGGGTTTTCAGATATTTACGTGGCACTAGTGATTATGGCTTGTGCTACAAGGGAAGACCAAGATTGGAAAGAATGTTGGAAATTCGTGGTTTTGTTGATGCAGAATGGGCTGGAGATCTGGACCAAAGAAGATCTACAAGTGGGTATGTGTTTAGCCTATTTGGAGGCGCAGTCAGTTGGATGAGTAAAAGACAGTCTATAGTGGCTCTTTCAACTACAGAGGCAGAATACATAGCAGCCACTCATGCAAGCAAGGAAGCAATTTGGTTGCAGAGATTGTGTTCAAGTATGGGGTTGGTACAGAAAGCTATAAGGATAGACTGTGATAGCGAAAGTGCAATTTTCTTGGCTAAGAAACCTGCTTATCATTCAAAGACAAAGCACATTGATGTTCAATATAACTTTGTTAGAGATATGGTTGAGGCTAAAATGGTGTCGCTAGTAAAGGTGGACACTTTGAAGAATGTTTCAGATGCATTAAAAAAGTCTGTGAGCACTCAGAAGTTCTCTTGGTGTAGAGAAACAATGGGTGTTGAAGAACTGGGCCAATGACTAAGCCCTCTTGTGGCCCCCTGTGGAAAGAAAACAACAAGTGGGAGAATGTTGGGTATGTGTTATATTCTTTCCACGACTAAGCACGCGTGGGGGGGCGATAGCCCCCCCCTTGTGCTGGGCGCAACAGGGGGGTCACAGGGGGGGCGGTAGCCCCCCCTGTCGGGGTCTGGGGCAGCGCCCCGGCGAAAATTTTGGTTCCTTAATTTTCGTTGGGTAGTCTGCGTCCATGGTTTTGTGCATGGGTATGCACATGGTTTTGGGGCATGATGTTTTTTAACCCTTGGTATTTTGTAGATCTGGTCAAGGGAACTACAGTTATGTTCTAACCCAGGGTTAGTGGATTGGGTTTATGTATGCTTCGACATGTATATATATGTGTTGTAACACTAAAAGGAATATAATGAAAAATCAAGTTGGTCGCCCCGATTTGGGATCCAGAGGAAAATCTCTGTGTTTATCTGTTTTATGTTTTATGCTCTCGCTATTGTTTATTTTATGTTTTAAGATTCGTTTGTAGATAATTTCCGTTCGGGATTAAAACCTACTAAGATGGAGGCCATCAAGAAATGACCAGTGCCTACTAATGTTTCTGAGGTCAAGAGTTTCATTGAGGCAACACAATACCTGAGGAAATTCATAGCATCATTTTTAGCGATAGCAACACCACTCCAAACCATAACAAAAAGTAGCAATAGTTTCAAGTGGGGAAAGGGTCAGAAAAGGGCTTTCAAGGTGTTAAAGAAGACAATCAGTTAAAGACCGGTTCTGGAATTACCAAAATTGCAACAACCCTTTGAAGTGGAGATACATTTGAGTGGGTATGCTATGGTGGAGGTCTTGAGGGAGGGAGGCAGGCATGTATGCTACCATTATGAAGTATTTCATGCGGAAGTAAATAACTACCCTACCTACGAAAAAGAGTTTTATGCCTTGGTGTTATTTGTGAAGAAGTGGAAGCACTATCTAATGGGAAAGGAGACAGTAATCCACATATATCACCAACCACTATAGTACTTGCAGTCTTAGAGAAAGCTACAACATACCAGGAATTACAAGTGGATGGGTTTTTTACAGTAGTTTCATTTGGTGATCAAGTACAAGAAGGGTAGCACAAACAAGTTGACCGACATGCTTTCAAGGCCACCTACACCAAATATCATAGCCACTGGGGACTCCTATACATATGGAGCCATTCACCCTAAATTCATACAAAGAGGCATATTCATAGGATGAGGACTTTAAGGAGGTGTATCAACAGTTGCAGAGTAAAAGTCATGTGCATGATGGCGAAAGCACCATTGACTACCATCTACAGGATGAGTTACACTATAGGCTGGATAAGCTATGTGTTCCTAAATTTGAATGGTTGTAGCTAATTAGAGAGGCTCACAACTCCATGGTTGTAAGGCAGTTTGGTGTAGGGAATATCATAGCCAACTTGCAGAGGTATGTGTATTGGCCCAAGATGTAAGAGAAAGTAGCTAGGTTCATAAAAGGATGCATTCTTTGTTATAGCAACAAGCTTAACAATAAGAAGCATGATCTGTATCATCCCTTACATGTACATACTCATCCTTGGGAAATAATTTCCATGGATTTTGTTGGATGTTTACCAACAACCAAGTAGGGACATTAATATTTGTTCATGGTAGTTTATAGGTTCAAAAATCTCAGTGTTCTGATGCCCTATAAAAAAACCATTAGTGGGCAATAAGCAACAAACTTCTTCTTTGGACAAGCATGGGTGCACTTTGGGATACCAAGAAGCATCGTTTCAGATAAGGATACAATATTTCTCAGTGCATTCTTGACTATAATATGGGATAATATGGACATAAAGCTGAATATATCTACAACATTCCATATATAGACAAAACTATTTTGGATATTTGTCGCATTCACCTTTAGACATTGCATATGGGAAATAAGGACGAGTAAGTGATGATATTATAGGAGATGCCTTGAGGGCTACAAAAATTATAGAGAATATTAGGTAGATCCATCTATAGGTACAAGAGACATTATAGAAGTAGAAAAATAAATATAAGGTCAAACATGATTAACATAGAAGAGATAAATTGTTCAACGTGGGAGACAGAGTATGGCTACAATTGAATAAGGAGAGGCTACGGGGAGCTGGTAATAAAATCAAGGCTCTGAGGTATGGTCCCGTTGAGATACTAGAAAAGTTCCATGATAATTCATATTAACTCATAAAATTGTCAAAAATCATCACAAGGTATTTGGATCAATTCCTAAAGTTATTCCACTTAATCGAGATCATGACTATGTTATTAATTTGTAGCTGAGAAGTGTAATAAGGATGAATGAGGAAGGGAAAATCATATTAGAAGTAGAAACAATCCTTGAAACGAGGATTAAGTTGTTGAGTAACCTAGCTAGGTATTTGGATTAATGCCTTTAAGGGTCTTCCATCTCATTGAGATCATGATTATGCTATTGATTTTTAGCCAATATGTGTACTACATATAAAAAATGAAGGGAAAATCATAATATAAGTCGAAAAAAATCCTTTAAATAAGGATTAAGCAACCAAGTAACCCAGAAATTAAGGAGACATCATAAAATGGCATGGTAAGATGGCTTATTCTATAAGAGTCATCAATAGTTACAGAGGTGTTGGGGACAAGACTTGTTTGAAGTGGAGGGACATTCTAATCCATATATAAGTCCCATGTTAACCTTAAAAGGCCTTATTAATCCATAGAAATTGAGTGATTACATCTATATTGCTATCTTTTTATGTACAAAACCAATCATGGTCCCATTTTATTATAACTTTACTTCTTATCTCCTATATACATACTAAGGTGACCTAGTCTGAATCATCAAATATTTTCCTTTACATTGTACTCATTGTAAAAGGAGATTTTCCCCATGAAGAGTATTTTTGTTGGGTGTGTGTTATATTATTTCCACGATTATTCCCGCACATTGTATGTTGTGTCGGGCGTAGCGGGGGGCAATAGGCCCCCCTATTGGGGGTTTTGCATGGGGGATATCACCCCTTTGCATGGGGTCGGGGTAGCACCTCGGGGAAAAGAAATTATGCAGACCCAATAATAGTTTGGTGGACCCAATTAAGGGGAGTAGACCCAACGACGATGGGAGGACCTACCCATGGTTTTGTGCATGGGTTTTGCACATGGTTTTGGGCATGACAGTTTTCTACCCATGGTATTTTATAGATCTGGTCAAGGGAACTACAGTTATGTTCTAATCCAAGGTTAGTGGATTGGGGTTTTTGAATGCTTCGACATGTATATATATATATATATATATATTAACATTGAAAGGAACATAATGAAAAATCAATATGGTAGACCCGACTTTGGGATCTAGTGGAAAATATTTGTGTATATTTGTTTTATGTTCTCTCCATTGTTTATTTTTAATTTTTAAGAATTCATTTGTAGGTAATTTTTGTCTAGGGTTAAAACATATAACTATAATTATTGGTTTCTTATCATTTTTAAGGTGCAATGATATAACAAAGTGAGGGACAATCATATAAGGTATAGCACATAAAATTGGAGTTGTCAGGGATGTTAGCACAAGATGAAGGATGAAGTTAATGTTATCCAAGTTGTTGAGTGATGAAAGATTGTGGTCTTAATTCTCAATTGGGGAGAAAATATATTATCACATTTGTTGTTCCCTCGAGACAATCTCTAGTTGAAATAGGTCAGTGCCTAGAAAATATACAAGAATTGATAGAAATTTTTAACAAATCATCAGAGAATGAGACCATGAGAGTTGCCATGACTTCTCTAATTCAAAAACCTATCTTTCGAAACCAGTATGTCCAATTCAATGAGAATTTGAGAGTTTTGAATTGAAAATTTAGTTAGAGGAAAACAAAGAGGAACAATGTTTTAGAACTCATGCATTTATGAATCTGAGTTCAAGCTCTGCACAAAGAATGGTGGAAAACATTAGGAAATCATGTACGAATTTCTGAAAGTGGAGCACCTATTAAGGGTTTTAAATTAAAACGTGAGTACCAAGGGGTTAATTCATAGTCTTGAATTTAAAAATCCTTGTTTCTACATACACTTGACTAGAAAAAGAAAAACAAAAATGAATTTACCGAAGATGAAATCAAACTGGGATCCCAAAAATAAAATTATTGAGATATTTTTTCATTACATTCATTTTGGGACACCTGCCTTCAAACCCTTTGTTCAATATTTTTCTTGTCTTTTATATTTCTCTAGAAATTACCTGTTAAGAATTAGTCACAAAAGTAATTTATAAACAATCATATAATTTTCTCTTTTCACAAACAATGAGTCTCTTCTTTTTAAAATGTATTTGTGCTTATTTGAATTAATATTATATATATAATATAACATATATGATATCAATTTGTATCATTTTTACATATTTAAAATATGTAAGCCCTCTCTTTTACAATATTATTAAATTCCTTCATCTTTTAAAATTATTTTGTCCAAAAATAAATAAATAAATATATATAATAATGTTGTTTTGAGGTGAAAATTTGAATATGGGCATTAATATATCATCACGTGCCATGTTAGAGGTGAGGTGAAAGCTTAAGTGGTAGCTGAATGTCGTGTGGGTCCTAGTCTTTGTCATGCATACGCCACAATAAGGTGGTTTTCATGAAACCATGTATTTCTTGTGGGGTCCCCTCTAGTGGTTTGTGGAAAAGGTTAAAAGTCCTCTAGAACGAATGTGGATCGTTGATATGGAGATGAGCTATTCCAAAATCCCACCTTTTTGGGGGTGTCCTCCTCTTTATCCTCCAAGCACTTCACCTTGTCGAAAAACCATTGGATCTTGAGATAAAATGGTTTGGGTCGTTGATTTGTTCATATTTTTTGCAACCTACCATTCTTTGTCTCTCTAAAGCTTTGTTTTCTAAAAAAATATTATACGTGACATCCTCAACGAAACTTGAAAGTTTGTTTTTAGTCTCACGATTATTTTTCACACTCAAGGAGTTGTGCACCATCTTCGCAAGTGAGGCAGTTCAAGTAGACGAATGAGATTGACCTTTTATTCCATCCAAATCCCCTATGTATTCTTTTTATTTTTCTAAAATATTTAGTATCATTGTTACTGTTACCACTATTCCAAAAGGCACTGACGTTGGAAGAATCGTTTGATACGTGTTTAATATGTTACAACTCTTTCAAAAGGCACTGGCATTGGAAAAATTGTTTAATACATATTTAATCTCTCCATTCTAGGGATGTTTGTCGTCCGGTGGAGCAGACTTTTTATTTTTTTCAAAAGGACTATATCTGGCCAAAAAAATACAAAAATAATGCACACCATTTGTGAACTCTTTAGTTCAGTGAACAAGTTGTACTAAATTGTTGGACCAACTTCTTTGTTGGTACTATAAAGATATTACAAATTGTTATGATAGTAATGACAAACTCCAGATCCTTCAAAGTTCAACATCTATGCAAAATGACTCGAGCACCTTTTCAATAATCCTATCAGATTACTGAATCATGACCACTGCACAAATTGTAAGAGGTGTTGAAGTGGACTCTTTGTGAAGGATTCCAAACAATGCATACATTCCTAGAAGAAATGCATCAAACCTGGTAGATTTTTTAGAAGACAGCCTTGTCACTATGTATTTGGTTAAACAAATTTCATATCCCATATATATTGCGCACAAACTTTACACGCCGTATATATATGTTTGCCTTCAACTTTTGTTTGATATTATAATTTCTATTTGGTGGTCTTGGATCTTGTTCGATAGTGGAAATTCTATTTGGTGGTCCCAAGGATGAACTTTAACTTTCACAGTTTAGGATATGGAAAGGGAAGGAGTGCATGCTTTTTATTTTTTGAAAGGGGACATAGCATTAGTGTGACAAGTCAAGTTACATCGACAGGACCAAGGAGGGAAAGTATACATGAAATTATTTTCCAGTTGCAATATTATCTTTTCTTGGCCAAGAATTTAATCCTGCACAATCGTGTTACAAATAGGCTCCAATTAGAGATAGTGTCTCACCTTGTGGGGCACTAAGACCATGTTCCTTATTGGGCATGAAGTCAAAGATTTCAATTTTTCTTGTCATTATTACTGAAAATTATCAACTTTGAAATCCCTCTGAAATATTTATTTGTTGGAAGTATAACCTCTTAGTCATAAAGTGAAACATTGAAAAAAAAATGTAGAAACTTTTAAACTGAATTCTCATTATTGATGTTATTTATGTGCAAATTTCTACTATAAAAAATGTGGAACTTAATCAAGTAAAATCAACCTTCCAGTGGCACCATGCTAATTTCTAATTAATTGATATTACTCCACTCTTCCCTTAAGCTTTAAAAATAAAAATATGCCTAATCATGAGTAGAAGAAAATGATCCATGAAAGCTGACACATGCCTAGAAAATTAGAATGCCTGCAAAAAGGATCTTATTCCTGAACTCATCATAACGCCATATAATCTGCTACAAGTGTTGAAATTGGCAACAAGAAGATGCTTCTAATTTAATTTTCCCTTAATTAAATTAGAAGGAAATTGTAATTCCGCATCACATGACAACTTGTACGAGTTAACTAAGTCAGGAATACTTAACTAGCTGAGTCAATTTGAGTTGTGGGTCAAACTGGAGGCATGTAGAGTTCACTCAAATTTTTCGAGGGTCCAGTTGCACTTTATTTTGAATTATAATTGTTTAACTTAATTATTTTAGTTAAAATTAGTTTAGCTAGTTCTAACTGATGGATGAGGTAGTGATAGGTCCAGTGAATTAAATCCAATTTAATTCACATGTAGTGAACAAATAGATAAATGATAATTCACTATAAATAGTTTTTGCACGTCAGTTCTAAGAGTGACCCAGTTGAGATTGGAGTTAAAGGGAAGTAGACTATCATTTGTATAATTAGAAAACTATACAAGTCATATATGAGGTCATCATGCTACCTTGGATGTATTGCGCAATCAATTGATGGGAATTCCCTAATTAATAAGGGCTCAATTCCCTCAGGAATGGTTGAACAAGGCTGGTGAGATAAGGGCAAGGAATTGGTTAAGTATTGGGCCAAACCTGCTAAGATCAGAGTGAGACAGTCACAGATAGTGAAAAGAGCTCTAAATCCTGAGAGAGTCGTTGTATCACTGAATCATATTCTTGAATTTATGAAATACATAGATAGTGGTGTTTTAGTTGAGGCTCTCCCAGATACATGTGTTGTCTGATTCAAATTATTTATCTTTCTTGTTCATGGGATTTTCCGATCGTAGTTGGTTTCTACAATTTGTAGAATAGATTCAAGTATTTTATTTAGCATATTACACGATCAGTTCAATCTATATGGATTTTCTGCATGGTATCAGAGCATGAAGCATTATATAAGAGAAGAACCAAATTTTGTTTTGAATAGGTGAATGGAATTGGCATATTTATTCTTCAGGACCAATAGTAGATCAGGATGTATTTATCTAGATTAAGACTCAAATATTCCCTTGAGGGTAATTTGAATTACATAGCTTGAAAGGATGGGATGGAGGTAGTGTTGGAGGACAACATACCTAAGGAATTCATAGACAATGATATTCGTAGGGCCGCAGTAGCAGATGCTCCAAATCTTGATGCATCGAAAGAATGTAGCGAAGGTGAGAAGGATTATGTTAGAAGGAGTTTGAGATCATATTGCCTTGAACCTCCATTGAAAGGAAACTCCATATTCTATGTGGAAGGGCTTAAAAAATATATTTCAAAATAGCAATGACCACAGAAAGTTGGTGCAGAAGGACAAACTGAGAAAGATCAATATCGAGAAGGGAGACACGATACCAAAATACTTAATGAAGTTCACTCAATGTTGATATGAGTGTGGAAGTGTTGGTGTGAAAGTTGCCTAGAATGATTTGGTGAGCCTAACACTTCTAGGCCTTCCCAATAGCTGGCACAACTACCAAGACTCAGTGAAAGGGAGGGACAAGCTAGTAGAGTGGGAATGATTGTGGTCCAACATGGTACAAGAAGATATTCAGAAGAACACAAGATATGGATCCTCATAAAATACTAATGATGAGGAGAATTGTGACTTTGCTGGATGATCAGGTGCTCAAAATTAGGCTAAAAAATGAAATTTGTCGGAATGGTGTGGAACTTGAACTACCACATAGATATCATCATTCTAAATCTAGCACAAATCATTTCAAATAAAATCGACACCATATGCTCCCAGAAACACATTTTGTCCACTTTTTCAACCATATAATATTTTTTAAAAAACAATTTTGGGTAGCCTATTTAGTAGTCTGTATAGATGATTGGGCATGCCTACGTGGCAGGATGACTGTGCATATTAATGTTTTCCTCTGACGAATGAAATCATGCCAAGTGGCACTACCTGGTTGGTTTGAAATGGTTTGTTTTCATTGGGTTTCATGGTGGCCAATCATAGGATGCCACATGGCCCAGACAAGGGCTGCAACATGGTGGCCTGAGGGCCACAAAAATTGGGTGAATGTCTGAGCAAAGCAGGCGGGGGTCGAAGCTATGACCTCCAAGAAATGAGCATAGAGCCTTACCATCGTGCCTACATATTTGTTTCTTAATATAGTATGGTGTCAAGTTGGTTTTGATGTGATAAGATTTATGCAATGGGGGAGGGAGTCGAGGTCTAGCCCCAACCATGGTCACTGTCGGGGGTAGGACGATGGGCTGGAGGCTAGCCCCCCCCCCGCCCCCCCCCCCAACGGTTCATAATAATTAACATATAATTCACCAACGACCCTCGTATCCACTTAAATGCTAACTCCAACGGTTAGCGAAAAAACTGCGAGTCTTTTATTTAAAAAAAGAAATTTGGCTTTAAGGCCTTAATGGAGAAAATAAGTTTTTATTAGTGTCTGCCAATCTTCCTAGTCACCAATGATCGAATTTTCTCTTACAATATTTTTTTAGGGTCTTTGGTCAAATTATTATGTTTCAATAGGTCTTCAAATAAAAATTTGGTCACTGGTTAGTGTGTCAAGGTGTGTTACTACTCCTTTCAGTCTATGTTTTGGTCTTTCCATCATTAATTTTGATGATTCATCACTGAAATGACTTCATCACCATCTCAGTCACATCATCATGGTCATCATTTAACTCATTCCATGTAGTCTCACCATTAGGTCTTAGGGTCAAAATCATAAAATCAATCATTTCACCAATAATTAAGCATTGAAGGAGTAGTAATAGTAAAAAATGTTAAATAAAGGGTCCAAAAGTGTATTTTCATTTCTTTAATGATGTAATATATTTCATAAGGTTCTAAAGCTGCAGTTTCAAATCAAAATGTAAAAAGGACTTGGTGGGCAGGGAAAATTTTAAGGATGGAGAATTATTTTGAAGTTTAAAAAATTGGCGAATCTCACTAGTCCCTAATATGCAAAATATAAAATTTTTATTGACGTATTTGTAAAATTATTTAAATTTATAATGATATTATATATATTGTCTATATCACGTTGGCGATTTTTAACGTAAAATAATTTTATATTGTAAAATTTGGGCGAATCATTTTTATAAAAAAAGGAAATTGGCGAATCTTTTTTTTGGAAAAACCATGGAAAATTAGCCCACCTACGAATATTAGCCCCTAAAATTTTCCATGTTGGTGGGGCCACTACACCACTAAGAAGAGAAATCAATTTCCAAAGCTACAAAAGACCAAAAGATCTTTTCATTTTCTCATTTAATTTCAAAGAGACATCTCTCCACTCTCAAATACCATTTTCACCATCATATCAACCATCTCTTGCTACCAAAGTGCTCATCATTTGTTGCCCTGCGCTTTTACTAGAGGAGATGCACTTTCTTCAAAGAGGAAAAATCATCATTTCAGAGGACTTATTCATTAATAAGAATTTTACAGTGTATAAGATATATGTAAGTGGGTCATCAAATTTCCTCTTTTGTCTTCATTTTGTGCTTGATAGGATCAATTCCCTCTTCTAGGGTTTTTGGTTGCATTTTCTTGATTTCATTTTCTCATTGAAAAATTGCTAAGTAAAATGCTAATATTGAAGCTCACTAACCTTCGCCCATCTGTTATACACTCTCCTAATCATTTCCCATTACTCCTATCCCTCATTTACTCTATTTTCCTACAAGCCATAGCCTAGACTAGAATTTCCTATGCTAGGATTATTTTTTCCCCTTTTGAACCCCTTCCCCTCACTCATTCCCTCAAATTTCACTTTCCCCTACTCCCTAACATCTATCCAAAACCCCTTATTTTTTCGAAGAATTTAGGAGACCCATAACCCCTTCATCGCCTTTCATTCCTAAAAATTTCCCAAAACCCTTGTTTTCCTAAAATAAACCCTAATTTCCCTTCCTATTGAGCTAAGGTTTCATAATGGATCCAGAGACCACACCCACTAATCAGAGGAAGCATAAATGAGTCCAAGCACAAAATTTCTAGAGAGGAGAAAGAGAAAGAGAGCGATCCATGTCCTCCACTAGGTCAAAGGGATATTGACAAATCATTTGCTGCACATAGGGATAATTTCACTTCAAAATACATTTTTGACCAAATGGAGATGAACTTTACAAGAGTGAAATAGGTTTTTGTCTGTCACAAACCCATTTAGAAAAAATAGTCTCAGTTTTCTAAAAAATATTATTTTTTGGGAGATTTGAAAGAATATTTGAAAGAAAAGTTTCCAGAAATGTCATGTTTTAGCCATCTTTGTGCGGAACAGATTGTGGCCAATGAAAGGCGCATCTTGGAAACTGGAGGAGGTGTTTATTCATAACATACCCAAGAATTAAAACCTCCCTTGGTTTTGCATCTTATGGTTAGAGAGATATTAATGTACCTTTGAGCCCTATTTTTGCATAAAAAATCTAATTTTTGGTGTTTTTGGCCTAATTGGAAAACTCAGTTTAGCCAAAAGTGCAGCGCCTTGGCGCTGTGATTTTTACTCAACCAACCAAATTGAAATTTTTTTATATGGTTGGATAGATAATAACTCATACATCAAATATATCAACTTTTGATGCCTTGCCAGCAAACTGGTGGAGAGAAAATTCCCAGAAACAGGTTAAAAACACACTTGCTGCCACCTTAATGGACTAGGCACTGCGCTTTTGGGAGTAGCTGTGAAAAAATGAATTTTTATATGTTATGTATTGTCCATTTTTCTTGCTTCAGGTTTCTAATGACAACTAGACATCCTCAAATTTCCAATTCATCTTTCAGAGTTGGATTTGGAGCATGGGAGGGCCTTCAAAAGTTCCTCACAAGTTGGGTGTTGTGCTTTTGCAGAGATGCATTGCGTTTTTTCCTACTATTTCATTTTTCGAGTTTTTTCTCAGTCAATATCAGTTTAATGACGTGATTTCTCTACTTTTATGTTGATGTGATGTAATTTAAGGAAAATTTTGTTATTTCCATTTTGATGTAATTTTGGACCTCATTGATGAGGAGCAGGTAAGTGAAACTCTAAATGGAGGATTTGCTTTAACCTCCTTAGTCATTAGGGTTTTGTTGAGAGATTCTTGTGAGATGTTCCTACACTAAGGGATTTGACCCCTAAGAGAGAGGAAGTTTTTTTTGTCTATATGTATGTTCTTTTCAGTCATTTTTATAGTGGGGACATCAGAGGGTGAAAGTCTTGTAGCTTGTACTTCATCAATTTTTACAGGAAATAAAAGGACAGTTGTAGCTATTATTCAGGAATTCTCGTGTTGTGAGTTTGTGATAATGTTTTCTCTCCATTATAGTTTTATATGAATGATATATTTTTCTCCTTACCATATCTTTTATCTTCAATTATTTTCCTAATATTTTTTAAGTAGAATTATTTTAATTGAGCTATGTTTTGTTAGGAATCTCATTTTGTGTATTTAATATTCTTGATTAATGAATTCATGTTGCACATTCTCATTAAGATATTCTTTCTCTTTCAAACCCTAGAATACACCGAAAATAACCTAATCCATCACAAAAGCATAGCTACCTTGCTCCTCCATATCTCTTGCAACTAAAACCTTTGATGATTTTAACCTATTTCCCTGATTTTCACTCCCGATCCAACAAAAAAAAACTAAAATATTTCAAACCCTGGAGCTGAGCTATCTAGCCTAAAAACCATTCTTGTACCAGTCAAACCCTTGGTTTTGTTTTTCATAGAGATATCCCTCTCTGTTTTGCTAGGGCTAGCTACTAAACTAAAATCTTGGTTTGAGGTTACCTCTGTCGATATCCTTTCAGCCTTGGGACATTGTGAAGGCTAACATTTCTCATGCCATTGTTGGGGAATGAGGTAAAAGATATCCCCCAGGAAAGCATGAAAAGGATCATATATGATTGCTGAAGGTGAAAAGTGATCTATCACAAGAAGGCTATGTATCTTTCACCGAGTGACTCCAGTGTCGAAGAATCCAAATGTTCAAAATTTTCATGGCGACTCCACTGTTCAAAAATCGGTAGTTTCAAGAAATTCTTGGTGACCTCACTTTTTTCAAGATGGATTCAACTGCTTGAAGGTATGCTCCTTTGAATCAATTTCATAGTCCTAGTATTATGAACCTTATTCCTTGTATAGATTGGAAAACAAGGCTGCCAAAATTTAAAGGTCAGGATGGAGAAGATGCTAGTCTGCATTTGGTCAAATTTACTTTTCATATTCATGGAATTAATATTGAGTTTTTTGAATATTGTATGATGAATATGTTCATGGCTACCTTGGAGGAAAAAGCAAGATCATGGTATGAAGGTATACCATCTGCTAGTTTGTATTCTCTAAAGGATTTGTGTTCAATTTTCTTTCAACATTATCAAAGCTATATTTTTTCCTTATTGATGATTGATAGTTTTTGTAAGATTTCTGAAAATTTCATTAAATTTCTTGAAAATTTGGATGGGGATGAAGAATGTATGGAAGAAGAGATGTTAGAATCCATTTATGATTTTTTCTCCCAACAGGAATTAGTAGCTTCCTCTTTGGATGAAATAGACCAGGCCCAAAATATATAAAGGCCTATTCCAGATCTCGAAAATGAAAATCACCAAGCCAATGTTAACTGTTATAAAACTCGGTTTTCTCCTATTTCTGAAGATGAAATATATTAGCTCCTGAATATTCATGTTACAACCCAAGCTAATGTAGGTTTGCAGCTCTTACAATGTTCGCACAATCAAGAATGTGTGAGTGAAATTTCTTCCATTATTGAAAATGAATATCTGGGTTTAAATGATGACAGTCATGAAACTGATGAAACTATAGAGGAATTTGTTGTGAGTAAGCCAATTTTTGATGATGATTTCCTGCAAGGATATCAGCTACCAAGGACTGTTTTCTTTCATGAAGAGGATAGAGTTTTCATGTTTAATAATTTTGAAGAATTTCTTTTGTTCAAGGATGATTTAGACTATGAATTGGAAGAGCATGAGTCTAGGATAAACAGTGTGCCATAGATAGAATTAGAGTTTCTCATGCTTGAGGAATTTACAGCCAACACTCAGGTAGAAGAAAGCCATACTTCCCTATGCCTTCCTATGCATCAACAACCAAGTATTATTTTAGATCAAAAACAAAGGGGTAGTTGTATTTTTGTTGGATTTCAATACAAGGTAACATTTCAAATTATTGAGGATCCTTACATTGATTTTCTATAGTCAACGACGGATATGACGTTTATTTCATTTATTGATCATGAGCACATCTTCAGTGGACACTCAGAGTGGCATATCTTTTTTTTTGTCTACCTGCTCAAGGAAAATGTGAGTGTGATTCTAGTAAGTAGTCATTTGTTGGATTGGTTACACTGGAGGGATCATTTAACATGATTTCATATATGTCTTCAACAGGTGGGCGGTTATCATCAAGATTTGAAGCCTGGGGTGAAGGCACTAAGATCTCGATGATATTATGCCATCAATAAGTTCTATAAGTGTTGTTGCAGTGAGTAGTGAGTTTTTTTAGTCACGTCAGTTTAGTTTGTCAGACAGTTTTCAATATTGAGTTTGATTTTTTTATTTTTAACTCCATGCCCAATGGATAAGGCTACTTGGTGTATGGTGTTCTTGACACCTCCAAGGAGCTACCATCCCCAGCTGGAGCCAATATTAGTGTCTGCCTATCCTGCAAGTCACCAATTATCAAATGTGCTCTTACAAGATTTTATTAGGGTCTTTGGTCAATTTTTTATGGTTTCAGTAGGTCTTAAAATATAAATTTGGTCTCTGGTAAGTGTGTCTATGTGTGTTACTACTCCTTTCAGTCGATGTTTTGGTCTTTCCATCATTCATTTTGATGAGTCATCAGTGATGAATTCATCACCATCTCAGTCACATCATCGTGGTCATCATTCAACTCATTCCATGTAGTCTCACCATTAGTTCTTAGGGTCAAAATCATAAAATCATTCATTTCACCAATAAATTTAGCATTGAAGGAGTAGTAATAGTAAAAAATGTTCAATAAAGGTTCCAAAAGTTTATTTTCATTTCTTTCATGATGTAATATATTTCATAAGGTTCTAAAGTTGTAGTTTCAAATCAAAATATAAAAAGGACTTGGTGGGGCCACTACACCACTAAGAAGAGAAATCGATTCCCAAAGCTACGAAAGACAAAAAGAGATTTTCATTAGATCATTTCATTTCCAAGAGACATCTCTCCACTCTCAAATACCATTAGCACCCTTAGAGTATCCATCTCTTGCTACCAAATTTCTCATCATTTTTTTTGCTGCACTTTTTCCAGAGGAGCTGTGATTTATTCAATGAGGCTAAATCATCATTTCAGAGGGCTAATTAAACAAAAATAAGGTTGCAGTGTCTTATATTTAAGTAATTGGGTCCTCAATTTTCCTCTTTTGTCTTCATTTTGTGCTTGGAAGGATCAATTCCCTCTTCTAGGGTTTTTGGCTTCATTTGCTTGGTTTCATGTTCTTATTGAAAACTTTATAAGTAAAAACCTAAGATTGAATATCACTCACCTTACCCCACCTTGTATACACTCTCCTAATCATTTACCATCACTCCTATCCCTCATTTACCCTATTTTCCTACAAACCCTAGCCTAGATTAGACTTTCCTAGGCTAGGACTATTCTTTCCCCTTTTGAACCCCTTCCCCTCACTCATTCCCTAAAATTTCACTTTCCCCTACTCCCTAACATCTCTCCAAACCCCCTTAAATTTTCCCAAGAATTTAGGAGACCCCTAACCCCTTCATCTCCCTTCATTCCTAAAAACTGCCCAAAACCCTTGTTTTAATAAACTAAACCCTAATTTCCCTTCCTAGTGAGCTAGGATTTCACAATGGATCTAGAGACCAAAATCAATCATGAGAGGAAGCATAAAGGAGTCCAAGCACAAGAGGTATCAAGAGGCATAATATCAAGAGAGTGATTCATCTCCTCCACTATGTCAAAGGGACATTAACAAATCATTTGTTGCACATAGGGACAAGATTTCTTCAAAATATGTTTCTGGCGAAATGGAGACGAAGTTTATAAAAGTGAAAGAGTTTTTTGTCTAGAACAAACCCATTTCTAAAAAAATATCTCATTTTTCTAACATCTATTATTGTTTGGGATATTTGAAAGAATCTTTGAAAGAACATTTTCCATAAATGTCTTGTTTTAGCCATATTTTTGTAGAATAGATTGTGGCCAATCATAGATGAATCTTGGGAAACTGGAGGAGGTGTTTATTTATAGCATGACCAAGAACAAAAATTGCTCTCATTTTGGAAAAAAACGTTATGGTTAGAGAGATATTGACCTACCTTTGAGCCCTCTTTTTGCAAAAAATTTTCAAATTTTTGGTGTTTTTGGCCTAATTGGAAAACTCAATTCAGCCAAAAGGTGTTGTGCTTTTTCCTCCGCGATCCAAATGGAAAATGTTTTATATGGTTGGTTATATAATGACTCATACATAAAATCTATCAACTTTTTTATGCCTTGTTAGCAAACTTGTGGAGAGAAATGCCCAAAAATATGTCAAAAACACACTTTCTGCCACCTTTCTGGACTAGGCACTGTGCTTTTGGGAATAGTTGTGGGAAAATGCATTTTTCTCTATCACGGAATGTCCATTTTTCTTGCTTGAGGTGTTTAATGAAAACTAGAGATCCTCATCTTTACAACTCATCTTTCAGAGATGGATTTGTAGGATGGGAAGGCCTTCAAAAGTTTCTCACAAGTTGGGCACTGTGCTTTTGCTATGTTTTTGCAGAGATGTGTTGCACTTTCTCCTGTTAGTGAAATTTTCAAGTTTTTTTATTAGTCAATCTATGTTTGATGATGTAATTTATTTAATTTTATGTTTAGGTGATGTAATGGAAGGTAAATGGATTTTTTATAGTCTTTTTGTTGTAATTTTGGACCTCATTGATGAGGAGCAGGTCAGTCAAACTCTAAATGGAGGATTTTTTTAACCTCACTAGTCATTAGGGTTTTTTTGAGAGATTCTTGTGAGTTGTTCCTACACTAATGGATTCAACCATTGAGAGAGGGGAAGTTATTTTTTGTCTATATGTATGTGATTTTCAGTCATTTTGATAGTGGGGACATCAGAGGGTAAAAGTCTTGTAGCTTGTACTTCATCACTTTTTACAGGAAATCAAAGGACAATTGCAGCTATTATTTAGGAATTCTTGTGTTGTGAGTTTGTGATAACGTTTTATCTCTGTGAAATTTTTATATGAATGATATATTTTCTTCCTTCCCATATCTTTGATCTTCAGTGATTTTCCTAAGAGGTTTTAAGTGGAATTATGTTCATTGAGCTCTATTTTGTTATGTCTCATTTTTTGTATTTCATCTTATTAATTAATGAATTCATGGTGAACATGCTTATTAATATCTTCTTGATATTTCAAACCCTACAATACACCGAAAAATCCTTAAGCCATCACAAAATCATAGCGACCTTGCTCCTCCATATCTCTTGCAGCTGAAACCTTTGATGCTTTTTACCTAGTTCCTTGATTTTCACTCTTGATCCAGCAGAAAAACCCTAAAATATTTGAAACCCTAGAGATGAGCTATCTAGCCTAAAATCCATTCTTGTACCAGTCAAACCCTTTGTTGTGTTTTTCATAGAGGTATCCCTCTTTGGTTAGGTAGGGCTAGCTACTAAACTAAAATCTTGGTTTGAGGTTACTCCATCGATGTCCTTTCAGCCTTGGGACATTGTTGAGGCTAATAGATCCCACAAATTGTGTCGGGATTTGATGGAATTGGCATCCAATTAGCGGAATTCTAGGCAGATTTGTAGGTTCAGTGTTGGATTTGATGGAAAATGTAGAGCGAATAGTACAAAAGCTAGGGGAAGTCATAACTTGAGAATTTTTGACCAAATTCAATGAAAAAAGAGGCTACAGAGGAATTTTTGGGCATTCTAGAGCCATTGGAAACATTTTCAGAGCTTTTTGACCATTGTAAACATATGTAATCACACTTTTGAGCATAAGAGAAGAGGGCCAAGCCATTGGAAGTTGGACTAAGGAGATGTAGCCCAGGTAGGGTGAAATCCTTCATCATGTGTTTTTGTGTTACTATTTATGGTGATGTTCATGTGTGTTATATGTTGTTGTTCAATATTTTCTTTATGTTAATTTTCTCAAGAATTTCATATAAAATAGCATAAAAAACTCATTATTAACTTGAAATTTACCTCATAATCCTCAAGCACTTTGTTCATATTATGAATTGGAATTTAGCACAGTAAACACTAATTTTCCCATTCATATCAAGTTGGTATCAGAGCACTAGGTTTACTTGTGCAAGGAGGATTTAATTGATTTAAAGTTTTTAAATGCTTACAAGGTTTAGGCTCAAAAGAGGAGAAGGAAATCTTGTGGGTGCAAGTTCTCAAGTTGGAGCAAGGAGAAGGAGGGCACAATTGCCACAATCTCCACCACAAGATTCACCTCCTATTGTACCTAAGGCTTCAGTAAGCATGTCTCAGTAACGAGGAAATGATAACATGACAGAGGCTGAGAAGGCTTTTAGGAAGGCAATCTCTAGGCCTCCAAGAAGAGAGGGTTATCCAGGAGGAGGATTTAATGCAAATGGTGATGAACCACCATCTACTCCACCATCATCCTCACCACCATCTTAACCTTCATCTTCATCCTCTTCCACTACTACAACCCTTACTCATACTCATCAACATACCTCAAAAGGAATTGGTAAAACACCCCTTTTAAAACGTGATATTAAATTTGAGCTACCTATGTCTAATGGTGAAGTGAATGCAGAGAAGCTTGAAAATTGGTTTATCAGTTGGAGGTCTACTAGAGGATTCAAACCCTTCAAGATGATGACACAAATATTCAACTAGCTTCCTTGAGAATGGAGGCTGAAACACTAATATGGTGGGAAGCCAAGACACAATAAGATATGAAAAACCATGGTAAGATTTCAATATCTTGGTCTGATTTTATTGTTGCATTTTAAAAAAAAAAATTACCCTTTAGCTTATATACAGAAAGCTATTATGGAAAGGCATAATTTTAGTCAACTAAAGGGACAAATTGTTCAAAATTATATTCAAGAGTTTAGGAAAAGAGCATTATTTTTTGGTGTCAATTTATCTTCTCAATACACTTTGTTAAAGTATATTGGGGGTTTTCATAGCTATCTTAGACATAATTTACTCATGTTCAATCCCCAGAAACTTAGATGAAATTTCTTTTCAAGCCACACATCTAGAAGCAAGAGGGAAACATAGTGCAGATGAGAAAAGTGATAGTTACCTTGAGTATGAAGGAAAAGGAAAGGGTGTGTTTAAGGGAAAAGGAAAGAAAAATGGTTCTATTAAATTAGATAAAGAGAAAATCACATGCATACATTGTTTCAAAAATGGCCATGATGAAGACCATTGTTGGCCACTCCATCCAGAGTTGAAGCTTAACAAACTTAAGACCAAAGAGAAGGAGAAAACAACTACAATAATTGAACATGACTTAGGTTCAGATTCAGGAGATGATTCTAAGATTATAAAAATGGGTTTGAAAGGTAATAACATAGCAAGCAATAGTTCTTCATTTTGTTCTAATGTAACTCAAGATGATGATACAAGAATTGAAATCTTTCATATTAGAGTTGTTTCAAAGCATACCAAAATAGACACACTATCTGATAGTGGTTCTCAAGCTAATTTGATTTCTGAAGACTTAGTTAAGAGTTTAAATATAGAAATTGTTGCACATCCAAGACCTTATCCTTTAGGTTGGATACGCAAGAACGAAAAATCGCAGGTAACAAGGAAGTGCAACATAAGGTTTTCATTAGTTCAAACTTTCTTGACGAAGTTGAACTTGATGTAGTTTCGCTTGAGATTTCAGGTATTGTTTTGGGAAGTCCTGATTTTTATGATAGGAGGGAAGTATTTCATTGCGATGAGAATAAGTACCCCTTGTACAAAGAATGGAATTGAGTACATAGTTAGAGAGCATAAGAAGAAGATGATTTTGTCTCTTATTCATGTAGGACAAATGAAGAGAATAGTGAATGCAAGTAAAAAAAAAATATATGTTAATGTTCAAGCATAATGATGTTTTGAATGAGACCTTTCAAGAAGATGCATCAAATGAAAGAGATGATTTCATTGAAGTTTCTAATGGTTGTAATAATATCTTTCAGGGCTCTAACATGTTGCCTTTGAAAAGAGACAAACAAGATGTGAAATATTTGCAGCAGTCCCCATCATTGTTGAACAGTGATGGGAATAAGATGTTGATGTTGAATGGTGCAAAAATAAAAGAATAAATAGTAAAGAAAGATGAAAAAGAAGGAATCGGTTCCAAAAGTACTTCTTTGGGGTTTCAAAATGGTACATGGAAATGGCGACAACACTTGGTCAAAAGCCGATGCAAGTACAAGGCAAGACAAGCTAAAAATCTCCATGACGACAATGTTCGAGGTGAGAAAGTTTTCAAGTTATTCAAGTTTCCTTTAATTGATGAACAAGAAAGGAACATGATTTTTTCTTCAAGGATAGTATTTTGTTTTGAAAATTCTGGTAAATTGCAACATGATGGTATCTACAACAACAAGATAGGGTCTCGAGAATGAAGGAAAAACATCAGTTTTTTATGAAAAGCTCAAATTGTTGAATTTAGGAAAATTATAGTGGATTAAGACTGGAAGGGTGAAGGGGTTATACCCTCATCTACTTGTTTAGTAATGAAAGAGATTTTGGGGTCCAAAATAATCCAGTAGGAAGGAGTTATTAGGTGCTCAAAATTATGCTAATATTTAAATTTGTCAGAATGGTGTGGAACCTAAACAGCTGCATAGATCTCATCGTTATGAATCCAACGCAACTCGTTTCGTGAAAAACTAACATGGTATGCTCCCAAAAATATTTTCTTTTCACTTTGTCAAACATACAATTTTTTTTTTTTTAAATGCAGGACATCCCAGTCAATAGTGCGTACAACTGAATCGACATGCCTACGTGGCAAGGTGATTGTGCATATGCTCGTTTTTCTTCGAGGAATGAAATTCTGCAAAGTGGCACTACCTGGTTGGTTTGAAATGGTGCGTTTTGATTGGGTTTCATTGTGGCCAATCATAGGGTTCCATGTGGCAACCCGAGGGCCACAAAAATTAGGTCAAGGTCCAAGCAGAGCGAGTGGGGGTTGAACCCGTGACCTCCAAGCAATGAGGATTGAGCTTTGCCATCGTGCGAGTACATTTGTTTCTTAACGTAGTATTGTGCCAGGTTAGTTTTTATGTGATAAGGTTTGCACAATTGGAGAGGGGGCAGGGGTTTAGCCCAAACCTTGGTTACCTTCGGGGGTGGGACCATGGGTGGGAGGCTAGTCCCATGCCCCCCCCAAGAGTCCATAACCATTAACATATAACCCACGAACAACCCATGTGTCCACTTAAATGTTAACTCTGAGGGTTAGCGGAAAAATCGTGGGGTTTTTATTTTAGAAAATAAATTCGGCGTTAAGGCCTTAATGGAAAAATTAAGGCACCCACAAATTGCGTTGGCATACAATGGAATTGGCACCTAGTTAGCAGAATTCTGGGTGGATTTGTAGGTTCGGTGCTGGATTTTGTGGGAAATGTAGAGTGAATAGTGCAAAAGCTAGGGGAAGTCATAACTTGAGGATTTTTTTGACCAAATTTGATGCAGAAATAGGGTACACAATAATTTTTGGGCATTCTGGAGCCATTGGAACAAGTTTCAGATTTGTTTGAGCATTTTAAACATATGCAATCACACTTTTGAGAATAATAGAAGAGGGACAAGCCATTGGAAGCTAGATCAAGGAGATGTAGCCCAGGCGTGGTGAACTCCTTCATCATGTGTTGTTGTGTTATTTTTTATGGTGATGTTCATGTCTATTAGATGATGTTGTTCAGTGTTTTGTTTATTTTAATTTTCTCAAGAAATTCACATAAAAACACATAAAAAAACTCATGATTAACTCGCAATATAACTCATAATCCTCAAGCACTTGGTTTATATTCTGAATTGTAATTTAGCACAAAAAACACTAATTTTTCCATTCAGATCATTGGAAAGGTGAAGAAATGGAAATGGAAGGCATCCCATTCAAAATCAAATTCTGGTCAGGCAGGCAAGAAACGAGACTTATCAAAGGTAAAATATTTTAGTTGTCATAAGCTTGCATTAGAGAACTCATGAGGTCTAAAATGGGCCTCCTATGAAAAATGTAAAACCAAAATAGACTTTATAAGAACCAATAGGATTCAAGATGATGATGTCAACCATGGGGGATGATTTTCCATTTTTGGGGTAAAAAAGTAAAATGATTAAAAAATAATAAAATAATAAAACTACTTTTTTCAACTTTTATTTTCAACTTATCTCCCTAATATTTTACTCAAATTTCAAGTGTGAGTATTCGTTAGATGCAAAATTTAATTCCTCATCCAATGAGTACCCATGTTTCATACTTTCGATGGAACTTGCTATACAAAAAATGAGTAATACATGAAAAACATGATTCCAATCACGGTTTTCATGTATTTCTCATTTTTCTTGTCTCATGGCTCATCTAAAGTATGCAACATGGGTACTCCTTGGAATAGGAATCAAACTATGCATCTAATGAGTGTTCTCGCTTGAAATTTGAGTAAACACAGAGGGAGATAAAATGAAAATACGAGTTGAAAAATTACTCTTTTATTTTTTCCTTCTAAAATTTGATAATTTAATATAATATTGTTTTATTGTTTCCACTATTCTTTTATAATTTCCCTAAGAGGCCTATTTTAGACCTCAATATTCCAATAATGGACATTATGCTACAAAGTGTTCACACAAGAAGACCGACAAGAAGCCCTCAGGAGGAGTGAAAAGTGAAGCACTTACTTCACAGTTCGATTTGGATTTCACCCTCATCACATGCATGGTGTCATCGGTAATGTGTTTTGTGTGGTACTTGGATAGTGGAACCTCATTCCATATTACCGACAAGAAATAATTATTCAGTAACTTGGATGAGAAGGATATCCTTATGCACATCAATATGGGAGATTATGGGAGGTATAACGCTACCAACATAGGTACAGTTACCTTTTGGAGGGATTCAGGTACTCATCTCACATTAAAAGATGGCATTTATGTTCCTATTTTAAAGAAGAATTTGGTTTCAGTTGCTGTGTTGGAAGATCATGGCTAGGATGTGATATTTAACAAAGGAAAGGCATTCCTTCGCCACAAAGCCACAACACAAGTGAAGAAGGTTTGGATTTGAGTAAAGAACCTCTACAAATTGGATTTAGAAGACAATGTTTCCTTGATCATAAAAGCACAGAAGGTGGAGAGCCGAGACATCAGTGAGTTATGGCACAAAATATTGGTCCATCTACACCATGACGCTTTGAAGATCGTGCAACATATTTCGGCAAGACTTCCCAAGGGAACACTTGAGCAACGAGTTACATACAAAGGGTGTACATTGGGGAAGTACACTAAAGATACCTTTCAGAACAAGGAAAGAAGATAAAAGGTGAACCTTGAGAGAGTTCACTCAGATGTGTGTGGACCTTTCTCGATAGGCTCCATGGAAAAAAAAAGTATTATGTGATTTTTTATCTGAAAATGGGTTTTATAACTTGTTATTATTTTCAAGAACCTCCCATTTAGTTAAACAAATAAAGATCTAGCTTATTCTTGACTTATGCAGAATTTTATACTTTAAAATAGGTGTATGTTTTTTTAACTTTTTAAGTGCTTTAAGACCATTTTTTTTTTCTGATATTAAACATGTGCAACAACCATATAATGCAAAAAATAAGAATCAACACATAACAACAAATTTAATATAGGATTTCACCCAAATATCGTAGGTTACGTCTCCTTGATCCTTTGTCCACTGACTTGGCTCTTTGGGATTAGGATGGAAAATTTCTTTTACAAGTTACAAAATCAAATCCAATGGTTATCAGAACTGAACCAATGGGTTTATAATACCATTTATATCCCTCCTATGGTTGCCATCACTCTGAAGATAGAACTAGGTTCCCTTAGACTTGACTCATTCTGTTGGTTCGCTTAAGCTTCCTTGATAACCGAAGTAGCACTAACTCCCTCAAAATTATCTTTTTGTCCCTAAGATATCACCTACTATCTCCAAAACATATGAGACCTCCAAAAGTGACTGATCATTTTCTCCAAAAGAGCACTGGCTCCCCAATCTAGGCCTCCATCCACTAATGGCCCTAGGCTGCCCAAAAATTCCCTCTAGCTCTTCAACCTTCATAATTCTTCAAATGGATTTGTAAATCCTTTCATTGGATTCAAAATGTTTGAAATAGTCATAATAAACTATTCACTTGAAGAAATTGGCCTTTGGCTGCTCCGGCTTCGCCTCCAACACCTGGTGGCACCCCCTAGCTCTCGGGTCACTGAAAACTTCTCTGAAGCATATAGAGCTCTATAATTCCTCAGAATCTTTTGAAAATCAATCAATGGATTCATAAGTATAAAAATAGTTAGAAGTTACTATTGGTTTGCGGAGAATGGATACTGGTTACTCTGGATAGACCTCATTCTTCTGCTAGCACTTGATGGTGCTAGTGGCCCCTCGAACTTATCTGAAGAAAATCGGCTTTCAAAATTCCTCTAAGGCTCTTCAAACCACACCATTTGTTCCAGAATGTCTGAAACATTCAAAATTAACTATTGGATTGTTGAGAAAGGCCTCTACCTGCTCTGGTTAGGCCTCTAACTGTTGCTGGCCCCTGTTGGGCCTAGTGGCCCTTAGAAATTATTGGAAGAAAAAACCTGCTTAAAATTCCTCTGTTGGCTCTGAACAACCTCTATGTGTAGCGCCATTGTAGCTGAAAATAGGGTCTCTTGTAGCTAAGTTTTGGACCCCTTCCCGACACCAGATTTGGCTTTGTGATGGCTCGTTGGAAAGCCTGATGAGTCTACTTTCCCAAAATTCTTGAGTTGTGCTGCGTGGATACAATTTACCTATTAAAAAATAAATTTTCCCAAAAATGCTCTGTGCGCAGCGCTTGGTCTGAAAATGAGCAGAAAGGTCAAAATTTTGATGTTTTTTGACCTTTTGGGGGTAAAAAATGCTTGAAATAATCTAAAAATTGGTGAGCAGACTACTGGTGATGTGAGGAATCCAAAAATGAAAAATTTGTGAGTTGAGGATGCACCAATGTTGTGAGTAGCACTTAGGGTGTTGCGCACAGAGGGGTCAAAATTTGAAAAAAAACAAAATTTTGTTCAAATTGCCCCAAAATTTGTGGAGAGGTCCCTCAAGTTGTTTACGAAACTTGTGAAAAATCTCAAGCCATGTCTCTAAGTTTTTCTTGGTCTTTACCTTCTTTGAGTGCTAAAATTTCAATGAAAAGGGTATCCTCATTTATGATAGGTGGATGACTAATGTCATGACTGTCTTCTTGGCTACCTTGTCTTTCACTTGTTCTACCATCATGGTCATCCTCTGTATCAATGCCTCATTCTTCAAACTCCATCATTACCATTACTGCTACATCTCCCATCACCTTGTGCATCATTATTTTCCCAATGGGAGAGCAATGAGCCTTACTGTTGCCTTCAACACTTTCATCATTGTCACCCTTTTGCTATCTTTAGTACTGTTACATTGGTTTTGGAGTTTATCATCAGCCTTTGCATCTGCTTCACTTTTGCCTTGTACTCCATTGATGTCTTCTTAGTGGCATTATTTTATCACTGTCTCCTTCATCAAACGCTATTTGTGCCTTGCTGGTTTCCTCTTCTTGATCTGCTATTTCTTTATTTTCACCGTCCTTTTCTTCATGTTCAATATTTTCATCCATTTTGTCACTACTTTTAGCTTTGAATATGCTTATTTTCATGTTTAAGCACATTTTCCTCTTGACTGTCATGTTTATTTTCTTTACTGACTGTCACCCCCATCACTGTCTTCAACATCTTCTTGGCTTTCATCTTTGCTCATCAACAATACCTTTTTATGCACTTGAGATTGATTTATTGGTGTTATCACTATCATTGTTTTGCTCCAAGTGCTCACTGTCTTCCTCTTTTTGACTACCATTTTCATCACTCTCCTCCATGCCATCATCATCCTCTCGGTCTTCCTCTGAAGCATATAGAGCTCTATAAGTCCTCAAAATCTTTTGAAAAATTAATCAATGGATTCATAAGTATAAAAATAGTTAGAAATTACTATTGTTTGCTGAGAATGGACACTGGTTGCTCTAGATAGGCCTCATTCTCCTGTTGGCACTTGATGGCCCTAGTGCCCCTCGAGCTTATCTAAAGAAAACCAGGTTTCAAAAGTCCTCTACAGGCTCTTCAAACCACACCGTTAGTTCCAGAATGTCTGAAACATTCAAAATTGACTATTGGATTGTTGAGAAAGGCCTCTACCTGCTTTGGTTAGGCCTCTAATTGCTGTTGGCCCCTGGTGGCCCTAGTGGCCCTTAGAAATAATTTGAAGAAAAAAAGCAGCTTAAAAGTCCTCTGTTGGCTCTCAGCAACCTCTGTGTGTAGCACCACTTCAGTAGAAAATAGGGTCTCTTGTAGCTGAGTTTTGGACCCCTTCCCGACACCAGATTTGGCTCCATGATGGCTTGTTGGAAAGCCTGATGAGTCTACTTTCCTGAAATGCTTTCGTTGTGATGTGTGGATGCCATTTACCTATTCGAAATTTTTTTTCCCAACAATGCTCTGTGCGCAGCGCCTGGTCTGAAAAAGAGGCAGAAAGGTCAACATTTTGATGTTTCTTGACCTTTTGGGGTGTCAAAAATGCTCGAAATAATCGAAAAATTGGTGAGAAGACTACTGGTGATGTGAGGAATCCAAAAATGTGAACTTTGTGAGCTGAGGATGCACCAATGTTGTGCGTAGTGCCTAGGGTGCTGCACATAGAGGGGTCAAAATTTGAAAAAAAACAAAATTTTGTTCAAATTGACCCAAAATTTGTGGAGAGGTTACTCAAGAGGTTTGAGAAGCTTGTGGCAAATCTTGAGCCATGTATCTACGTTTTTCTTGGTCTTTACCTTCTTTGAGTGCTCAAATTTCAATGAAAAGGGTATCCTCATTTATCATAGGTGGATGACTAATGTCATGACTATCTTCTTGGCTACCTTGTCTTTCACTTGCTGTACCATCATGGTCATCCTATGTATCAGTGCCTCCTTCTTCAAAATCTGTGATTACCATTACTGCTATACATCCCATCACCTTGTGCATCATTATTTGCGCATTGGGAGAGAAGTGAGCCTTACTGCTGCCTTCAACACTTTCATCATTGTCACTGTTTTTCTATCTTTAGTACTGTTACATTTGTTTTGGAGTTTATCATCAGCCTTTGCATCTGCTTCACTTTGGCCTTGTACTCCATTGATGTCTTCTTAGTGGCATTCTTTTATCACCATCTCCTTCAAAAAACCCTATTTGTGCCTTGCTGGTTTCCACTTTTTGAGCTTCTATTTCTTTATTTTCACCTTCCTTTTCTTCGTGTCCAATATTTTTATCGATTTTGTCACTGCTTTTAGCTCTGACTAGGCTTATTTTCATGTTTAAGCACATTTTCCTCTTGAATATCATGTTTATTTTCTTTGCTGATTGTCACCCCCATCACTGTCTTCAGCATCCTCTTGGCTTTCGTCTTTTCTCATCAGCAGTACCTTTTTATGCACTTGAGATTGATTTATTGGTGTCATCACTATCACTGTTTTGCTCCAAGTGCTCATTGTCTTCCTCTTTTTTACTACCATTTTCATCACTCTCCTCCATGCCATCATCATCCTCTTGGTCTTCCTCTGAAGCATATAGAGCTCTATAAGTCCTCAAAATCTTTTGAAAAATTAATCAATGGATTCACAAGTATAAAAATAGTTAGAAATTACTATTGTTTTGCTGAGAATGGATACTGGTTGCTCTGGATAGGCCTCATTCTTATACTGGCACTTGATGGCACTAGTGGCTCCTCGAAATTATCTGAAGAAAATCGGCTTTCAAAATTCCTCTATAGGCTCTTCAAACCACACCATTTATTCCAGAATGTCTGAAACATTCAAAATTAACTATTGGATTGTTGAGAAAGGCCTCTACCTGCTCTAGTTAGGCCTCTAACTGATACTGGCCCCTGGTGGCCCTAATGTCCCTTAGAGCTTATTTGAAGAAAAAAACCGCTTAAAATTCCTCTGTTGGCTCTGAACATCCTCTGTGCGTAGCACCACTTCAGCAGAAAATAGGGTCTCTTGTAGCTGAGTTTTGGACCCCTTCCCGACACCGAATTTGGCTCCGTGATGGCTCGTTGGAAAGCCTGATGAGTCTATTTTCCTGAAATAATTTAGTTGTGCCAGGTGGATTCCATTTACCTATTCAAAAACCAATTTTCTCAACAATGCTTTGTGCGCAGTGCCTGGTCTAAAAATGAGGCAGAAAGGTCAAAATTTTGATTGTTTTGACCTTTTGTGGGGTCAAAAATGCTTGAAATGATCTAAAAATTGGTGAGAAGACTACTAGTGATGTGAGGAATCCAAAAATGCAAAATTTTTGAGCCGAGGATGCACCAATTTTGTGCGTAGTGCCTAGGGAGCTGCACATATAGGGGTCAAAATTTGAAAAAAACAAAATTTTGTTGAAATTGCCCCAAAATTTGTTGAGAGGTCCCTCAAGAAGTTTGAGAAGCCTATGGAAAATATTGAGCCATGTATCTAAGTTTTTCTTGCTCTTTACCTTCTTTGAGTGATCAAATTTCAATGAAAGGGGTATCCTCATTTATCATGGGTGGATGACTAATGTCATGAATATCTTCTTGGCTACCTTGTATTTCACTTGTTGTACCATCATGGTCATCCTCTATGTCAATGCCTCCTTCTTCAAACTCTATCATTACCATTACTACTACATCTCCCATCACCTTGTGCATCAATATTTTCCCATAGGGAGAGCAGTGAGCCTTACTGTTGCCTTCAACACTTTTATCATTGTCACCCTTTTGCTATGTTTAGTACTGTTACATTGGTTTTGGAGTTTATCATCAACCTTTCCATCTGCTTCACTTTGGCTTTGTACTCCATCGATGTCTTCTTAGTGGCATTATTTTATCACTGTATCCTTCATAAAACCTTATTTGTGCCTTACTATTTTCCTCTTCTGGATTTTCTATTTCTTTATTTTCACCTTCATTTTCTTTGTGTTCAATATTTTCATCCATTTTGTCACTTATTTCAACTTTGACTAGGCTTATTTTCAAGTTTAAGCACGTTTTCCTCTTGACTGTCATGTTTATTTTCTTTGCTGACTTTCACCCCCATCACTATCTTCAACATCTTCTTGGATTTCATATTTGCTCATCATAAATACCTTTTTATGCACTTGAGATTGATTTATTGGTGTCATCACTATCACTATTTTTCTCCAAGTGCTCACTATCTTCCTCTTTTTTACTGCCATTTTCATCACTCTCCTCCATGCCATCATCATCCTCTTGGTCTTCCTCATTAGAATCCGCCTTTGCCTCATTGTCTTCTTTATCTCCACTGCTATTTGTTTGTTCTTCATTGCTACTGCCATCATCTTTTTCCTCAGCACTATTGTCATCTTCTTTTTATTCATTCATATGGTCATTGTTTGCACTAAGATTAGGATCACTGTCATGCCCATGCTCATTCTTCTCTTGGATGTCCTATGAACCTTCTTGCTGGCTGTCATATTCATGATTCTCTTCATTACCCTCTTGGTCTTCTTCATTAGATTGTGTTTCTACCCCACTATCTTCATCATTTCCTCTCTTTGACTATTATCAATCTTGTTCATCATGACTATGGCTCACTATTTTGGGCATCTCTGAACAAAGGGTTTTCAGCTTGGTGAGAGGTTTTAGGCCTAGGGATGAAGAAATGAGTGATGGTGAGGGTAGATTTTTAGCAAATGAAAGGAAAAAAGGATTAGTTCTAGGAAAGCTTCATAGTTTTTTAGGAGGAGGCTTAGCTTGCATTTGAGTGTCTTTAGGCCTATGACAACCTTTCACTTGGTAATTCTTTGCCCTAGAGGGTCGAAGGATTGATTGGCATGAAGGTTTAGGGTTTGGAAAATTTTTAGGGTTTTGAACTTTTCCTTTGATTGTGCATATAAAAATATCAATGGGGGGGACAAGAAAATGACTACTAACCTTGTTTCAGTCATGCAGGAACCTGGTGCAACATTGAGGAGGAGAAAAAATTAGTTTTGGCAATTTTTGAGCAAATTTGATCAAGTCTCCTCTGTGTGTAGCACCACTGTCTATGCACAACACCGATGTGTCTATGTGAAGTGAAATTTTATTTAATACTGCAACAACTTCCTATGTGCAATGCTTAGAAACTTTTCCAAAAATGACCTTCAGCCAAGAGTTATTTTCCAACTTTGCACAATGCCAATTTGTAGAAGGAATTTGGAGGCCTTCCCAGTGTCGGAATCAGTTCTATGATAGCTCGTTGGAAATATTGTTGAGTCTACCTTCCAAATATACCATATTTCTCTAATTGGAGTTGATTTTCCCTATCAAAAGTTTATTTTCCCAAGACTCGTCAAAAATTACTGAGTGATGGTGTAGAAATGTAGAGTGCTGGTGCAAACAACTTTTGGAGGCCTTCCTTAACCCCACATTGAGATCATGATAGATCATTGAAAATATCTTCAAGTATATTTGTCTTCTGACTCATCAAGAAAGTCATTTGGACACTCCAGCTCTCAGAAAATATTATTTTCCCAAGGTCACTCTAACAGTGCAAAAAATCTCCTCGGACATCTGTGTTTCTTATATTGCTCCCAAACCCTGATACCTATATAAAAACTCAAGCAGGTTTTTCTTCTTGGCCTTATGATGGACAAAAGCCTCTCTCACTTTTGCAAAAACTATCTCTTTTTGGTTAGAAACATATTTTTAAGCAAAACTGGCCCTGGGTGTGGCAAATGGCTAGGTCTTGGAATGAATTCTTGGAAAATGATGGAGGCATGATGTTTATGAGTTGGTTTGGCTTCATGATTTCTGATATGAACTACCATATGGATATTCTTCTCTTATGCCTCTTTTCCATAGCAAACCCTAGCTTAGTTGGAAGAGGAATTTAGGGTTTGGGGTAGGGGATTTAGGATGGCCTTGTAGAGGGAGGGTAATGAAATGGTTAAGGGTTGTCTAAATTCTTGGGGAAATTTTTGGGGATATGGATAGATGTTAGGGATTAGGGGAAATGTAATTTCAAGGATTGAGTGAGGGGAAGGGGTCCAAAAGGGTAAAACATAGGCCTAGAATTAAAAAGTGTCAAATTGTGGCCATAGACTAGGTTTTGTAGAAAAATGATGAATTTGAGGGATAGGAGTGATGGGAAATGTTTATGAAGGTATATTAAGGATAGGAGTAGGTGCAATAGAATCAAGATACAAGCCTTGGTGATGTTTAACCATGGAGGTCATCAAACCAAGAAAAAATAACCTTAAAAACCCTAGATGGACAATGAAGGAATTAGGAAAAACAAAATAGAGGGTTGAGGCCAAAGGTGACACAAAAAAGACAAAATAAGTGACATGAGGCCATTATGGGTCTTCTGGGATGGGTGAACTAAGAATTGACATGACGGGATGATGAAATAGAGAAAAAATTATCTCAAGGATAATGAAGGTAGTGATATTTCTAGAACTCACAATGTTTATGAACTTTGTTTCTAGAAATCTAGAAACGATACTTAGTCATATTCAGATAGTGAAAATTATGGATGACTAACAGTGGCTCCACTTGGGGAGGGCAATTTATTTTCATGAGGTGTCCAGAACTTTCAGATCTCTGGCTTGATGGAGACTAGTGCCTCATCCATTGGGCATGTTTTTACCTCTTTTATCTTGTTGATGCTTGCAGTGAAGTTATGATATTAATATATTTGAAAAACATGATCAAATCATCTTCATCTATACCTACCCAATATATTTTCCTAACATTTTTATTCCTTGGTTGCATTTGGACTAGCCAACCCTTGATATTTTTGCTTTTAAAAGCAAAAAAAACTATCTACTTCTATCTTATTTCCTCCAAGAAGTCAGATTACTCTAATGAACTCTCTTATTCTCTACTTATTATAATCATTTGTCAAGATTAAGCTATTTGAAAAACTTTATTCTCTATTCTACTCACATGAAATTCAAAACATGATCAAACTAGGATTAGGCAATCTAATTCGCCATGTGCTGTGGCATTTAGATAAGCTACACACAAGCATTATTTTTGTATAATGAAAAACTAGAAAATATTAATGCTATGATTCATAATTTTTTAGGCATCCCTATCTTTTCTCTTTGGTTTAGATTTGAGCATGGAGAACTAGTATCTTTTCTTCTTAATCTATTCCCACTGACAAGTCAAGTTTAGATGCTTTCACAAGTTCTCTTTTACTAAACTATCAACAATAAATTGAAAACATGTTTAGCCGTGATTAGGCTAGATGACTTGTTAGCTCCCCGTAATTTGCTAGATTGATTGAGATACAAAGGTACAGGATAACATCAAACCAAGCTTTGGAATCCTAGGACCTAGCCTTCCTGGATTCAGAGAGGGATATCTCAAGTAGGTGCAAAGATGTGAACTTGTTTGCTGATTAGGGTTGATTTTAGGCTAGATGTTAAGTGTAGGGTATTTTGATTATTTTTGGTTGGGTAGGATGCTCAGATAGATTTAGATAGAAAACAAGGAAGATTGTTAAAGCATTGGGCAATGGAGTCAAATAAGGTCATGAATGAGTTCATCAATAGTTTCAAGAGAATTTGTAGGGCAATTCTAACTTGGTTGGTGGGTCTTTAAGGTTGCGAAAGGATCATGAGATGGACATTGAAATTGATAACAACAAGCTAATAAAGGGCACAAACAGAATCCTTTATATACTTGTAATTTGAGGGAGTTAGAAGATTTATAAGCATAGCACGAGAGTCAAAGGTTTAAGCAAAACCTAATCCATTTGATTTCAGACTGAATGCAGATAATCAACCAAGAAAACATTCAAATAAAACATAGAAAGGAAAAAACTTATTTAATCTTTCATGGATTTTAGCATCAAGAGAATGAAAAACATTTAAGATGCACAAGTAACTATAACCATAGAAGGAGAGAAAACCCTAACATCCACAGTTGCAGCTATGAAATTTCCTTGAAACAATTTTAGCTAAGTACAGGGGAAGAGCATGGTTAAGATAGACTTCTTTGACAAACTATAGGCAAAGCTTCTTCAAAAGATGATTTCAAGAATAGAGTATTTCAGAGGTAACAATATGCATGGCTAGCCATAAATCATAATTGATACTAACTGATCTAAATCATTCAAGAAAATAGACAAGCCAAAAACTTATTAGAGAGCAAGAGATGAATTCCCTAACATATCTTAGCAGAAGAAAACATTAAGGCATTGAAGGAAACAAACCGATCTACGATGCCATCAAAAAACATATCTTAGTCTAAATTTTTTGTCCTACTTCAACATAGATGGATGGAAAACATATGAGAAACTAGAAAACATTAACAAGAGAAAACTTCACCATCAACCAGGCCTATGGATCCTGCAAATAGTCCTTCTCCATCAACAAGTAAATCAGATCATGCATAAGCTCCAAGACATCAATTTCTCATCAAAGGCTTCAAGGGACTATGTATTACTTCAGCACAATTCATAAAAATCCAAAAAAATACACAAGAGCCTCATGCTCTATTTATGGAGAAAATGAGGAGGTGGAAACCCTAAGAGGCTTCCAGAAACCCTAATTCAACCATAAATGTCATAAATGTGTTTAATGACCATGTAAGGCCCAAGACACATAAGAGATAAGGAAATAAATGAAAAACACCAAAACATAACTTCCCAATCAAATGAGGAGTGTTTTCTCCAAGAAAATATTAAAAAACCAATTTTCCATTAATTAGTGCTTTTGTTGACTTTTTGGCAAAAAGCTGTCTCTGTGCATAGCTCCATATCAGCAAAAATTGGGG